>JAWNOP010000074.1:2020000-2482500 GCA_035045925.1 Drosophila atripex
ACTAGTAATTGGGCCCGTGATGACGAAGTACAAGTATAGAAGTACAAGTAGAAGCTAGTATGACCAGCTTCAGATTTCATCTGTGACCAGAAAAAAAGCTGTGTCCCACTTGTGCCTCTGTGACACCTTAACTAAAGTCCCTCGGAGAAAATATCACACGAATAAGAAATCGCACAAGTAATTGGGCCCGTGATGCCGAAGTACAAGTATAATCTTCGCACAGCTCCTGCAAACCATAGTCCAACTTTCAACTATTCGTTTCCTTTTCAACTAATAATCACTACAGCAGCGACAGACCCAAGTCGTTTTGGCCCACCGAGACGTGGCAAGCAAGCAGGTCGGCAACATTTCATGGAAGGTTGTGCATCCACTCTAATATCAAAGAAACAAGACGCTGAGGATGAACAAGTAGAATTCATAGGAAAGGTATTATGACCAGCTTCAGATTTCATCTGTGACCAGAAAATAAGCTGTGTCCCACTGTGCCTCTGTGACACCTTAACTAAAGTCCCTCGAGGAATATATCACACGAATAAGAAATCGCACAAGTAATTGGGCCCGTGATGACGAAGTACAAGTATAATCTTCGCACAGCTCCTGCAAACCATAGTCCAACTTTCAACTATTCGTTTCCTTTCCAACTAATAATCACTGCAGCAGCGACTTTATCATTTCTTTTTGTCCCACCGAGACGTGGCAAGCAAGCAGGTCGGCAACATTTTATGGAAGGTTGTGCATCGACTCTAATATCATAGAAACAAAACGCTGAAGATGCACAATTAGAATTCATAGGAAAGGTATTATGACCAGCTTCAGATTTCATCTGTGACCAGAAAATAAGCTGTGTCCCACTGTGCCATCTGTGACACCTTAACTAAAGTCCCTCGAGGAATATATCACACGAATAAGAAATCGCACAAGTAATTGGGCCCGTGATGACGAAGTACAAGTATAATCTTCGCACAGCTCCTGCAAACCATAGTCCAACTTTCAACTATTCGTTTCCTTTTCTACTAATAATCACTGCAGCAGTGACTTTATCAATTCTTTTTGGCCCACCGAGGCGTGGCAAGCAAGCAGGTCGGTAACATTTCACAAGGTTGTGAACAACCACTCTTATATCAAAGAAACAAGACGCTGAAGATGCACAAGTAGAATTAATAGGAAAGGTATTATGACCAGCTTCAGATTTCATCTGTGACCAGAAAATAAGCTGTGTCCCACTGTGGCTCTGTGATACCTTAACTAAAGTCCCTCGGAGAAAATATCACACGAATAAGAAATCGCACAAGTAATTGGGCCCGTGATGCCGAAGTACAAGTATAATCTTCGTACAGCTCCTGCAAACCATAGTCCAACTCTCAACTATTCGTTTCCTTTCCAACTAATAATCACTGCAGCAGCGACGGATCCAATTGTTTTTTGACCACCGAGACGTGGCAAGCAAGCAGGTCGGCAACATTTCATAGAAAATTGTGCATCCACTCTAATATCATAGAAACAAGACGCTGAAGATGCATAGTTAGAATTCATAGGAAAGGTATTATGACCAGCTTCAGATTTCATCTGTGACCAGAAAATATGCTGTGTCCCACTGTGGCTCTGTGACACCTTAACTAAAGTCCCTCGAGGAATATATCACACGAATAAGAAATCGCACAAGTAATTGGGCCCATGATGACGAAGTACAAGTATAATCTTCGCACAGCTCCTGCAAACCATAGTCCAACTTTAAACTATTCGTTTCCTTTTCAACTAATAATCACTGCAGCAGCGACGGATCCAATTGTTTTTTGACCACCGAGGCCTGGCAAGCAAACTTATCGGAAATATTTCATGGAAGGTTTATGCAACCTCACTGAGATCAAAAAAACAATACGCCGAAAATGCACAGGTAGAATACATAGTACCGCAATTATGATCAGCTTCAAATTTCATCTGTGACCATAATATAAGCTGTGTCCCACTGTGGCTCTGTGACACTTTAACTAAAGTTCCTCGGAGAAAATATCACACGAATAAGAAATCGCACAAGTAAATGGGCCCGTGATGCCGAAGTACAAGTATCATCTTCGTACAGCTCCTGCAAACCATAGTCCAACTCTCAACTATTCGTTTCCTTTCCAACTAATAATCACTGCAGCAGCGACGGATCCAATTGTTTTTTGACCACCGAGTCGTGGCAAGCATCTTTGTGCATCCACTCTAATATCATAGAAACAAGACGCTGAAAATGCATAGTTAGAATTCAAAGGAAAGGTATTATGACCAGCTTCAGATTTCATCTGTGACCAGAAAATATGCTGTGTCCCACTGTGGCTCTGTGACACCTTAACTAAAGTCCCTCGAGGAAAATATCACACGAATAAGAAATCGCACAAGTAATTGGGCCCGTGATGACGAAGTACAAGTATAATCTTCGCACAGCTCCTACATACCATAGTCCAACTTTCAACTATTCGTTTCCTTTTCAACTAATAATCGCTGCAGCAGCGACTTTATCAATTCTTTTTGGCCCACCGAGGCGTGGCAAGCACGCAGGTCGGCAACATTTCATGGAAGGTTGTGCAACCACTCTAATATCAAATAAACAAGACGCTGAAAATTCTCAAGTAGAATTAATAGGAAGCTAGTATAACCAGCTTCAGATTTCATCTGTGACCAGAAAATAATCTGTGTCCCACTGTGGCTCTGTGACACCTTAACTAAAGTCCCTCGAGAAATATATCACACGAATAAAAATCGCACAAGTAATTGGGCCCGTGATGACGAAGTACAAGTATAATCATGGTTTGCTCCTGCAAACCATAGTCCAACTTTCAACTATTCGTTTCCTTTCCAACTAATAATCACTGCAGCAGCGACTTTATCATTTCTTTTTGTCCCACCGAGACGTGGCAAGCAAGCAGGTCGGCAACATTTTATGGAAGGTTGTGCATCCACTCTAATATCATAGAAACAAAACGCTGAAGATGCACAATTAGAATTCATAGGAAAGGTATTATGACCAGCTTCAGATTTCATCTGTGACCAGAAAATAAGCTGTGTCCCACTGTGCCCTCTGTGACACCTTAACTAAAGTCCCTCGAGGAATATATCACACGAATAAGAAATCGCACAAGTAATTGGGCCCGTGATGACGAAGTACAAGTATAATCTTCGCACAGCTCCTGCAAACCATAGTCCAACTCTCAACTATTCGTTTCCTTTCCAACTAATAATCACTGCAGCAGCGACGGATCCAATTGTTTTTTGACCACCGAGACGTGGCAAGCAAGCAGGTCGGCAACATTTCATAGAAAATTGTGCATCCACTCTAATATCATAGAAACAAGACGCTGAAGATGCATAGTTAGAATTCATAGGAAAGGTATTATGACCAGCTTCAGATTTCATCTGTGACCAGAAAATATGCTGTGTCCCACTGTGGCTCTGTGACACCTTAACTAAAGTCCCTCGAGGAATATATCACACGAATAAGAAATCGCACAAGTAATTGGGCCCATGATGACGAAGTACAAGTATAATCTTCGCACAGCTCCTGCAAACCATAGTCCAACTTTAAACTATTCGTTTCCTTTTCAACCAATAATCACTGCAGCAGCGACGGATCCAATTGTTTTTTGACCACCGAGGCCTGGCAAGCAAACTTATCGGAAATATTTCATGGAAGGTTTATGCAACCTCACTGAGATCAAAAAAACAATACGCCGAAAATGCACAGGTGGAATCCATAGTACCGCAATTATGATCAGCTTCAAATTTCATCTGTGACCATAATATAAGCTGTGTCCCACTGTGGCTCTGTGACACTTTAACTAAAGTTCCTCGGAGAAAATATCACACGAATAAGAAATCGCACAAGTAAATGGGCCCGTGATGCCGAAGTACAAGTATCATCTTCGTACAGCTCCTGCAAACCATAGTCCAACTCTCAACTATTCGTTTCCTTTCCAACTAATAATCACTGCAGCAGCGACGGATCCAATTGTTTTTTGACCACCGAGTCGTGGCAAATCTCTGTGCATCCACTCTAATATCATAGAAACAAGACGCTGAAAATGCATAGTTAGAATTCAAAGGAAAGGTATTATGACCAGCTTCAGATTTCATCTGTGACCAGAAAATATGCTGTGTCCCACTGTGGCTCTGTGACACCTTAATCCAAAGTCCCTCGAGGAAAATATCACACGAATAAGAAATCGCACAAGTAATTGGGCCCGTGATGACAGAAGTACAAGTATAATCTTCGTACAGCTCCTACATACCATAGTCCAACTTTTCAACTATTCGTTTCCTTTTCAACTAATAATCGCTGCAGCAGCGACTTTATCAATTCTTTTTGGCCCACCGAGGCGTGGCAAGCACGCAGGTCGGCAACATTTCATGGAAGGTTGTGCAACCACTCTAATATCAAATAAACAAGACGCTGAAAATTCTCAAGTAGAATTAATAGGAAGCTAGTATAACCAGCTTCAGATTTCATCTGTGACCAGAAAATAATCTGTGTCCCACTGTGGCTCTGTGACACCTTAACTAAAGTCCCTCGAGGAATATATCACACGAATAAGAAATCGCACAAGTAATTGGGCCCGTGATGCCGAAGTACAAGTATCATCTTCGCACAGCTCCAGCAAACCATAGTCCAACTGTTAACTATTCGTTTCCTTCTCTACTAATAATCACTGCAGCAGCGACTCTTTCAATTCTTTTTGTCCCACCGAGGCGTGGCAAGCAAGCAGGTCGGCAACATTTCATGGAAGGTTGTGCATCCACTCTTATATCAAAGAAACAAGACGCTGAGGATGAACAAGTAGAATTCATAAGAAAGGTATTATGACCAGCTTCAGATTTCATCTGTGACCAGAAAATAATCTGTGTCCCACTGTGCCTCTGTGACACCTTAACTAAAGTCCACTCGAGGGAAAATATCACACGAATAAGAAATCGCACAAGTAAATGGGCCCGTGATGACGAAGTACAAGTATAATCTTCGCACAGCTCCTGCAAACCATAGTCCAACTTTCAACTATTCGTTTCCTTTTCTACTAATAATCACTGCAGCAGCGACTTTATCAATTCTTTTTGTCCCACCGAGACGTGGCAAGCAAGCAGGTCGGCAACATTTCATGGAAGGTTGTGCATCCACTCTAATATCAAAGAAACAAGACGCTGAAGATGAACAAGTAGAATTCATAAGAAAGGCATTATGACCAGCTTCAGATTTCATCTGTGACCAGAAAATAATCTGTGTCCCACTGTGCCTCTGTGACACCTTAACTAAAGTCCCTCGAGGAAAATATCACACGAATAAGAAATCGCACAAGTAATTGGGCCCGTGATGCCGAAGTACAAGTATAATCTTCGCACAGCTCCTGCAAACCATAGTCCAAACTTTCAACTATTCGTTTCCTTTTCTACTAATGATCACTGCAGCAGCGACTTTATCAATTCTTTTTGTCCCACCGAGGCGTGGCAAGGGCAAGCAGGTCGGCAACATTTCATGGAAGGTTGTGCATCCACTCTAATATCAAAGAAACAAGACGCTGAGGATGAACAAGTAGAATTCATAAGAAAGGTATTATGACCAGCTTCAGATTTCATCTGTGACCAGAAAATACCCTGTGTCCCACTGTGCCTCTGTGACACCTTAACTAAAGTCCCTCGAGGAAAATATCACACAAATAAGAAATCGCACATGTAATTGGGCCCGTGATGACGAAGTACAAGTATAATCTTCGCACAGCTCGTGCAAACCATAGTCCAACTTTCAACTATTCGTTTCCTTTTCAACTAATAATCACTGCAGCAGCGACGGAGCCAATTGTTTTTGGCCCACTGAGACGTGGCAAGCAAGCAGGTCGGCAACATTTTATGGAAGGTTGTGCATCCACTCTAATATCATAGAAACAAAACGCTGAAGATGCACAATTGGAATTCATAGGAAAGGCATTATGACCAGCTTCAGATTTCATCTGTGACCAGAAAATAATCTGTGTCCCACTGTGCCTCTGTGACACCTTAACTAGAGTCCCTCTAGGAAAATATCTTACGAATAAGAAATCGCACATGTAATTGGGCCCGTGATGACGAAGAACAAGTATTATCTTCGCACAGCTCCTGCAAACCATAGTCCAACTTTCAACTATTCGTTTCCTTTTCAACTAATAATCACTGCAGCAGCGACTTTATCAATTCTTTTGGCCCACCGAGGCGTGGCAAGCAAGCAGGTCGGCAACATTTCACAAGGTTGTGAACAATCACTCTAATATCAAAGAAACAAGACGCTGAAGATGCACAAGTAGAATTAATAGGAAAGGTATTATGACCAGCTTCAGATTTCATCTGTGACCAGAAAAAAAGCTGTGTCCCACTGTGCCTCTGTGACAGCTTATCTAAAGTCCCTCGAGGAATATATCACACGAATAAGAAATCGCATAAGTAATTGGACCCGTGATGACGAAGTACAAGTATTATCTTCGCACAGCTCCTGCAAACCATAGTCCAACTTTCAACTATTCGTTTCCTTTTCTACTAATAATCACTGCAGCAGCAACTTTATCAATTCTTTTTGGCCCACCGAGGCGTGGCAAGCAACAGGTCAGCAACATTTCAAGGAAGGTTGTGCAACCACTCTAATATCAAAGAAACAAGACGCTGAAGATGCACAAGTAGAATTAATATGAAAGGTATTATGACCAGCTTCAGATTTCATCTGTGACCAGAAAAAAAGCTGTGTCCCACTGTGCCTCTGTGACAGCTTATCTAATGTCCCTCGAGGAATATATCACACGAATAAGAAATCGCACAAGTAATTGGGCCCGTGATGACGAAGTACAAGTGTTATCTTCACACAGCTCCTGCAAACCATAGTCCAACTCTCAACTATTCGTTTCCTTTCCAACTAATAATCACTGCAGCAGCGACGGATCCAATTGTTTTTTGACCACCGAGACGTGGCAAGCAAGCATGTCGGCAACATTTCATGGAAAATTGTGCATTCACTCTAATATCATAGAAACAAGACGCTGAAGATGCATAGTTAGAATTCATAGGAAAGGTATTATGACCAGCTTCAGATTTCATCTGTGTCCAGAAAATAAGCTGTGTCCCACTGTGGCTCTGTGACACCTTAACTAAAGTCCCTCGAGGAATATATCACACGAATAAGAATCGCATAAGTAATTGGACCCGTGATGACGAAGTACAAGTATTATCTTCGCACAGCTCCTGCAAACCATAGTCCAACTTTCAACTATTCGTTTCCTTTTCAACTAATAATCACTGCAGCAGCGACTTTATCAATTCTTTTTGTCCCACCGAGGCGTGGCAAGCAAGCAGCTCGGCAACATTTCACAAGGTTGTGAACAACCACTCTAATATCAAAGAAACAAGACGCTGAAGATGCACAAGTAGAATTAATGGGAAAGGTATTATGACCAGCTTCAGATTTCATCTGTGACCAGAAAATAAGCTGTGTCCCACTGTGCCCCTGTGACACCTTAACTAAAGTCCCCCGAGGAATATATCACACGAATAAGAAATCGCACAAGTAATTGGACCCGTTATGCCGAAGTACAAGTATCATCTTTGTACAGCTCCTGCAAACCATAGTCATACTCTCAACTATTCATTTCCTTTTCAACTAATAATCACTGCAGCAGCGACGGATCCAATTGTTTTTTGACCACCGAGACGTGTCAAGCAAGCAGGTCGGCAACATTTCATGGAAGGTTCTGCATCCACTCTAATATCATAGAAATAAGACGCTGAAGATGCATAGTTAGAATTCATAGGAAAGGTATTATGACCAGCTTCAGATTTCATCTGTGACCAGAAAATAAGCTGTGTCCTACTGTGGCTCTGTGACACCTTAACTAAAGTCCCTCGAGGAAAATATCACACGAATAAGAAATCGCACAAGTAATTGGGCCCGTGATGACGAAGTACAAGTATAATCTTCGCACAGCTCCTACATACCATAGTCCAACTTTCAACTATTCGTTTCCTTTTCAACTAATAAACGCTGCAGCAGCGACTTTATCAATTCTTTTTGGCCCACCAGCTTCAGATTTCATCTGTCACAAGAAAATAAGCTGTGTCCCTCTGTGGCTCTGTGACACCTTAACTAAAGTCCCTCGGAGAAAATATCACACGAATAAGAAATCGCACAAGTAATTGGGCCCGTGATGCCGAAGTACAAGTATCATCTTCGTACAGCTCCTGCAAACCATAGCCCAACTCTCAACTATTCGTTTCCTTTCCAACTAATAATCACTGCAGCAGCGACGGATCCAATTGTTTTTTGACCACCAAGACGTGGCAAGTAAACTTATCGGAAATATTTCATGGAACGTTTATGCAACCTCACTGAGATCAAAAAAACAATTCGCCGAAAATGCACAGGTAGAATACATAGGACCGCAATTATGATCAGCTTCAAATTTCATCTGTGACCAGAATATAAGCTGTGTCCCACTGTGGCTCTTTGACAGTTTAACTAAAGTCCCTTGGAGAAAATATCACACGAATAAGAAATCGCACAAGTAATTGGGCCCGTGATGCCGAAGTACAAGTATCATCTTCATACAGCTCCTGCAAACCATAGTCATACTCTCAACTATTCATTTCCTTTTCAACTAATAATCACTGCCGCAGCGACGGATCCAATTGTTTTTTGACCACCGAGACGTGGCAAGCAAGAAGGTCGGCAACATTTCATGGAAGGTTGTGCATCCACTCTAATATCATAGAAACAAGACGCTGAAGATGCATAGTTAGAATTCAAAGGAAAGGTATTATGACCAGCTTCAGATTTCATCTGTGACAAGAAAATAAGCTGTGTCCCACTGTGGCTCTGTGACACCTTAACTAAAGTCCCTCGAGGAAAATATCACACGAATATGAAATCGCACCTGTAATTGGGCCCGTGATGACGAAGAACAAGTATAATCTTCGCACAGCTCCTACATACCACAGTCCAACTTTCAACTATTCGTTTCCTTTTCAACTAATAACCGCTGCAGCAGCGACTTTATCAATTCTTTTTGGCCCACCGAGACGTGGCAAGCAAGCAGGTCGGCAACATTTCATGGAAGGTTGTGCATCCACTCTAATATCATAGAAACAAAACGATGAAGATGCAAAATTAGAATTCATAGGAAAGGTATTATGACCAGCTTCAGATTTCATCTGTGACCAGAAAATAAGCTGTGTCCCACTGTGCCTCTGTGACACCTTAACTAAAGTCCCTCGAGGAATATATCACACGAATAAGAAATCGCACAAGTAATTGGGCCCGTGATGACGAAGAACAAGTATTATCTTCGCACAGCTCCTGCAAACCATAGTCCAACTTTCAACTATTCGTTTCCTTTTCAACTAATAATCACTGCAGCAGCGACTTAATCAATTCTTTTTGGCCCACCGAGACGTGGCAAGCAAGCAGGTCGGCAACATTTCATGGAAGGTTGTGCATCCACTCTAATATCATAGAAACAAAACGATGAAGATGCACAATTAGAATTCATAGGAAAGGTATTATGACCAGCTTCAGATTTCATCTGTGACCAGAAAATAAGCTGTGTCCCACTGTGCCTCTGTGACACCTTAACTAAAGTCCCTCGATGAATATATCACACGAATAAGAAATCGCACAAGTAATTGGGCCCGTGATGACGAAGAACAAGTATAATCTTCGCACAGCTCCTGCAAACCATAGTCCAACTTTTAACTATTCGTTTCCTTTTCAACTAATAATCGCTGCAGCAGCGTCTTTATTAATTCCTTTTGGCCCACCGAAGCGTGGCAAGCAAGCAGGTCGGCAACATTTCATGCAAGGTTGTGCATCCACTCTAATATCAAAGAAACAAGACGCTGAAAATGCACAAGTAGAATTCATAGGAAAGGTATTATGACCAGCTTCAGATTTCATCTGTGACCAGAAAATAAGCTGTGTCCCACTGTGCCTCTGTGACACCTTAACTAAAGTCCCTCGAGGAATATATCACACGAATAAGAAATCGCACAAGTAATTGGGCCCGTGATGACGAAGAACAAGTATTATTCTTCGCACAGCTCCTGCAAACCATAGTCCAACTTTCAACTATTCGTTTCCTTTTCAACTAATAATCACTGCAGCAGCGACTTTATCAATTCTTTTTGGCCCACCGAGACGTGGCAAGCAAGCAGATCGGCAACATTTCATGGAAGGTTGTGCATCCACTCTAATATCATAGAAACAAAACGATGAAGATGCACAATTAGAATTCATAGGAAAGGTATTATGACCAGCTTCAGATTTCATCTGTGACCAGAAAATAAGCTGTGTCCCACTGTGCCTCTGTGACACCTTAACTAAAGTCCCTCGAGGAATATATCACACGAATAAGAAATCGCACATGTAATTGGGCCCGTGATGACGAAGAACAAGTATAATCTTCGCACAGCTCCTGCAAACCATAGTCCAACTTTCAACTATTCGTTTCCTTTTCAACTAATAATCACTGCAGCAGCGACTTTATCAATTCTTTTTGGCCCACCGAGACGTGGCAAGCAAGCAGGTCGGCAACATTTCATGGAAGGTTGTGCATCCACTCTAATATCATAGAAACAAAACGATGAAGATGCACAATTAGAATTCATAGGAAAGGTATTATGACCAGCTTCAGATTTCATCTGTGACCAGAAAATAAGCTGTGTCCCACTGTGCCTCTGTGACACCTTAACTAAAGTCCCTCGAGGAATATATCACACGAATAAGAAATCGCACAAGTAATTGGGCCCGTGATGACGAAGAACAAGTATTATCTTCGCACAGCTCCTGCAAACCATAGTCCAACTTTCAACTATTCGTTTCCTTTTCAACTAATAATCACTGCAGCAGCGACTTTATCAATTCTTTTTGGCCCACCGAGACGTGGCAAGCAAGCAGGTCGGCAACATTTCATGGAAGGTTGTGCATCCACCTATTATCATAGAAACAAAACGATGAAGATGCACAATTAGAATTCATAGGAAAGGTATTATGACCAGCTTCAGATTTCATCTGTGACCAGAAAATAAGCTGTGTCCCACTGTGCCTCTGTGACACCTTAACTAAAGTCCCTCGAGGAATATATCACACGAATAAGAAATCGCACATGTAATTGGGCCCGTGATGACGAAGAACAAGTATAATCTTCGCACAGCTCCTGCAAACCATAGTCCAACTTTCAACTATTCGTTTCCTTTTCAACTAATAATCACTGCAGCAGCGACTTTATCAACTTTTTTGGCCCACCGAGACGTGGCAAGCAAGCAGGTCGGCAACATTTCATGGAAGGTTGTGCATCCACTCTAATATCATAGAAACAAAACGATGAAAATGCACAATTAGAATTCATAGGAAAGGTATTATGACCAGCTTCAGATTTCATCTGTGACCAGAAAATAAGCTGTGTCCCACTGTGCCTCTGTGACACCTTAACTAAAGTCCCTCGAGGAATATATCACACGAATAAGAAATCGCACAAGTAATTGGGCCCGTGATGACGAAGAACAAGTATTATCTTCGCACAGCTCCTGCAAACCATAGTCCAACTTTCAACTATTCGTTTCCTTTTCAACTAATAATCACTGCAGCAGCGACTTTATCAATTCTTTTTGGCCCACCGAGACGTGGCAAGCAAGCAGGTCGGCAACATTTCATGGAAGGTTGTGCATCCACTCTAATATCATAGAAACAAAACGATGAAGATGCACAATTAGAATTCATAGGAAAGGTATTATGACCAGCTTCAGATTTCATCTGTGACCAGAAAATAAGCTGTGTCCCACTGTGCCTCTGTGACACCTTAACTAAAGTCCCTCGAGGAATATATCACACGAATTAGAAATCGCACATGTAATTGGGCCCGTGATGACGAAGAACAAGTATAATCTTCGCACAGCTCCTGCAAACTATAGTCCAACTTTCCAACTATTCGTTTCCTTTTCAACTAATAATCACTGCAGCAGCGACTTTATCAATTCTTTCTTGGCCCACCGAGACGTGGCAAGCAAGCAGGTCGGCAACATTTCATGGAAGGTTGTGCATCCACTCTAATATCATAGAAACAAAACGATGAAAATGCACAATTAGAATTCATGGAAAGGTATTATGACCAGCTTCAGATTTCATCTGTGACCAGAAAATAAGCTGTGTCCCACTGTGCCTCTGTGACACCTTAACTAAAGTCCCTCGAGGAATATATCACACGAATAAGAAATCGCACAAGTAATTGGGCCCGTGATGACGAAGAACAAGTATTATCTTCGCACAGCTCCTGCAAACCATAGTCCAACTTTCAACTATTCGTTTCCTTTTCAACTAATAATCACTGCAGCAGCGACTTTATCAATTCTTTTTGGCCCACCGAGACGTGGCAAGCAAGCAGGTCGGCAACATTTCATGGAAGGTTGTGCATCCACTCTAATATCATAGAAACAAAACGATGAAGATGCACAATTAGAATTCATAGGAAAGGTATTATGACCAGCTTCAGATTTCATCTGTGACCAGAAAATAAGCTGTGTCCCACTGTGCCTCTGTGACACCTTAACTAAAGTCCCTCGAGGAATATATCACACGAATTAGAAATCGCACATGTAATTGGGCCCGTTGATGACGAAGAACAAGTATAATCTTCGCACAGCTCCTGCAAACCATAGTCCAACTTTCAACTATTCGTTTCCTTTTCAACTAATAATCACTGCAGCAGCGACTTTATCAATTCTTTTTGGCCCACCGAGACGTGGCAAGCAAGCAGGTCGGCAACATTTCATGGAAGGTTGTGCATCCACTCTAATATCATAGAAACAAAACGATGAAAATGCACAATTAGAATTCATAGGAAAGGTATTATGACCAGCTTCAGATTTCATCTGTGACCAGAAAATAAGCTGTGTCCCACTGTGCCTCTGTGACACCTTAACTAAAGTCCCTCGAGGAATATATCACACGAATAAGAAATCGCACAAGTAATTGGGCCCGTGATGACGAAGAACAAGTATTATCTTCGCACAGCTCCTGCAAACCATAGTCCAACTTTCAACTATTCGTTTCCTTTTCAACTAATAATCACTGCAGCAGCGACTTTATCAATTCTTTTTGGCCCACCGAGACGTGGCAAGCAAGCAGGTCGGCAACATTTCATGGAAGGTTGTGCATCCACTCTAATATCATAGAAACAAAACGATGAAGATGCACAATTAGAATTCATAGGAAAGGTATTATGACCAGCTTCAGATTTCATCTGTGACCAGAAAATAAGCTGTGTCCCACTGTGCCTCTGTGACACCTTAACTAAAGTCCCTCGAGGAATATATCACACGAATAAGAAATCGCACATGTAATTGGGCCCGTGATGACGAAGAACAAGTATAATCTTCGCACAGCTCCTGCAAACCATAGTCCAACTTTCAACTATTCGTTTCCTTTTCAACTAATAATCACTGCAGCAGCGACTTTATCAATTCTTTTTGGCCCACCGAGACGTGGCAAGCAAGCAGGTCGGCAACATTTCATGGAAGGTTGTGCATCCACTCTAATATCATAGAAACAAAACGATGAAAATGCACAATTAGAATTCATAGGAAAGGTATTATGACCAGCTTCAGATTTCATCTGTGACCAGAAAATAAGCTGTGTCCCACTGTGCCTCTGTGACACCTTAACTAAAGTCCCTCGAGGAATATATCACACGAATAAGAAATCGCACAAGTAATTGGGCCCGTGATGACGAAGAACAAGTATTATCTTCGCACAGCTCCTGCAAACCATAGTCCAATTTTCAACTATTCGTTTCCTTTTCAACTAATAATCACTGCAGCAGCGACTTTATCAATTCTTTTGGCCCACCAGACGTGGCAAGCAAGCAGGTCGGCAACATTTCATGGAAGGTTGTGCATCCACTCTAATATCATAGAAACAAAACGATGAAGATGCACAATTAGAATTCATAGGAAAGGTATTATGACCAGCTTCAGATTTCATCTGTGACCAGAAAATAAGCTGTGTCCCACTGTGCCTCTGTGACACCTTAACTAAAGTCCCTCGAGGAATATATCACACGAATAAGAAATCGCACATGTAATTGGGCCCGTGATGACGAAGAACAAGTATAATCTTCGCACAGCTCCTGCAAACCATAGTCCAACTTTCAACTATTCGTTTCCTTTTCAACTAATAATCACTGCAGCAGCGACTTTATCAATTCTTTTTGGCCCACCGAGACGTGGCAAGCAAGCAGGTCGGCAACATTTCATGGAAGGTTGTGCATCCACTCTAATATCATAGAAACAAAAACGATGAAAATGCACAATTAGAATTCATAGGAAAGGTATTATGACCAGCTTCAGATTTCATCTGTGACCTGAAAATAAGCTGTGTCCCACTGTGCCTCTGTGACACCTTAACTAAAGTCCCTCGAGGAATATATCACACGAATAAGAAATCGCACAAGTAATTGGGCCCGTGATGACGAAGTACAAGTATAATCTTCGCACAGCTCCTGCAAACCATAGTCCAACTTTCAACTATTCGTTTCCTTTTCAACTAATAATCACTGCAGCAGCGACTTTTATCAATTCTTTTTGGCCCACCGAGACGTGGCAAGCGAGCAGGTCGGCAACATTTCATGGAAGGTTGTGCATCCACTCTTATATCATAGAAACAAAACGATGAAGATGCACAATTCGAATTCATAGGAAAGGTATTATGACCAGCTTCAGATTTCATCTGTGACCAGAAAATAAGCTGTGTCCCACTGTGCCTCTGTGACACCTTAACTAAAGTCCCTCGAGGAATATATCACACGAATAAGAAATCGCACATGTAATTGGGCCCGTGATGACGAAGAACAAGTATAATCTTCGCACAGCTCCTGCAAACCATAGTCCAACTTTCAACTATTCGTTTCCTTTTCAACTAATAATCACTGCAGCAGCGACTTTATCAATTCTTTTGGCCCACCGAGACGTGGCAAGCAAGCAGGTCGGCAACATTTTATGGAAGGTTGTGCATCCACTCTAATATCATAGAAACAAAACGCTGAAGATGCACAATTAGAATTCATAGGAAGGTATTATGACCAGCTTCAGATTTCATCTGTGACCAGAAAATAAGCTGTGTCCCACCCTGCCTCTGTGACACCTTAACTAAAGTCCCTCGGAGAAAATATCACACGAATAAGAAATCGCACAAGTAATTGGGCCCGTGATGACGAAGTACAAGTATAATCTTCGCACAGCTCCTGCAAACCATAGTCCAACTTTCAACTATTCGTTTCCTTTTCAACTAATAATCACTGCAGCAGCGACTTTATCAATTCTTTTGGCTCCACCGAGACGTGGCAAGCAAGCAGGTCGGCAACATTTCTATGGAAGGTTGTGCATCCACTCTAATATCATAGAAACAAAACGCTGAAGATGCACAATTAGAATTCATAGGAAAGGTATTATGACCAGCTTCAGATTTCATCTGTAATTAGAAAATAAGCTGTGTCCCACCCTGCCTCTGTGACACCTTAACTAAAGTCCCTCGGAGAAAATATCACACGAATAAGAAATCGCACAAGTAATTGGGCCCGTGATGACGAAGTACAAGTATAATCTTCGCACAGCTCCTGCAAACCATAGTCCAACTTTCAACTATTCGTTTCCTTTTCAACTAATAATCACTGCAGCAGCGACTTTATCAATTCTTTTTGTCCCACCGAGACGTGGCAAGCAAGCAGGTCGGCAACATTTTATGGAAGGTTGTGCATCCACTCTAATATCATAGAAACAAAACGCTGAAGATGCACAATTAGAATTCATAAGAAAGGTATTATGACCAGCTTCAGATTTCATCTGTGACCAGAAAATAAGCTGTGTCCCACCCTGCCTCTGTGACACCTTAACTAAAGTCCCTCGGAGAAAATATCACACGAATAAGAAATCGCACAAGTAATTGGGCCCGTGATGACGAAGTGCAAGTATAATCCTTCGCACAGCTCCTGCAAACCATAGTCCAACTTTCAACTATTCGTTTCCTTTTCAACTAATAATCACTGCAGCAGCGACTTTATCAATTCTTTTTGGCCCACCGAGACGTGGCAAGCAAGCAGGTCGGCAACATTTCATGGAAGGTTGTGCATCCACTCTAATATCATAGAAACAAGACGCTGAAGATGCATAGTTAGAATTCATAGGAATGGTATTATGACCAGCTTCAGATTTCATCTGTGACCAGAAAATAAGCTGTGTCCCACTGTGCCTCTGTGACACCTTAACTAAAGTCCCTCGAGGAATATATCACACGAATAAGAAATCGCACAAGTAATTGGGCCCGTGATGACGAAAAACAAGTATAATCTTCGCACAGCTCCTGCAAACCATAGTCCAACTTTCAACTATTCGTTTCCTTTTCTACTAATAATCACTGCAGCAGCGACTTTATCATTTCTTTTTCTCCCACCGAGACGTGGCAAGCAAGCAGGTCGGCAACATTTCATGGAAGGTTGTGCATCCACTCTAATATCATAGAAACAAGACGCTGAAGATGCATAGTTAGAATTCATAGGAATGGTATTATGACCAGCTTCAGATTTCATCTGTGACCAGAAAATAAGCTGTGTCCCACTGTGCCTCTGTGACACCTTAACTAAAGTCCCTCGAGAGAAAATATCACACGAATAAGAAATCGCACAAGTAATTGGGCCCCGTGATGACGAAGTACAAGTATAATCTTCGCACAGCTCCTACATTCCATAGTCCAACTTTCAACTATTCGTTTCCTTTTCATCTAATAATCGTTGCAGCAGCGACTTTATCAATCCTTTTTCGCCCACCAGCTTCAGATTTCATCTGTGACAAGAAAATAAGCTGTGTTCCACTGTGGCTCTGTGACACCTTAACTAAAGTCCCTCGAGGAAAATATCACACGAATATGAAATCGCACAAGTCATTGGGCCCGTGATGACGAAGTACAAGTATAATCTTCACACAGCTCCTGCAAACCATAGTCCAACTTTCAACTATTCGTTTCCTTTTCAACTAATAATCACTGCAGCAGCGACTTTATCAATTCTTTTTGTCCCACCGAGACGTGGCAAGCAAGCAGGTCGGCAACATTTTATGGAAGGTTGTGCATCCACTCTAATATCATAGAAACAGAACGATAAAGATGCACAATTAGAATTCATAGGAAAGGTATTATGACCAGCTTCAGATTTCATCTGTGACCAGAAAATAAGCTGTGTCCCACTGTGCCTCTGTGACACCTTAACTAAAGTCCCTCGAGGAATATATCACACGAATAAGAAATCGCACATGTAATTGGGCCCGTGATGACGAAGAACAAGTATAATCTTCGCACAGCTCCTGCAAACCATAGTCCAACTTTCAACTATTCGTTTCCTTTTCAACTAATAATCACTGCAGCAGCGACTTTATCAATTCTTTTTGGCCCACCGAGACGTGGCAAGCAAGCAGGTCGGCAACATTTCGTGGAAGGTTGTGCATCCACTCTAATATCATAGAAACAAAACGCTGAAGATGCACAATTAGAATTCATAGGAAAGGTATTATGACCAGCTTCAGATTTCATCTGTGACCAGAAAATAAGCTGTGTCCCACCCTGCCTCTGTGACACCTTAACTAAAGTCCCTCGGAGAAAATATCACACGAATAAGAAATCGCACAAGTAATTGGGCCCGTGATGACGAAGTACAAGCATAATCTTCGCACAGCTCCTGCAAACCATAGTCCAACTTTCATCTATTCGTTTCCTTTTCAACTAATAATCACTGCAGCAGCGACTTTATCAATTCTTTTTGTCCCACCGAGACGTGGCAAGCAAGCAGGTCGGCAACATTTTATGGAAGGTTGTGCATCCACTCTAATATCATAGAAACAAAACGCTGAAGATGCACAATTAGAATTCATAAGAAAGGTATTATGACCAGCTTCAGATTTCATCTGTGACCAGAAAATAAGCTGGTGTCCCACCCTGCCTCTGTGACACCTTAACTAAAGTCCCTCGGAGAAAATATCACACGAATAAGAAATCGCACAAGTAATTTGGCCCGTGATGACGAAGTACAAGTATAATCTTCGCACAGCTCCTGCAAACCATAGTCCAACTTTCAACTATTCGTTTCCTTTTCTACTAATAATCACTGCAGCAGCGACTTTATCAATTCTTTTTGGCCCACCGAGACGTGGCAAGCAAGCAGGTCGGCAACATTTCATGGAAGGTTGTGCATCCACTCTAATATCATAGAAACAAAACGATGAAGATACACAATTAGAATTCATAGGAAAGGTATTATGACCAGCTTCAGATTTCATCTGTGACCAGAAAATAAGCTGTGTCCCACTGTGCCTCTGTGACACCTTAACTAAAGTCCCTCGAGGAATATATCACACGAATAAGAAATCGCACAAGTAATTGGGCCCGTGATGACGAAAAACAAGTATAATCTTCGCACAGCTCCTGCAAACCATAGTCCAACTTTCAACTATTCGTTTCCTTTTCTACTAATAATCACTGCAGCAGCGACTTTATCATTTCTTTTTGTCCCACCGAGACGTGGCAAGCAAGCAGGTCGGCAACATTTCATGGAAGGTTGTGCATCCACTCTAATATCATAGAAACAAGACGCTGAAGATGCATAGTTAGAATTCATAGGAATGGTATTATGACCAGCTTCAGATTTCATCTGTGACCAGAAAATAAGCTGTGTCCCACTGTGCCTCTGTGACACCTTAACTAAAGTCCCTCGAGGAAAATATCACACGAATAAGAAATCGCACAAGTAATTGGGCCCGTGATGACGAAGTACAAGTATAATCTTCGCACAGCTCCTACATTCCATAGTCCAACTTTCAACTATTCGTTTCCTTTTCATCTAATAATCGTTGCAGCAGCGACTTTATCAATCCTTTTTCGCCCACCAGCTTCAGATTTCATCTGTGACAAGAAAATAAGCTGTGTTCCACTGTGGCTCTGTGACACCTTAACTAAAGTCCCTCGAGGAAAATATCACACGAATATGAAATCGCACAAGTCATTGGGCCCGTGATGACGAAGTACAAGTATAATCTTCACACAGCTCCTGCAAACCATAGTCCAACTTTCAACTATTCGTTTCCTTTTCAACTAAAAATCGCTGCAGCAGCGACTTTATCAATTCTTTTTGGCCCACCGAGGCGTGGCAAGGAGCAGGTCGGCAACATTTCATGGAAGTTTGTGCAACCCCTCTAATATCAAATAAACAAGACGCTGAAAATGCACAAGTAGAATTAATAGGAAGCTAGTATGACCAGCTTCAGATTTCATCTGTGACCACAAAATAATCTGTGTCTCACTGTGGCTCTGTGACACCTTAACTAAAGTCCCTCGAGGAATATACCACACGAATAAGAAATCGCACAAGTAATTGGGCCCGTGATGACGAAGTACAAGTATAATCTTCGCACAGCTCCAGCAAACCATAGTCCAACTTTCAACTATTCGTTTCCTTTTTTACTAATAATCACTGCAGCAGCGACTTTATCAATTCTTTTTGTCCCACCGAGGCGTGGCAAGCAAGCAGGTCGGCAACATTTCATGGAAGGTTGTGCATCCACTCTAATATCATAGAAACAAAACGGTGAAGATGCACAATTAGAATTCATAGGAAAGGTATTAGACCAGCTTCAGATTTCATCTGTGACCAGAAAATAAGTTGTGTCCCACTGTGGCTCTGTGACACCTTTACTATAGTCCTTCGAGGAAAATATCACACGAATGAGGAATCGCACTAGTAATTGGGCCCGTGATGACGAAGAACAAGTATAATCTTCGCACAGCTCCTACATACCATAGTCCAACTTTCAACTATTCGTTTCCTTTTCAACTAATAATCGTTGCAGCAGCGACTTTATCAATTCTTTTTGGCCCACCGAGGCGTGGCAAGGAAGCAGGTCGGCAACATTTCATGGAAGGTTGTGCAACCACTCTAATATCAAATAAACAAGACGCTGAAAATGCACAAGTAGAATTAATAGGAATGGTATTATGACCAGCTTCAGATTTCATCTGTGACCACAAAATAATCTGTGTCCCACTGTGGCTCTGTGACACCTTTACTAAAGTCCCTCGAGGAATATATCACACGAATAAGAAATCGCACAAGTAATTGGGCCCGTGATGACGAAGAACAAGTATAATCTTCGCACAGCTCCAGCAAACCATAGTCCAACTTTCAACTATTCGTTTCCTTTTCTACTAATAATCACTGCAGCAGCGACTTTATCAATTCTTTTTGGCCCACCGAGACGTGGCAAGCAAGCAGGTCGGCAACATTTCATGGAAGGTTGTGCATCCACTCTAATATCATAGAAACAAAACGATGAAGATGCACAATTAGAATTCATAGGAAAGGTATTATGACCAGCTTCAGATTTCATCTGTGACCAGAAAATAATCTGTGTCCCACTGTGGCTCTGTGACACCTTAACTAAAGTCCCTCGAGGAAAATATCACACGAATAAGAAATCGCACAAGTAATTGGGCCCGTGATGACGAAGTACAAGTATAATCTTCGCACAGCTCCTGCAAACCATAGTCCAACTTTCAACTATTCGTTTCCTTTTCTACTAATAATCACTGCAGCAGCGACTTTATCAATTCTTTTTGTCCCACCGAGGCGTGGCAAGCAAGCAGGTCGGCAACATTTCACAAGGTTGTGAACAACCACTGTAATATCAAAGAAACAAGACGCTGAAGATGCACAAGTAGAATTAATAGGAAAGGTATTATGACCAGCTTCAGATTTCATCTGTGACCAGAAAATAAGCTCTGTCCCACTGTGCCTCTGTGACACCTTAACTTAAGTCCCTCGAGGAATATATCACACGAATAAGAAATCGCACAAGTAATTTGACCCGTGATGACGAAGTACAAGTATAATCTTCGCACAGCTCCTGCAAACCATAATCCAACTTTCAACTATTCGTTTCCTTTTCTACTAATAATCACTGCAGCAGCGACTTTATCAATTCTTTTTGTCCCACCGAGGCGTGGCAAGCAAGCAGGTCGGCAACATTTCACAAGGTTGTGAACAACAACTCTAATATCAAAGAAACAAGACGCTGAAGATGCACAAGTAGAAATAATAGGAAAGGTATTATGACCAGCTTCAGATTTCATCTGTGACCAGAAAATAAGCTCTGTCCCACTGTGCCTCTGTGACACCTTAACTAAAGTCCCTCGAGGAATATATCACACGAATAAGAAATCGCACAAGTAATTGGACCCGTGATGACGAAGTACAAGTATTATCTTCGCTCAGCTCCTGCAAACCATAGTCCAACTTTCAACTATTCGTTTTCTTTTCTACTAATAATCACTGCAGCAGCGACTTTATCAATTCTTTTAGTCCCACCGAGGCGTGGCAAGCAAGCAGGTCGGCAACATTTCACAAGGTTGTGAACAACCACTCTAATATGATAGAAACAAAACGCTGAAGATGCACAATTAGAATTCATAGGAAAGGTATTATGACCAGCTTCAGATTTCATCTGTGACAAGAAAATAAGCTGTGTCCCACCCTGCCTCTGTGACACCTTAACTAAAGTCCCTCGGAGAAAATATCACACGAATAAGAAATCGCACAAGTAATTTGGCCCGTGATGACGAAGTACAAGTATAATCTTCGCACAGCTCCTGCAAACCATAGTCCAACTTTCAACTATTCGGTTCCTTTTCAACTAATAACCACTGCAGCAGCGACTTTATCAATTCTTTTTGTCCCACCGAGACGTGGCAAGCAAGCAGGTCGGCAACATTTTATGGAAGGTTGTGCATCCACTCTAATATCATAGAAACAAAACGCTGAAGATGCACAATTAGAATTCATAAGAAAGGTATTATGACCAGCTTCAGATTTCATCTGTGACCAGAAAATAAGCTGTGTCCCACCCTGCCTCTGTGACACCTTAACTAAAGTCCCTCGGAGAAAATATCACACGAATAAGAAATCGCACAAGTAATTTGGCCCGTGATGACGAAGTACAAGTATAATCTTCGCACAGCTCCTGCAAACCATAGTCCAACTTTCAACTATTCGTTTCCTTTTCTACTAATAATCACTGCAGCAGCGACTTTATCAATTCTTTTTGGCCCACCGAGACGTGGCAAGCAAGCAGGTCGGCAACATTTCATGGAAGGTTGTGCATCCACTCTAATATCATAGAAACAAAACGATGAAGATACACAATTAGAATTCATAGGAAAGGTATTATGACCAGCTTCAGATTTCATCTGTGACCAGAAAATAAGCTGTGTCCCACTGTGCCTCTGTGACACCTTAACTAAGTCCCTCGAGGAATATATCACACGAATAAGAAATCGCACAAGTAATTGGGCCCGTGATGACGAAAAACAAGTATAATCTTCGCACAGCTCCTGCAAACCATAGTCCAACTTTCAACTATTCGTTTCCTTTTCTACTAATAATCACTGCAGCAGCGACTTTATCATTTCTTTTTGTCCCACCGAGACGTGGCAAGCAAGCAGGTCGGCAACATTTCATGGAAGGTTGTGCATCCACTCTAATATCATAGAAACAAGACGCTGAAGATGCATAGTTAGAATTCATAGGAATGGTATTATGACCAGCTTCAGATTTCATCTGTGACCAGAAAATAAGCTGTGTCCCACTGTGCCTCTGTGACACCTTAACTAAAGTCCCTCGAGGAAAATATCACACGAATAAGAAATCGCACAAGTAATTGGGCCCGTGATGACGAAGTACAAGTATAATCTTCGCACAGCTCCTACATTCCATAGTCCAACTTTCAACTATTCGTTTCCTTTTCATCTAATAATCGTTGCAGCAGCGACTTTATCAATCCTTTTTCGCCCACCAGCTTCAGATTTCATCTGTGACAAGAAAATAAGCTGTGTTCCACTGTGGCTCTGTGACACCTTAACTAAAGTCCCTCGAGGAAAATATCACACGAATATGAAATCGCACAAGTCATTGGGCCCGTGATGACGAAGTACAAGTATAATCTTCACACAGCTCCTGCAAACCATAGTCCAACTTTCAACTATTCGTTTCCTTTTCAACTAAAAATCGCTGCAGCAGCGACTTTATCAATTCTTTTTGGCCCACCGAGGCGTGGCAAGGAGCAGGTCGGCAACATTTCATGGAAGTTTGTGCAACCCCTCTAATATCAAATAAACAAGACGCTGAAAATGCACTAGTAGAATTAATAGGAAGCTAGTATGACCAGCTTCAGATTTCATCTGTGACAAGAAAATAAGCTGTGTCCCACTGTGCCTCTGTGACACCTTAACTAAAGTCCCTCGGAGAAAATATCACACGAATAAGAAATCGCACAAGTAATTGGGCCCGTGATGACGAAGTACAAGTATAATCTTCGCACAGCTCGTGCAAACCATAGTCCAACTCTCAACTATTCGTTTCCTTTTCAACTAATAATCGATGCAGCAGCGTCTTTATTAATTCTTTTTGTCCCACCGAGGCGTGGCAAGCAAGCAGGTCGGCAACATTTCACAAGGTTGTGAACAACCACTCTAATATGATAGAAACAAAACGCTGAAGATGCACAATTAGAATTCATAGGAAAGGTATTATGACCAGCTTCAGATTTCATCTGTGACAAGAAAATAAGCTGTGTCCCACTGTGCCTCTGTGACACCTTAACTAAAGTCCCTCGGAGAAAATATCACACGAATAAGAAATCGCACAAGTAATTGGGCCCGTGATGACGAAGTACAAGTATTATCTTCGCACAGCTCCTGCAAACCATAGTCCAACTTTCAACTATTCGTTTCCTTTTCAACTAATAATCACTGCAGCAGCGACTTTATCAATTCTTTTTGGCCCACCGAGACGTGGCAAGCAAGCAGGTCGGCAACATTTCATGGAAGGTTGTGCATCCACTCTAATATCAAAGAAATAAGACGCTGAAAATGCACAAGTAGAATTAATAGGAAGCTAGTATGACCAGCTTCAGATTTCATCTGTGACCAGAAAATAAGCTGTGTCCCACTGTGCCTCTGTGACACCTTTACTAAAGTCCCTCTAGGAAAATATCACACGAATAAGAAATCGCACTAGTAATTGGGCCCGTGATGACGAAGAACAAGTATAATCTTCGCACAGCTCCTGCAAACCATAGTCCAACTTTCAACTATTCGGTTCCTTTTCAACTAATAACCACTGCAGCAGCGAATTTATCAATTCTTTTTGGCCCACCGAGGCGTGGCAAGCAAGCAGGTCGGCAACATTTCATGGAAGGTTGTGCAACCACTCTAATATCAAAGAAACAAGACGCTGAGGATGAACAAGTAGAATTCATAAGAAAGGTATTATGACCAGCTTCAGATTTCATCTGTGACCAGAAAATAAGTTGTGTCCCACTGTGGCTCTGTGACACCTTTACTAAAGTCCCTCTAGGAAAATATCACACGAATAAGAAATCGCACTAGTAATTGGGCCCGTGATGACGAAGAACAAGTATAATCTTCGCACAGCTCCTGCAAACCATAGTCCAACTTTCAACTATTCGGTTCCTTTTCAACTAATAATCACTGCAGCAGCGAATTTATCAATTCTTTTGGCCCACTCGAGGCGTGGCAAGCAAGCAGGTCGGCAACATTTCATGGAAGGTTGTGCATCCACTCTAATATCAAAGAAATAAGACGCTGAGGATGAACAAGTAGAATTCATAAGAAAGGTATTATGACCAGCTTCAGATTTCATCTGTGACCAGAAAATAAGCTGTGTCCCACTGTGCCTCTGTGACACCTTAACTAAAGTCCCTCGAGGAATATATCACACGAATAAGAAATCGCACAAGTAATTGGCCCCGTGATGACGAAGTTCAAGTATAATCTTCGCACAGCTCCTACAAACCATAGTCCAACTTTCAACTATTCGGTTCCTTTTCAACTAATAACCACTGCAGCAGCGAATTTATCAATTCTTTTTGGCCCACCGAGGCGTGGCAAGCAAGCAGGTCGGCAACATTTCATGGAAGGTTGTGCATCCACTCTAATATCAAAGAAATAAGACGCTGAAAATGCACAAGTAGAATTAATAGGAAGCTAGTATGACCAGCTTCAGATTTCATCTGTGACCAGAAAATAAGCTGTGTCCCACTGTGCCTCTGTGACACCTTTACTAAAGTCCCTCTAGGAAAATATCACACGAATAAGAAATCGCACTAGTAATTGGGCCCGTGATGACGAAGAACAAGTATAATCTTCGCACAGCTCCTGCAAACCATAGTCCAACTTTCAACTATTCGGTTCCTTTTCAACTAATAATCACTGCAGCAGCGAATTTATCAATTCTTTTTGGCCCACCGAGGCGTGGCAAGCAAGCAGGTCGGCAACATTTCATGGAAGGTTGTGCATCCACTCTAATATCAAAGAAATAAGACGCTGAAAATGCACAAGTAGAATTAATAGGAAGCTAGTATGACCAGCTTCAGATTTCATCTGTGACCAGAAAATAAGCTGTGTCCCACTGTGCCTCTGTGACACCTTAACTAAAGTCCCTCGGAGAAAATATCACACGAATAAGAAATCGCACAAGTAATTGGGCCCGTGATGACGAAGTACAAGCATAATCTTCGCACAGCTCCTGCAAACCATAGTCCAACTTTCATCTATTCGTTTCCTTTTCTACTAATAATCACTGCAGCAGCGACTTTATCAATTCTTTTTGTCCCACCGAGGCGTGGCAAGCAAGCAGGTCGGCAACATTTCACAAGGTTGTGAACAACAACTCTAATATCAAAGAAACAAGACGCTGAAGATGCACAAGTAGAAATAATAGGAAAGGTATTATGACCAGCTTCAGATTTCATCTGTGACCAGAAAATAAGCTCTGTCCCACTGTGCCTCTGTGACACCTTAACTAAAGTCCCTCGAGGAATATATCACACGAATAAGAAATCGCACAAGTAATTGGGCCCTTGATGACGAAGTACAAGCATAATCTTCGCACAGCTCCTGCAAACCATAGTCCAACTTTCATCTATTCGTTTCCTTTTCTACTAATAATCACTGCAGCAGCGACTTTATCAATTCTTTTGTCCCACCGAGGCGTGGCAAGCAAGCAGGTCGGCAACATTTCACAAGGTTGTGAACAACAACTCTAATATCAAAGAAACAAGACGCTGAAGATGCACAAGTAGAAATAATAGGAAAGGTATTATGACCAGCTTCAGATTTCATCTGTGACCAGAAAATAAGCTCTGTCCCACTGTGCCTCTGTGACACCTTAACTAAAGTCCCTCGAGGAATATATCACACGAATAAGAAATCGCACAAGTAATTGGCCCCGTGATGACGAAGTTCAAGTATAATCTTCGCACAGCTCCTACAAACCATAGTCCAACTTTCAACTATTCGGTTCCTTTTCAACTAATAACCACTGCAGCAGCGAATTTATCAATTCTTTTTGGCCCACCGAGGCGTGGCAAGCAAGCAGGTCGGCAACATTTCATGGAAGGTTGTGCATCCACTCTAATATCAAAGAAATAAGACGCTGAAAATGCACAAGTAGAATTAATAGGAAGCTAGTATGACCAGCTTCAGATTTCATCTGTGACCAGAAAATAAGCTGTGTCCCACTGTGCCTCTGTGACACCTTAACTAAAGTCCCTCGGAGAAAATATCACACGAATAAGAAATCGCACAAGTAATTGGGCCCGTGATGACGAAGTACAAGCATAATCTTCGCACAGCTCCTGCAAACCATAGTCCAACTTTCATCTATTCGTTTCCTTTTCTACTAATAATCACTGCAGCAGCGACTTTATCAATTCTTTTTGTCCCACCGAGGCGTGGCAAGCAAGCAGGTCGGCAACATTTCACAAGGTTGTGAACAACAACTCTAATATCAAAGAAACAAGACGCTGAAGATGCACAAGTAGAAATAATAGGAAAGGTATTATGACCAGCTTCAGATTTCATCTGTGACCAGAAAATAAGCTCTGTCCCACTGTGCCTCTGTGACACCTTAACTAAAGTCCCTCGAGGAATATATCACACGAATAAGAAATCGCACAAGTAATTGGGCCCTTGATGACGAAGTACAAGCATAATCTTCGCACAGCTCCTGCAAACCATAGTCCAACTTTCATCTATTCGTTTCCTTTTCTACTAATAATCACTGCAGCAGCGACTTTATCAATTCTTTTTGTCCCACCGAGGCGTGGCAAGCAAGCAGGTCGGCAACATTTCACAAGGTTGTGAACAACAACTCTAATATCAAAGAAACAAGACGCTGAAGATGCACAAGTAGAAATAATAGGAAAGGTATTATGACCAGCTTCAGATTTCATCTGTGACCAGAAAATAAGCTCTGTCCCACTGTGCCTCTGTGACACCTTAACTAAAGTCCCTCGAGGAATATATCACACGAATAAGAAATCGCACAAGTAATTGGCCCCGTGATGACGAAGTTCAAGTATAATCTTCGCACAGCTCCTACAAACCATAGTCCAACTTTCAACTATTCGGTTCCTTTTCAACTAATAACCACTGCAGCAGCGAATTTATCAATTCTTTTTGGCCCACCGAGGCGTGGCAAGCAAGCAGGTCGGCAACATTTCATGGAAGGTTGTGCATCCACTCTAATATCAAAGAAATAAGACGCTGAAAATGCACAAGTAGAATTAATAGGAAGCTAGTATGACCAGCTTCAGATTTCATCTGTGACCAGAAAATAAGCTGTGTCCCACTGTGCCTCTGTGACACCTTAACTAAAGTCCCTCGGAGAAAATATCACTTGAATAAGAAATCGCACAAGTAATTGGGCCCGTGATGACGAAGTACAAGCATAATCTTCGCACAGCTCCTGCAAACCATAGTCCAACTTTCAACTATTCGTTTCCTTTTCTACTAATAATCACTGCAGCAGCGACTTTATCAATTCTTTTTGTCCCACCGAGGCGTGGCAAGCAAGCAGGTCGGCAACATTTCACAAGGTTGTGAACAACAACTCTAATATCAAAGAAACAAGACGCTGAAGATGCACAAGTAGAAATAATAGGAAAGGTATTATGACCAGCTTCAGATTTCATCTGTGACCAGATAATAAGCTCTGTCCCACTGTGGCTCTGTGACACCTTAACTAAAGTCCCTCGAGGAATATATCACACGAATAAGAAATCGCACAAGTAATTGGACCCGTGATGACGAAGTACAATTATTATATTCGCACAGCTCCTGCAAACCATAGTCCAACTTTCAACTATTCGTTTTCTTTTCTACTAATAATCACTGCAGCAGCGACTTTATCAATTCTTTTAGTCCCACCGAGGCGTGGCAAGCAAGCAGGTCGGCAACATTTCACAAGGTTGTGAACAACCACTCTAATATCAAAGAAACAAGTCGCTGAAGATGCACAAGTAGAATTAATAGGAAGCTAGTATGACCAGCTTCAGATTTCATCTGTGACCAGAAAATAAGCTGTGTCCCACTGTGCCTCTGTGACACCTTAACTAAAGTCCCTCGGAGAAAATATCACACGAATAAGAAATCGCACAAGTAATTGGGCCCGTGATGACGAAGTACAAGTATTATCTTCGCACAGCTCCTGCAAACCATAGTCCAACTTTCAACTATTCGTTTCCTTTTCTACTAATAATCACTGCAGCAGCGACTTTATCAATTCTTTTTGGCCCACCGAGACGTGGCAAGCAAGCAGGTCGGCAACATTTCATGGAAGGTTGTGCATCCACTCTAATATCAAAGAAATAAGACGCTGAAAATGCACAAGTAGAATTAATAGGAAGCTAGTATGACCAGCTTCAGATTTCATCTGTGACCAGAAAATAAGCTGTGTCCCACTGTGCCTCTGTGACACCTTAACTAAAGTCCCTCGGAGAAAATATCACACGAATAAGAAATCGCACAAGTAATTGGGCCCGTGATGACGAAGTACAAGCATAATCTTCGCACAGCTCCTGCAAACCATAGTCCAACTTTCAACTATTCGTTTCCTTTTCTACTAATAATCACTGCAGCAGCGACTTTATCAATTCTTTTTGTCCCACCGAGGCGTGGCAAGCAAGCAGGTCGGCAACATTTCATGGAAGGTTGTGCATCCACTCTAATATCAAAGAAATAAGACGCTGAGGATGAACAAGTAGAATTCATAAGAAAGGTATTATGACCAGCTTCAGATTTCATCTGTGACCAGAAAATAAGCTGTGTCCCACTGTGCCTCTGTGACACCTTAACTAAAGTCCCTCGAGGAATATATCACACGAATAAGAAATCGCACAAGTAATTGGCCCCGTGATGACGAAGCTCAAGTATAATCTTCGCACAGCTCCTACAAACCATAGTCCAACTTTCAACTATTCGGTTCCTTTTCAACTAATAACCACTGCAGCAGCGAATTTATCAATTCTTTTTGGCACACCGAGGCGTGGCAAGCAAGCAGGTCGGCAACATTTCATGGAAGGTTGTGCATCCACTCTAATATCAAAGAAATAAGACGCTGAAAATGCACAAGTAGAATTAATAGGAAGCTAGTATGACCAGCTTCAGATTTCATCTGTGACCAGAAAATAAGCTGTGTCCCACTGTGCCTCTGTGACACCTTTACTAAAGTCCCTCGAGGAATATATCACACGAATAAGAAATCGCACAAGTAATTGGGCCCGTGATGACGAAGAACAAGTATAATCTTCGCACAGCTCCTGCAAGCCATAGTCCAACTTTCAACTATTCGGTTCCTTTTCAACTAATAACCACTGCAGCAGCGAATTTATCAATTCTTTTTGGCCCACCGAGGCGTGGCAAGCAAGCAGGTCGGCAACATTTCATGGAAGGTTGTGCAACCACTCTAATATCAAAGAAATAAGACGCTGAGGATAAACAAGTAGAATTCATAAGAAAGGTATTATGACCAGCTTCAGATTTCATCTGTGACCAGAAAATAAGCTGTGTCCCACTGTGCCTCTGTGACACCTTAACTAAAGTCCCTCGAGGAATATATGACACGAATAAGAAATCGCACAAGTAATTGGCCCCGTGATGACGAAGCTCAAGTATAATCTTCGCACAGCTCCTACAAACCATAGTCCAACTTTCAACTATTCGGTTCCTTTTCAACTAATAACCACTGCAGCAGCGAATTTATCAATTCTTTTGGCACACCGAGGCGTGGCAAGCAAGCAGGTCGGCAACATTTCATGGAAGGTTGTGCATCCACTCTAATATCAAAGAAATAAGACGCTGAAAATGCACAAGTAGAATTAATAGGAAGCTAGTATGACCAGCTTCAGATTTCATCTGTGACCAGAAAATAAGCTGTGTCCCACTGTGCCTCTGTGACACCTTTACTAAAGTCCCTCGAGGAATATATCACACGAATAAGAAATCGCACAAGTAATTGGGCCCGTGATGACGAAGAACAAGTATAATCTTCGCACAGCTCCTGCAAACCATAGTCCAACTTTCAACTATTCGGTTCCTTTTCAACTAATAACCACTGCAGCAGCGAATTTATCAATTCTTTTTGGCCCACCGAGGCGTGGCAAGCAAGCAGGTCGGCAACATTTCATGGAAGGTTGTGCAACCACTCTAATATCATAGAAACAAAACGCTGAAGAAGCACAATTAAAATTCATAGGAAAGGTATTATGACCAGCTTCAGATTTCATCTGTGACCAGAAAATAAGTTGTGTCCCACTGTGGCTCTGTGACACCTTTACTAAAGTCCTTCTAGGAAAATATCACACGAATAAGAAATCGCACTAGTAATTGGGCCCGTGATGACGAAGAACAAGTATAATCTTCGCACAGCTCCTGCAAACCATAGTCCAACTTTCAACTATTCGGTTCCTTTTCAACTAATAATCACTGCAGCAGCGAATTTATCAATTCTTTTTGGCCCACCGAGGCGTGGCAAGCAAGCAGGTCGGCAACATTTCACAAGGTTGTGAACAACCACTCTAATATGATAGAAACAAAACGCTGAAGATGCACAATTAGAATTAATAGGAAAGGTATTATGACCAGCTTCAGATTTCATCTGTGACCAGAAAATAAGCTGTGTCCCACTGTGCCTCTGTGACACCTTAACTAAAGTCCCTCGGAGAAAATATCACACGAATAAGAAATCGCACATGTAATTGGGCCCGTGATGCCGAAGTACAAGTATCATCTTCGTACAGCTCCTGCAAACCATAGTCCATCTCTCAACTATTCGTTTCCTTTTCAACTAATAATCACTGCAGCAGCAACGGACCCAAGTCTTTTTGGCCCACCGAGGCGTGGCAAGCAAGCAGGTCGGCAACATTTCATGGAAGGTTGTGCATCCACTCTAATATCAAAGAAACAAGACGCTGAGGATGAACAAGTAGAATTCATAAGAAAGGTATTATGACCAGCTTCAGATTTCATCTGTGACCAGAAAAAAGCTGTGTGCCACTGTGCCTCTGTGACACCTTAACTAAAGTCCCTCGGAGAAAATATCATACGAATAAGAAATCGCACAAGTAATTGGGCCCGTGATGCCGAAGTACAAGTATAATCTTGGCACAGCTCCTGCAAACCATAGTCCAACTTTCAACTATTCGTTTCCTTTTCAACTAATAATCACTGCAGCAGCGACTTTATCAATTCTTTTTGTCCCACCGAGTTGTGGCAAGCAAGCAGGTCGGCAACATTTCATGGAAGGTTGTGCATCCACTCTAATATCAAAGAAATAAGACGCTGAGGATGAACAAGTAGAATTCATAAGAAAGGTATTATGACCAGCTTCAGATTTCATCTGTGACCAGAAAATAAGCTGTGTCCCACTGTGCCTCTGTGACACCTTAACTAAAGTCCCTCGAGGAATATATCACACGAATAAGAAATCGCACAAGTAATTGGCCCCGTGATGACGAAGTTCAAGTATAATCTTCGCACAGCTCCTACAAACCATAGTCCAACTTTCAACTATTCGGTTCCTTTTCAACTAATAACCACTGCAGCAGCGAATTTATCAATTCTTTTTGGCCCACCGAGGCGTGGCAAGCAAGCAGGTCGGCAACATTTCATGGAAGGTTGTGCATCCACTCTAATATCAAAGAAATAAGACGCTGAAAATGCACAAGTAGAATTAATAGGAAGCTAGTATGACCAGCTTCAGATTTCATCTGTGACCAGAAAATAAGCTTAAAATTCATAGGAAAGGTATTATGACCAGCTTCAGATTTCATCTGTGACCAGAAAATAAGTTGTGTCCCACTGTGGCTCTGTGACACCTTTACTAAAGTCCTTCTAGGAAAATATCACACGAATAAGAAATCGCACTAGTAATTGGGCCCGTGATGACGAAGAACAAGTATAATCTTCGCACAGCTCCTGCAAACCATAGTCCAACTTTCAACTATTCGGTTCCTTTTCAACTAATAATCACTGCAGCAGCGAATTTATCAATTCTTTTGGCCCACCGAGGCGTGGCAAGCAAGCAGGTCGGCAACATTTCACAAGGTTGTGAACAACCACTCTAATATGATAGAAACAAAACGCTGAAGATGCACAATTAGAATTAATAGGAAAGGTATTATGACCAGCTTCAGATTTCATCTGTGACCAGAAAATAAGCTGTGTCCCACTGTGCCTCTGTGACACCTTAACTAAAGTCCCTCGGAGAAAATATCACACGAATAAGAAATCGCACATGTAATTGGGCCCGTGATGCCGAAGTACAAGTATCATCTTCGTACAGCTCCTGCAAACCATAGTCCATCTCTCAACTATTCGTTTCCTTTTCAACTAATAATCACTGCAGCAGCAACGGACCCAAGTCTTTTTGGCCCACCGAGGCGTGGCAAGCAAGCAGGTCGGCAACATTTCATGGAAGGTTGTGCATCCACTCTAATATCAAAGAAACAAGACGCTGAGGATGAACAAGTAGAATTCATAAGAAAGGTATTATGACCAGCTTCAGATTTCATCTGTGACCAGAAAAAAAGCTGTGTGCCACTGTGCCTCTGTGACACCTTAACTAAAGTCCCTCGGAGAAAATATCATACGAATAAGAAATCGCACAAGTAATTGGGCCCGTGATGCCGAAGTACAAGTATAATCTTGGCACAGCTCCTGCAAACCATAGTCCAACTTTCAACTATTCGTTTCCTTTTCAACTAATAATCACTGCAGCAGCGACTTTATCAATTCTTTTTGTCCCACCGAGTTGTGGCAAGCAAGCAGGTCGGCAACATTTCATGGAAGGTTGTGCATCCACTCTAATATCAAAGAAATAAGACGCTGAGGATGAACAAGTAGAATTCATAAGAAAGGTATTATGACCAGCTTCAGATTTCATCTGTGACCAGAAAATAAGCTGTGTCCCACTGTGCCTCTGTGACACCTTAACTAAAGTCCCTCGAGGAATATATCACACGAATAAGAAATCGCACAAGTAATTGGCCCCGTGATGACGAAGTTCAAGTATAATCTTCGCACAGCTCCTACAAACCATAGTCCAACTTTCAACTATTCGGTTCCTTTTCAACTAATAACCACTGCAGCAGCGAATTTATCAATTCTTTTTGGCCCACCGAGGCGTGGCAAGCAAGCAGGTCGGCAACATTTCATGGAAGGTTGTGCATCCACTCTAATATCAAAGAAATAAGACGCTGAAAATGCACAAGTAGAATTAATAGGAAGCTAGTATGACCAGCTTCAGATTTCATCTGTGACCAGAAAATAAGCTGTGTCCCACTGTGCCTCTGTGACACCTTTACTAAAGTCCCTCTAGGAAAATATCACACGAATAAGAAATCGCACTAGTAATTGGGCCCGTGATGACGAAGAACAAGTATAATCTTCGCACAGCTCCTGCAAACCATAGTCCAACTTTCAACTATTCGGTTCCTTTTCAACTAATAACCACTGCAGCAGCGAATTTATCAATTCTTTTTGGCCCACCGAGGCGTGGCAAGCAAGCAGGTCGGCAACATTTCATGGAAGGTTGTGCAACCACTCTAATATCATAGAAACAAAACGCTGAAGAAGCACAATTAAAATTCATAGGAAAGGTATTATGATCAGCTTCAGATTTCATCTGTGACCAGAAAATAAGTTGTGTCCCACTGTGGCTCTGTGACACCTTTACTAAAGTCCCTCTAGGAAAATATCACACGAATAAGAAATCGCACTAGTAATTGGGCCCGTGATGACGAAGAACAAGTATAATCTTCGCACAGCTCCAGCAAACCATAGTCCAACTTTCAACTATTCGGTTCCTTTTCAACTAATAATCACTGCAGCAGCGAATTTATCAATTCTTTTTGGCCCACCGAGGCGTGGCAAGCAAGCAGGTCGGCAACATTTCACAAGGTTGTGAACAACCACTCTAATATGATAGAAACAAAACGCTGAAGATGCACAATTAGAATTCATAGGAAAGGTATTATGACCAGCTTCAGATTTCATCTGTGACAAGAAAATAAGCTGTGTCCCACTGTGCCTCTGTGACACCTTAACTAAAGTCCCTCGGAGAAAATATCACACGAATAAGAAATCGCACAAGTAATTGGGCCCGTGATGACGAAGTACAAGTATAATCTTCGCACAGCTCGTGCAAACCATAGTCCAACTCTCAACTATTCGTTTCCTTTTCAACTAATAATCAATGCAGCAGCGTCTTTATTAATTCTTTTTGTCCCACCGAGGCGTGGCAAGCAAGCAGGTCGGCAACATTTCACAAGGTTGTGAACATCCACTCTAATATCAAAGAAACAAGTCGCTGAAGATGCACAAGTAGAATTAATAGGAAAGGTATTATGACCAGCTTCAGATTTCATCTGTGACCAGAAAATAAGCTGTGTCCCACTGTGCCTCTGTGACACTATATATATACGAATATATCACACGAATAAGAAATCGCACAAGTAATTGGACCCGTGATGACGAAGTACAAGTATTATCTTCGCACAGCTCCTGCAAACCATAGTCCAACTTTCAACTATTCGTTTCCTTTTCAACTAATAATCACTGCAGCAGCGACTTTATCAATTCTTTTTGGCCCACCGAGACGTGGCAAGCAAGCAGGTCGGCAACATTTCATGGAAGGTTGTGCATCCACTCTAATATCATAGAAACAAAACGATGAAGATGCACAATTAGAATTCATAGGAAAGGTATTATGACCAGCTTCAGATTTCATCTGTGACCAGAAAATAAGCTGTGTCCCACTGTGCCTCTGTGACACCTTAACTAAAGTCCCTCGAGGAATATATCACACGAATAAGAAATCGCACAAGTAATTGGGCCCGTGATGCCGAAGTACAAGTATCATCTTCGTACAGCTCCTGCAAACCATAGTCATACTCTCAACTATTCATTTCCTTTTCAACTAATAATCACTGCAGCAGCGACGGATCCAATTGTTTTTTGACCACCGAGACGTGGCAAGCAAGCAGGTCGGCAACATTTCATGGAAGGTTGTGCATCCACTCTAATATCAAAGAAACAAGACGCTGAGGATGAACAAGTAGAATTCATAAGAAAGGTATTATGACCAGCTTCAGATTTCATCTGTGACCAGAAAATAAGCTGTGTCCCACTGTGCCTCTGTGACACTATATATATACGAATATATCACACGAATAAGAAATCGCACAAGTAATTGGACCCGTGATGACGAAGTACAAGTATTATCTTCGCACAGCTCCTGCAAACCATAGTCCAACTTTCAACTATTCGTTTCCTTTTCAACTAATAATCACTGCAGCAGCGACTTTATCAATTATTTTTGGCCCACCGAGGCGTTCAGATTTCATCTGTGACCAGAAAATAAGCTGTGTCCCACTGTGGCTCTGTGGCACCTTAACTAAAGTCCCTCGAGGAAAATATCACACGAATAAGAAATCGCACAAGTAATTGGGCCCGTGATGACGAAGTACAAGTATAATCTTCGCACAGCTCGTGCAAACCATAGTCCAACTCTCAACTATTCGTTTCCTTTTCAACTAATAATCAATGCAGCAGCGTCTTTATTAATTCTTTTTGTCCCACCGAGGCGTGGCAAGCAAGCAGGTCGGCAACATTTCACAAGGTTGTGAACAACCACTCTAATATCAAAGAAACAAGTCGCTGAAGATGCACAAGTAGAATTAATAGGAAAGGTATTATGACCAGCTTCAGATTTCATCTGTGACCAGAAAATAAGCTGTGTCCCACTGTGCCTCTGTGACACTATATATATACGAATATATCACACGAATAAGAAATCGCACAAGTAATTGGACCCGTGATGACGAAGTACAAGTATTATCTTCGCACAGCTCCTGCAAACCATAGTCCAACTTTCAACTATTCGTTTCCTTTTCAACTAATAATCACTGCAGCAGCGACTTTATCAATTCTTTTTGGCCCACCGAGACGTGGCAAGCAAGCAGGTCGGCAACATTTCATGGAAGGTTGTGCATCCACTCTAATATCATAGAAACAAAACGATGAAGATGCACAATTAGAATTCATAGGAAAGGTATTATGACCAGCTTCAGATTTCATCTGTGACCAGAAAATAAGCTGTGTCCCACTGTGCCTCTGTGACACCTTAACTAAAGTCCCTCGAGGAATATATCACACGAATAAGAAATCGCACAAGTAATTGGGCCCGTGATGCCGAAGTACAAGTATCATCTTCGTACAGCTCCTGCAAACCATAGTCATACTCTCAACTATTCATTTCCTTTTCAACTAATAATCACTGCAGCAGCGACGGATCCAATTGTTTTTTGACCACCGAGACGTGGCAAGCAAGCAGGTCGGCAACATTTCATGGAAGGTTGTGCATCCACTCTAATATCAAAGAAACAAGACGCTGAGAATGAACAAGTAGAATTAATAGGAAAGGTATTATGACCAGCTTCAGATTTCATCTGTGACCAGAAAATAAGCTGTGTCCCACTGTGCCTCTGTGACACTATATATATACGAATATATCACACGAATAAGAAATCGCACAAGTAATTGGACCCGTGATGACGAAGTACAAGTATAATCTTCGCACAGCTCCTACATACCATAGTCCAACTTTCAACTATTCGTTTCCTTTTCAACAAATAACCGCTGCAGCAGCGACTTTATCAATTCTTTTTGGCCCACCAGCTTCAGATTTCATCTGTGACCAGAATATAGGCTGTGTCCCACTGTGGCTCTTTGACAGTTTAACTAAAGTCCCTTGGAGAAAATATCACACGAATAAGAAATCGCACAAGTAATTGGGCCCGTGATGCCGAAGTACAAGTATCATCTTCGTACAGCTCCTGCAAACCATAGTCATACTCTCAACTATTCATTTCCTTTTCAACTAATAATCACTGCCGCAGCGACGGATCCAATTGTTTTTTGACCACCGAGACGTGGCAAGCAAGAAGGTCGGCAACATTTCATGGAAGGTTGTGCATCCACTCTAATATCATAGAAACAAGACGCTGAAGATGCATAGTTAGAATTCATAGGAAAGGTATTATGACCAGCTTCAGATTTCATCTGTGACAAGAAAATAAGCTGTGTCCCACTGTGGCTCTGTGACACCTTAACTAAAGTCCCTCGAGGAAAATATCACACGAATATGAAATCGCACATGTAATTGGGCCCATGATGACGAAGAACAAGTATAATCTTCGCACAGCTCATGCAAACCATAGTCCAACTTTCAACTATTCGTTTCCTTTTCAACTAATAATCACTGCAGCAGCGACTTTATCAATTCTTTTTGGCCCACCGAGGCGTGGCAAGCAAGCAGGTCGGCAACATTTCATGGAAGGTTGTGCAACCACTCTAATATCAAATAAACAAGACGCTGAAAATGCACAAGTAGAATTAATAGGAAGCTAGTATGACCAGCTTCAGATTTCATCTGTGACCAGAAAATAAGCTGTGTCCCACTGTGCCTCTGTGACACCTTAACTAAAGTCCCTCGAGGAATATATCACACGAATAAAAAATCGCACAAGTAATTGGGCCCGTGATGACGAAGTACAAGTATAATCTTCGCACAGCTCCTGCAAACTATAGTCCAACTTTCAACTATTCGTTTCCTTTTCAACTAATAATCACTGCAGCAGCGACTTTATCAATTCTTTTTGGCCCACCGAGACGTGGCAAGCAAGCAGGTCGGCAACATTTCATGGAAGGTTGTGCATCCACTCTAATATCATAGAAACAAAACGATGAAGATGCACAATTAGAATTCATAGGAAAAGTATTATGACCAGCTTCAGATTTCATCTGTGACCAGAAAATAAGCTGGGTCCCACTGTGCCTCTGTGACACCTTAACTAAAGTCCCTCGAGGAATATATCACACGAATAAGAAATCGCACAAGTAATTGGCCCCGTGATGACGAAGAACAAGTATTATCTTCGCACAGCTCCTGCAAACCATAGTCCAACTTTCAACTATTCGTTTCCTTTTCTACTAATAATCACTGCAGCAGCGACTTTATCAATTCTTTTTCTCCCACCGAGACGTGGCAAGCAAGCAGGTCGGCAGCATTTTATGAAAGGTTGTGCATCCACTCTAATATCATAAAAACAAAACGCTGAAGATGCAAAATTAGAATTCATAGGAATGGTATTATGACCAGCTTCAGATTTCATCTGTGACCAGAAAATAAGCTGTGTCCCACCCTGCCTCTGTGACACCTTAACTAAAGTCCCTCGGAGAAAATATCACACGAATAAGAAATCGCACAAGTAATTGGGCCCGTGACGACGAAGTACAAGTATAATTTTCGCACAGCTCCTGCAAACCATAGTCCAACTTTCAACTATTCGTTTCCTTTTCAACTAATAATCACTGCAGCAGCGACTTTATCAATTCTTTTTGTCCCACCGAGACGTGGCAAGCAAGCAGGTCGGCAACATTTTATGGAAGGTTGTGCATCCACTCTAATATCATAGAAACAAAACGCTGAAGATGCACAATTAGAATTCATAGGAAAGGTATTATGACCAGCTTCAGATTTCATCTGTGACCAGAAAATAAGCTGTGTCCCACCCTGCCTCTGTGACACCTTAACTAAAGTCCCTCGGAGAAAATATCACACGAATAAGAAATCGCACAAGTAATTGGGCCCGTGATGACGAAGTACAAGTATAATCTTCGCACAGCTCCTGCAAACCATAGTCCAACTTTCAACTATTCGTTTCCTTTTCAACTAATAATCACTGCAGCAGCGACTTTATCAATTCTTTTTGGCCCACCGAGACGTGGCAAGCAAGCAGGCCGGCAACATTTCATGGAAGGTTGTGCATCCACTCTAATATCATAGAAACAAAACGATGAAGATGCACAATTAGAATTCATAGGAAACGTATTATGACCAGCTTCAGATTTCATCTGTGACCAGAAAATAAGCTGTGTCCCACTGTGCCTCTGTGACACCTTAACTAAAGTCCCTCGAGGAATATATCACACGAATAAGAAATCGCACAAGTAATTGGGCCCGTGATGACGAAGAACAAGTATAATCTTCGCACAGCTCCTGCAAACCATAGTCCAACTTTCAACTATTCGTTTCCTTTTCTACTAATAATCACTGCAGCAGCGACTTTATCATTTCTTTTTGTCCCACCGAGACGTGGCAAGCAAGCAGGTCGGCAACATTTCATGGAAGGTTGTGCATCCACTCTAATATCATAGAAACAAGACGCTGAAGATGCATAGTTAGAATTCATAGGAATGGTATTATGACCAGCTTCAGATTTCATCTGTGACCAGAAAATAAGCTGTGTCCCACTGTGCCTCTGTGACACCATAACTAAAGTCCCTCGAGGAAAATATCACACGAATAAGAAATCGCACAAGTAATTGGGCCCGTGATGACGAAGTACAAGTATAATCTTCGCACAGCTCCTACATTCCATAGTCCAACTTTCATCTATTCGTTTCCTTTTCAACTAATAATCGTTGCAGCAGCGACTTTATCAATCCTTTTTCGCCTACCAGCTTCAGATTTCATCTGTGACAAGAAAATAAGCTGTGTCCCACTGTGGCTCTGTGACACCTTAACTAAAGTCCCTCGAGGAAAATATCACACGAATATGAAATCGCACAAGTCATTGGGCCCGTGATGACAAAGTACAAGTATAATCTTCACACAGCTCCTGCAAACCATAGTCCAACTTTCAACTATTCGTTTCCTTTTTTACTAATAATCACTGCAGCAGCGACTTTATCAATTCTTTTTGTCCCACCGAGGCGTGGCAAGCAAGCAGGTCGGCAACATTTCATGGAAGGTTGTGCATCCACTCTAATATCATAGAAACAAAACGGTGAAGATGCACAATTAGAATTCATAGGAAAGGTATTATGACCAGCTTCAGATTTCATCTGTGACCAGAAAATAAGTTGTGTCCCACTGTGGCTCTGTGACACCTTTACTATAGTCCTTCGAGGAAAATATCACACGAATGAGGAATCGCACCAGTAATTGGGCCCGTGATGACGAAGAACAAGTATAATCTTCGCACAGCTCCTACATACCATAGTCCAACTTTCAACTATTCGTTTCCTTTTCAACTAATAATCACTGCAGCAGCGACTTTATCAATTCTTTTTGGCCCACCGAGACGTGGCAAGCAAGCAGGTCGGCAACATTTCATGGAAGGTTGTGCAACCACTCTAATATCAAATAAACAAGACGCTGAAAATGCACAAGTAGAATTAATAGGAAGCTAGTATGACCAGCTTCAGATTTCATCTGTGACCACAAAATAATCTGTGTCCCACTGTGGCTCTGTGACACCTTTACTAAAGTCCCTCGAGGAATATATCACACGAATAAGAAATCGCACAAGTAATTGGGCCCGTGATGCCGAAGTACAAGTATAATCTTCGCACAGCTCCAGCAAACCATAGTCCAACTTTCAACTATTCGTTTCCTTTTCTACTAATAATCACTGCAGCAGCGACTTTATCAATTCTTTTTGGCCCACCGAGACGTGGCAAGCAAGCAGGTCGGCAACATTTCATGGAAGGTTGTGCATCCACTCTAATATCATAGAAACAAAACGATGAAGATGCACAATTAGAATTCATAGGAAAGGTATTATGACCAGCTTCAGATTTCATCTGTGACCAGAAAATAAGCTGTGTCCCACTGTGCCTCTGTGACACCTTAACTAAAGTCCCTCGGAGAAAATATCACACGAATAAGAAATCGCACAAGTAATTGGGCCCGTGATGACGAAGTACAAGCATAATCTTCGCACAGCTCCTGCAAACCATAGTCCAACTTTCAACTATTCGTTTCCTTTTCTACTAATAATCACTGCAGCAGCGACTTTATCAATTCTTTTTGTCCCACCGAGGCGTGGCAAGCAAGCAGGTCGGCAACATTTCACAAGGTTGTGAACAACCACTCTAATATCAAAGAAACAAGACGCTGAAGATGCACAAGTAGAATTAATAGGAAAGGTATTATGACCAGCTTCAGATTTCATCTGTGACCAGAAAATAAGCTCTGTCCCACTGTGCCTCTGTGACACCTTAACTAAAGTCCCTCGAGGAATATATCACACGAATAAGAAATCGCACAAGTAATTGGACCCGTGATGACGAAGAACAAGTATTATCTTCGCACAGCTCCTGCAAACCATAGTCCAACTTTCAACTATTCGTTTTCTTTTCTACTAATAATCACTGCAGCAGCGACTTTATCAATTCTTTTAGTCCCACCGAGGCGTGGCAAGCAAGCAGGTCGGCAACATTTCACAAGGTTGTGAACAACCACTCTAATATGATAGAAACAAAACGCTGAAGATGCACAATTAGAATTCATAGGAAAGGTATTATGACCAGCTTCAGATTTCATCTGTGACAAGAAAATAAGCTGTGTCCCACTGTGCCTCTGTGACACCTTAACTAAAGTCCCTCGGAGAAAATATCACACGAATAAGAAATCGCACAAGTAATTGGGCCCGTGATGACGAAGTACAAGTATAATCTTCACACAGCTCGTGCAAACCATAGTCCAACTCTCAACTATTCGTTTCCTTTTCAACTAATAATCACTGCAGCAGCAACGGACCCAAGTCTTTTTGGCCCACCGAGGCGTGGCAAGCAAGCAGGTCGGCAACATTTCATGGAAGGTTGTGCATCCACTCTAATATCAAAGAAACAAGACGCTGAGGATGAACAAGTAGAATTCATAAGAAAGGTATTATGACCAGCTTCAGATTTCATCTGTGACCAGAAAAAAAGCTGTGTGCCACTGTGCCTCTGTGACACCTTAACTAAAGTCACTCGGAGAAAATATCATACGAATAAGAAATCGCACAAGTAATTGGGCCCGTGATGCCGAAGTACAAGTATAATCTTGGCACAGCTCCTGCAAACCATAGTCCAACTTTCAACTATTCGTTTCCTTTTCAACTAATAATCACTGCAGCAGCGACTTTATCAATTCTTTTTGTCCCACCGAGGCGTGGCAAGCAAGCAGGTCGGCAACATTTCACAAGGTTGTGAACAACCACTCTAATATGATAGAAACAAAACGCTGAAGATGCACAATTAGAATTCATAGGAAAGGTATTATGACCGGCTTCAGATTTCATCTGTGACAAGAAAATAAGCTGTGTCCCACTGTGCCTCTGTGACACCTTAACTAAAGTCCCTCGGAGAAAATATCACACGAATAAGAAATCGCACAAGTAATTGGGCCCGTGATGACGAAGTACAAGTATAATCTTCGCACAGCTCGTGCAAACCATAGTCCAACTTTTAACTATTCGTTTCCTTTTCAACTAATAATCGATGCAGCAGCGTCTTTATTAATTCTTTTTGTCCCACCGAGGCGTGGCAAGCAAGCAGGTCGGCAACATTTCACAAGGTTGTGAACAACCACTCTAATATCAAAGAAACAAGTCGCTGAAGATGCACAAGTAGAATTAATAGGAAAGGTATTATGACCAGCTTCAGATTTCATCTGTGACCAGAAAATAAGCTGTGTCCCACTGTGCCTCTGTGACACCTTAACTAAAGTCCCTCGGAGAAAATATCACACGAATAAGAAATCGCACATGTAATTGGGCCCGTGATGCCGAAGTACAAGTATCATCTTCGTACAGCTCCTGCAAACCATAGTCCATCTCTCAACTATTCGTTTCCTTTTCAACTAATAATCACTGCAGCAGCAACGGACCCAAGTCTTTTTGGCCCACCGAGGCGTGGCAAGCAAGCAGGTCGGCAACATTTCATGGAAGGTTGTGCATCCACTCTAATATCAAAGAAACAAGACGCTGAGGATGAACAAGTAGAATTCATAAGAAAGGTATTATGACCAGCTTCAGATTTCATCTGTGACCAGAAAAAAAGCTGTGTGCCACTGTGCCTCTGTGACACCTTAACTAAAGTCCCTCGGAGAAAATATCATACGAATAAGAAATCGCACAAGTAATTGGGCCCGTGATGCCGAAGTACAAGTATAATCTTGGCACAGCTCCTGCAAACCATAGTCCAACTTTCAACTATTCGTTTCCTTTTCAACTAATAATCACTGCAGCAGCGAATTTATCAATTCTTTTTGGCCCACCGAGGCGTGGCAAGCAAGCAGGTCGGCAACATTTCACAAGGTTGTGAACAACCACTCTAATATGATAGAAACAAAACGCTGAAGATGCACAATTAGAATTCATAGGAAAGGTATTATGACCGGCTTCAGATTTCATCTGTGACAAGAAAATAAGCTGTGTCCCACTGTGCCTCTGTGACACCTTAACTAAAGTCCCTCGGAGAAAATATCACACGAATAAGAAATCGCACAAGTAATTGGGCCCGTGATGACGAAGTACAAGTATAATCTTCGCACAGCTCGTGCAAACCATAGTCCAACTTTTAACTATTCGTTTCCTTTTCAACTAATAATCGATGCAGCAGCGTCTTTATTAATTCTTTTTGTCCCACCGAGGCGTGGCAAGCAAGCAGGTCGGCAACATTTCACAAGGTTGTGAACAACAACTCTAATATCAAAGAAATAAGACGCTGAGGATGAACAAGTAGAATTCATAAGAGAGGTATTATGACCAGCTTCAGATTTCATCTGTGACCAGAAAATAAGCTGTGTCCCACTGTGCCTCTGTGACACCTTAACTAAAGTCCCTCGAGGAATATATCACACGAATAAGAAATCGCACAAGTAATTGGCCCCGTGATGACGAAGTTCAAGTATAATCTTCGCACAGCTCCTACATACCATAGTCCAACTTTCAACTATTCGTTTCCTTTTCTACTAATAATCACTGCAGCAGCGACTTTATCAATTCTTTTTGTCCCACCGAGGCGTGGCAAGCAAGCAGGTCGGCAACATTTCATGGAAGGTTGTGCAACCACTCTAATATCAAAGAAACAAGACGCTGAAAATGCACAAGTAGAATTAATAGGAAGCTAGTATGACCAGCTTCAGATTTCATCTGTGACCAGAAAATAAGCTGTGTCCCACTGTGCCTCTGTGACACCTTTACTAAAGTCCCTCTAGGAAAATATCACACGAATAAGAAATCGCACAAGTAATTGGGCCCGTGATGCCGAAGTACAAGTATAATCTTGGCACAGCTCCTGCAAACCATAGTCCAACTTTCAACTATTCGTTTCCTTTTCAACTAATAATCACTGCAGCAGCGACTTTATCAATTCTTTTTGTCCCACCGAGGCGTGGCAAGCAAGCAGGTCGGCAACATTTCATGGAAGGTTGTGCATCCACTCTAATATCAAAGAAATAAGACGCTGAGGATGAACAAGTAGAATTCATAAGAAAGGTATTATGACCAGCTTCAGATTTCATCTGTGACCAGAAAATAAGCTGTGTCCCACTGTGCCTCTGTGACACCTTAACTAAAGTCCCTCGAGGAATATATCACACGAATAAGAAATCGCACAAGTAATTGGCCCCGTGATGACGAAGTTCAAGTATAATCTTCGCACAGCTCCTACATACCATAGTCCAACTTTCAACTATTCGTTTCCTTTTCTACTAATAATCACTGCAGCAGCGACTTTATCAATTCTTTTTGTCCCACCGAGGCGTGGCAAGCAAGCAGGTCGGCAACATTTCATGGAAGGTTGTGCAACCACTCTAATATCAAAGAAACAAGACGCTGAAAATGCACAAGTAGAATTAATAGGAAGCTAGTATGACCAGCTTCAGATTTCATCTGTGACCAGAAAATAAGCTGTGTCCCACTGTGCCTCTGTGACACCTTTACTAAAGTCCCTCTAGGAAAATATCACACGAATAAGAAATCGCACTAGTAAGTGGGCCCGTGATGACGAAGAACAAGTATAATCTTCGCACAGCTCCTGCAAACCATAGTCCAACTTTCAACTATTCGGTTCCTTTTCAACTAATAACCACTGCAGCAGCGAATTTATCAATTCTTTTTGGCCCACCGAGGCGTGGCAAGCAAGCAGGTCGGCAACATTTCATGGAAGGTTGTGCAACCACTCTAATATCATAGAAACAAAACGCTGAAGAAGCACAATTAAAATTCATAGGAAAGGTATTATGACCAGTTTCAGATTTCATCTGTGACCAGAAAATAAGTTGTGTCCCACTGTGGCTCTGTGACACCTTTACTAAAGTCCCTCTAGGAAAATATCACACGAATAAGAAATCGCACTAGTAATTGGGCCCGTGATGACGAAGAACAAGTATAATCTTCGCACAGCTCCTGCAAACCATAGTCCAACTTTCAACTATTCGGTTCCTTTTCAACTAATAATCACTGCAGCAGCGAATTTATCAATTCTTTTTGGCCCACCGAGGCGTGGCAAGCAAGCAGGTCGGCAACGTTTCATGGAAGGTTGTGCAACCACTCTAATATCATAGAAACAAAACGCTGAAGATGCACAAGTAGAATTAATAGGAAAGGTATTATGACCAGCTTCAGATACCATCTGTGACCAGAAAATAAGCTGTGTCCCACTGTGCCTCTGTGACACCTTAGCTAAAGTCCCTCGAGGAATATATCACACCAATAAGAAATCGCACAAGTAATTGGGCACGTGATGTAGAAGGCAAGTATAATCTTCGCACAGCTCCTGCAAACCATAGTCCAACTTTAAACTATTCGTTTCCTTTTCAACTAATAATCACTGCAGGAGCGACGGACCCAATTGTTTTTTGCCCACCGAGGCGTGGCAAGCAAGCAGGTCGGCAACATTTCATGGATGGTTGTGCAACCACTCTAATATCATAGAAACAAGACGCTGAAAATGCACAAGTAGAATTAATAGGAAAGGTATTATGACCAGCTTCAGATTTCATCTGTGACCAGAAAATAAGTTGTGTCCCACTGTGGCTCTGTGACACCTTTACTAAAGTCCCTCTAGGAAAATATCACACGAATAAGAAATCGCACTAGTAATTGGGCCCGTGATGACGAAGAACAAGTATAATCTTCGCACAGCTCCTGCAAACCATAGTCCAACTTTCAACTATTCGGTTCCTTTTCAACTAATAATCACTGCAGCAGCGAATTTATCAATTCTTTTTGGCCCACCGAGGCGTGGCAAGCAAGCAGGTCGGCAACGTTTCATGGAAGGTTGTGCAACCACTCTAATATCATAGAAACAAAACGCTGAAGATGCACAAGTAGAATTAATAGGAAAGGTATTATGACCAGCTTCAGATACCATCTGTGACCAGAAAATAAGCTGTGTCCCACTATGCCTCTGTGACACCTTAACTAAAGTCCCTCGATGAATATATCACACGAATAAGAAATCGCACAAGTAATTGGGCCCGTGATGACGAAGAACAAGTATAATCTTCGCACAGCTCCTGCAAACCATAGTCCAACTTTTAACTATTCGTTTCCTTTTCAACTAATAATCGCTGCAGCAGCGTCTTTATTAATTCTTTTTGGCCCACCGAGGCGTGGCAAGCAAGCAGGTCGGCAACATTTCATGGAAGGTTGTGCATCCACTCTAATATCAAAGAAACAAGACGCTGAAAATGCACAAGTAGAATTAATAGGAAGCTAGTATGACCAGCTTCAGATTTCATCTGTGACCAAAAAATAATCTGTGTCCCACTGTGGCTCTGTGACACCTAAACTATAGTCCTTCGAGGAAAATATCACACGAATGAGGAATCGCACTAGTAATTGGGCCCGTGATGCCGAAGTACAAGTATCATCTTCGTACAGCTCCTGCAAACCATAGTCCATCTCTCAACTATTCGTTTCCTTTTCAACTAATAATCACTGCAGCAGCAACGGACCCAAGTCTTTTTGGCCCACCGAGGCGTGGCAAGCAAGCAGGTCGGCAACATTTCATTGAAGGTTGTGCATCCACTCTAATATCAAAGAAACAAGACGCTGAGGATGAACAAGTAGAATTCATAAGAAAGGTATTATGACCAGCTTCAGATTTCATCTGTGACCAGAAAAAAAGCTGTGTGCCACTGTGCCTCTGTGACACCTTAACTAAAGTCCCTCGGAGAAAATATCATACGAATAAGAAATCGCACAAGTAATTGGGCCCGTGATGCCGAAGTACAAGTATAATCTTGGCACAGCTCCTGCAAACCATAGTCCAACTTTCAACTATTCGTTTCCTTTTCAACTAATAATCACTGCAGCAGCGACTTTATCAATTCTTTTGTCCCACCGAGGCGTGGCAAGCAAGCAGGTCGGCAACATTTCATGGAAGGTTGTGCATCCACTCTAATATCAAAGAAACAAGACGCTGAAAATGCACAAGTAGAATTAATAGGAAGCTAGTATGACCAGCATCAGATTTCATCTGTGACCAAAAAATAATCTGTGTCCCACTGTGGCTCTGTGACACCTAAACTATAGTCCTTCGAGGAAAATATCTCACGAATGAGGAATCGCACTAGTAATTGGGCCCGTGATGACTATGCAAACCATAGTCCAACTTTCAACTATTCGTTTCCTTTTCAACTAATAATCACTGCAGCAGCGACTTTATCAATTCTTTTTGTCCCACCGAGGCGTGGCAAGCAAGCAGGTCGGCAACATTTCATGGAAGGTTGTGCATCCACTCTAATATCAAAGAAATAAGACGCTGAGGATGAACAAGTAGAATTCATAAGAAAGGTATTATGACCAGCTTCAGATTTCATCTGTGACCAGAAAATAAGCTGTGTGCCACTGTGCCTCTGTGACACCTTAACTAAAGTCCCTCGGAGAAAATATCATACGAATAAGAAATCGCACAAGTAATTGGGCCCGTGATGCCGAAGTACAAGTATAATCTTGGCACAGCTCCTGCAAACCATAGTCCAACTTTTAACTATTCGTTTCCTTTTCAACTAATAATCGCTGCAGCAGCGTCTTTATTAATTCTTTTTGGCCCACCGAGGCGTGGCAAGCAAGCAGGTCGGCAACATTTCATGGAAGGTTGTGCATCCACTCTAATATCAAAGAAACAAGACGCTGAAAATGCAGAAGTAGAATTAATAGGAAGCTAGTATGACCAGCTTCAGATTTCATCTGTGACCAAAAAATAATCTGTGTCCCACTGTGGCTCTGTGACACCTAAACTATAGTCCTTCGAGGAAAATATCACACGAATGAGGAATCGCACTAGTAATTAGGCCCGTGATGCCGAAGTACAAGTATCATCTTCGTACAGCTCCTGCAAACCATAGTCCATCTCTCAACTATTCGTTTCCTTTTCAACTAATAATCGCTGCAGCAGCAACGGACCCAAGTCTTTTTGGCCCACCGAGGCGTGGCAAGCAAGCAGGTCGGCAACATTTCATTGAAGGTTGTGCATCCACTCTAATATCAAAGAAACAAGACGCTGAGGATGAACAAGTAGAATTCATAAGAAAGGTATTATGACCAGCTTCAGATTTCATCTGTGACCAGAAAAAAAGCTGTGTGCCACTGTGCCTCTGTGACACCTTAACTAAAGTCCCTCGGAGAAAATATCATACGAATAAGAAATCGCACAAGTAATTGGGCCCGTGATGCCGAAGTACAAGTATAATCTTGGCACAGCTCCTGCAAACCATAGTCCAACTTTCAACTATTCGTTTCCTTTTCAACTAATAATCACTGCAGCAGCGACTTTATCAATTCTTTTTGTCCCACCGAGGCGTGGCAAGCAAGCAGGTCGGCAACATTTCATGGAAGGTTGTGCATCCACTCTAATATCAAAGAAACAAGACGCTGAAAATGCACAAGTAGAATTAATAGGAAGCTAGTATGACCAGCTTCAGATTTCATCTGTGACCAAAAAATAATCTGTGTCCCACTGTGGCTCTGTGACACCTAAACTATAGTCCTTCGAGGAAAATATCACACGAATGAGGAATCGCACTAGTAATTGGGCCCGTGATGCCGAAGTACAAGTATCATCTTCGTACAGCTCCTGCAAACCATAGTCCATCTCTCAACTATTCGTTTCCTTTTCAACTAATAATCACTGCAGCAGCAACGGACCCAAGTCTTTTTGGCCCACCGAGGCGTGGCAAGCAAGCAGGTCGGCAACATTTCATTGAAGGTTGTGCATCCACTCTAATATCAAAGAAACAAGACGCTGAGGATGAACAAGTAGAATTCATAAGAAAGGTATTATGACCAGCTTCAGATTTCATCTGTGACCAGAAAAAAAGCTGTGTGCCACTGTGCCTCTGTGACACCTTAACTAAAGTCCCTCGGAGAAAATATCATACGAATAAGAAATCGCACAAGTAATTGGGCCCGTGATGCCGAAGTACAAGTATAATCTTGGCACAGCTCCTGCAAACCATAGTCCAACTTTCAACTATTCGTTTCCTTTTCAACTAATAATCACTGCAGCAGCGACTTTATCAATTCTTTTGTCCCACCGAGGCGTGGCAAGCAAGCAGGTCGGCAACATTTCATGGAAGGTTGTGCATCCACTCTAATATCAAAGAAACAAGACGCTGAAAATGCACAAGTAGAATTAATAGGAAGCTAGTATGACCAGCATCAGATTTCATCTGTGACCAAAAAATAATCTGTGTCCCACTGTGGCTCTGTGACACCTAAACTATAGTCCTTCGAGGAAAATATCTCACGAATGAGGAATCGCACTAGTAATTGGGCCCGTGATGACTATGCAAACCATAGTCCAACTTTCAACTATTCGTTTCCTTTTCAACTAATAATCACTGCAGCAGCGACTTTATCAATTCTTTTTGTCCCACCGAGGCGTGGCAAGCAAGCAGGTCGGCAACATTTCATGGAAGGTTGTGCATCCACTCTAATATCAAAGAAATAAGACGCTGAGGATGAACAAGTAGAATTCATAAGAAAGGTATTATGACCAGCTTCAGATTTCATCTGTGACCAGAAAATAAGCTGTGTGCCACTGTGCCTCTGTGACACCTTAACTAAAGTCCCTCGGAGAAAATATCATACGAATAAGAAATCGCACAAGTAATTGGGCCCGTGATGCCGAAGTACAAGTATAATCTTGGCACAGCTCCTGCAAACCATAGTCCAACTTTTAACTATTCGTTTCCTTTTCAACTAATAATCGCTGCAGCAGCGTCTTTATTAATTCTTTTTGGCCCACCGAGGCGTGGCAAGCAAGCAGGTCGGCAACATTTCATGGAAGGTTGTGCATCCACTCTAATATCAAAGAAACAAGACGCTGAAAATGCAGAAGTAGAATTAATAGGAAGCTAGTATGACCAGCTTCAGATTTCATCTGTGACCAAAAAATAATCTGTGTCCCACTGTGGCTCTGTGACACCTAAACTATAGTCCTTCGAGGAAAATATCACACGAATGAGGAATCGCACTAGTAATTAGGCCCGTGATGCCGAAGTACAAGTATCATCTTCGTACAGCTCCTGCAAACCATAGTCCATCTCTCAACTATTCGTTTCCTTTTCAACTAATAATCGCTGCAGCAGCAACGGACCCAAGTCTTTTTGGCCCACCGAGGCGTGGCAAGCAAGCAGGTCGGCAACATTTCATTGAAGGTTGTGCATCCACTCTAATATCAAAGAAACAAGACGCTGAGGATGAACAAGTAGAATTCATAAGAAAGGTATTATGACCAGCTTCAGATTTCATCTGTGACCAGAAAAAAAGCTGTGTGCCACTGTGCCTCTGTGACACCTTAACTAAAGTCCCTCGGAGAAAATATCATACGAATAAGAAATCGCACAAGTAATTGGGCCCGTGATGCCGAAGTACAAGTATAATCTTGGCACAGCTCCTGCAAACCATAGTCCAACTTTCAACTATTCGTTTCCTTTTCAACTAATAATCACTGCAGCAGCGACTTTATCAATTCTTTTTGTCCCACCGAGGCGTGGCAAGCAAGCAGGTCGGCAACATTTCATGGAAGGTTGTGCATCCACTCTAATATCAAAGAAACAAGACGCTGAAAATGCACAAGTAGAGTTAATAGGAAGCTAGTATGACCAGCATCAGATTTCATCTGTGACCAAAAAATAATCTGTGTCCCACTGTGGCTCTGTGACACCTAAACTATAGTCCTTCGAGGAAAATATCACACGAATGAGGAATCGCACTAGTAATTGGGCCCGTGATGACTATGCAAACCATAGTCCAACTTTCAACTATTCGTTTCCTTTTCAACTAATAATCACTGCAGCAGCGACTTTATCAATTCTTTTTGTCCCACCGAGGCGTGGCAAGCAAGCAGGTCGGCAACATTTCATGGAAGGTTGTGCATCCACTCTTATATCAAAGAAATAAGACGCTGAGGATGAACAAGTAGAATTCATAAGAAAGGTATTATGACCAGCTTCAGATTTCATCTGTGACCAGAAAATAAGCTGTGTCCCACTGTGCCTCTGTGACACCTTAACTAAAGTCCCTCGAGGAATATATCACACGAATAAGAAATCGCACAAGTAATTGGCCCCGTGATGACGAAGTTCAAGTATAATCTTCGCACAGCTGCTACATACCATAGTCCAACTTTCAACTATTCGTTTCCTTTTCTACTAATAATCACTGCAGCAGCGACTTTATCAATTCTTTTTGTCCCACCGAGGCGTGGCAAGCAAGCAGGTCGGCAACATTTCATGGAAGGTTGTGCATCCACTCTAATATCAAAGAAACAAGACGCTGAAAATGCACAAGTAGAATTAATAGGAAGCTAGTATGACCAGCATCAGATTTCATCTGTGACCAAAAAATAATCTGTGTCCCACTGTGGCTCTGTGACACCTAAACTATAGTCCTTCGAGGAAAATATCACACGAATGAGGAATCGCACTAGTAATTGGGCCCGTGATGACTATGCAAACCATAGTCCAACTTTCAACTATTCGTTTCCTTTTCAACTAATAATCACTGCAGCAGCGACTTTATCAATTCTTTTTGTCCCACCGAGGCGTGGCAAGCAAGCAGGTCGGCAACATTTCATGGAAGGTTGTGCATCCACTCTAATATCAAAGAAATAAGACGCTGAGGATGAACAAGTAGAATTCATAAGAAAGGTATTATGACCAGCTTCAGATTTCATCTGTGACCAGAAAATAAGCTGTGTCCCACTGTGCCTCTGTGACACCTTAACTAAAGTCCCTCGAGGAATATATCACACGAATAAGAAATCGCACAAGTAATTGGCCCCGTGATGACGAAGTTCAAGTATAATCTTCGCACAGCTCCTACATACCATAGTCCAACTTTCAACTATTCGTTTCCTTTTCTACTAATAATCACTGCAGCAGCGACTTTATCAATTCTTTTTGTCCCACCGAGGCGTGGCAAGCAAGCAGGTCGGCAACATTTCATGGAAGGTTGTGCATCCACTCTAATATCAAAGAAACAAGACGCTGAGGATGAACAAGTAGAATTCATAAGAAAGGTATTATGACCAGCTTCAGATTTCATCTGTGACCAGAAAATAAGCTGTGTCCCACTGTGCCTCTGTGACACCTTAACTAAAGTCCCTCGAGGAATATATCACACGAATAAGAAATCGCACAAGTAATTGGCCCCGTGATGACGAAGTTCAAGTATAATCTTCGCACAGCTGCTACATACCATAGTCCAACTTTCAACTATTCGTTTCCTTTTCTACTAATAATCACTGCAGCAGCGACTTTATCAATTCTTTTTGTCCCACCGAGGCGTGGCAAGCAAGCAGGTCGGCAACATTTCATGGAAGGTTGTGCATCCACTCTAATATCAAAGAAACAAGACGCTGAAAATGCACAAGTAGAATTAATAGGAAGCTAGTATGACCAGCATCAGATTTCATCTGTGACCAAAAAATAATCTGTGTCCCACTGTGGCTCTGTGACACCTAAACTATAGTCCTTCGAGGAAAATATCACACGAATGAGGAATCGCACTAGTAATTGGGCCCGTGATGACTATGCAAACCATAGTCCAACTTTCAACTATTCGTTTCCTTTTCAACTAATAATCACTGCAGCAGCGACTTTATCAATTCTTTTTGTCCCACCGAGGCGTGGCAAGCAAGCAGGTCGGCAACATTTCATGGAAGGTTGTGCATCCACTCTAATATCAAAGAAATAAGACGCTGAGGATGAACAAGTAGAATTCATAAGAAAGGTATTATGACCAGCTTCAGATTTCATCTGTGACCAGAAAATAAGCTGTGTCCCACTGTGCCTCTGTGACACCTTAACTAAAGTCCCTCGAGGAATATATCACACGAATAAGAAATCGCACAAGTAATTGGCCCCGTGATGACGAAGTTCAAGTATAATCTTCGCACAGCTGCTACATACCATAGTCCAACTTTCAACTTTTCGTTTCCTTTTCTACTAATAATCACTGCAGCAGCGACTTTATCAATTCTTTTTGTCCCACCGAGGCGTGGCAAGCAAGCAGGTCGGCAACATTTCATGGAAGGTTGTGCATCCACTCTAATATCAAAGAAACAAGACGCTGAAAATGCACAAGTAGAATTAATAGGAAGCTAGTATGACCAGCATCAGATTTCATCTGTGACCAAAAAATAATCTGTGTCCCACTGTGGCTCTGTGACACCTAAACTATAGTCCTTCGAGGAAAATATCACACGAATGAGGAATCGCACTAGTAATTGGGCCCGTGATGACTATGCAAACCATAGTCCAACTTTCAACTATTCGTTTCCTTTTCAACTAATAATCACTGCAGCAGCGACTTTATCAATTCTTTTTGTCCCACCGAGGCGTGGCAAGCAAGCAGGTCGGCAACATTTCATGGAAGGTTGTGCATCCACTCTAATATCAAAGAAATAAGACGCTGAGGATGAACAAGTAGAATTCATAAGAAAGGTATTATGACCAGCTTCAGATTTCATCTGTGACCAGAAAATAAGCTGTGTCCCACTGTGCCTCTGTGACACCTTAACTAAAGTCCCTCGATGAATATATCACACGAATAAGAAATCGCACAAGTAATTGGGCCCGTGATGACGAAGAACAAGTATAATCTTCGCACAGCTCCTGCAAACCATAGTCCAACTTTTAACTATTCGTTTCCTTTTCAACTAATAATCGCTGCAGCAGCGTCTTTATTAATTCCTTTTGGCCCACCGAAGCGTGGCAAGCAAGCAGGTCGGCAACATTTCATGCAAGGTTGTGCATCCACTCTAATATCAAAGAAACAAGACGCTGAAAATGCACAAGTAGAATTAATAGGAAGCTAGTATGACCAGCTTCAGATTTCATCTGTGACCAAAAAATAATCTGTGTCCCACTGTGGCTCTGTGACACCTAAACTATAGTCCTTCGAGGAAAATATCACACGAATGAGGAATCGCACTAGTAATTGGGCCCGTGATGCCGAAGTACAAGTATCATCTTCGTACAGCTGCTGCAAACCATAGTCCATCTCTCAACTATTCGTTTCCTTTTCAACTAATAATCACTGCAGCAGCAACGGACCCAAGTCTTTTGGCCCACCGAGGCGTGGCAAGCAAGCAGGTCGGCAACATTTCATTGAAGGTTGTGCATCCACTCTAATATCAAAGAAACAAGACGCTGAGGATGAACAAGTAGAATTCATAAGAAAGGTATTATGACCAGCTTCAGATTTCATCTGTGACCAGAAAAAAAGCTGTGTGCCACTGTGCCTCTGTGACACCTTAACTAAAGTCCCTCGGAGAAAATATCATACGAATAAGAAATCGCACAAGTAATTGGGCCCGTGATGCCGAAGTACAAGTATAATCTTGGCACAGCTCCTGCAAACCATAGTCCAACTTTCAACTATTCGTTTCCTTTTCAACTAATAATCACTGCAGCAGCGACATTATCAATTCTTTTTGTCCCACCGAGGCGTGGCAAGCAAGCAGGTCGGCAACATTTCATGGAAGGTTGTGCATCCACTCTAATATCAAAGAAATAAGACGCTGAGGATGAACAAGTAGAATTCATAAGAAAGGTATTATGACCAGCTTCAGATTTCATCTGTGACCAGAAAAAAGCTGTGTGCCACTGTGCCTCTGTGACACCTTAACTAAAGTCCCTCGGAGAAAATATCATACGAATAAGAAATCGCACAAGTAATTGGGCCCGTGATGCCGAAGTACAAGTATAATCTTGGCACAGCTCCTACATACCATAGTCCAACTTTCAACTATTCGTTTCCTTTTCTACTAATAATCACTGCAGCAGCGACTTTATCAATTCTTTTTGTCCCACCGAGGCGTGGCAAGCAAGCAGGTCGGCAACATTTCATGGAAGGTTGTGCATCCACTCTAATATCAAAGAAACAAGACGCTGAAAATGCACAAGTAGAATTAATAGGAAGCTAGTATGACCAGCATCAGATTTCATCTGTGACCAAAAAATAATCTGTGTCCCACTGTGGCTCTGTGACACCTAAACTATAGTCCTTCGAGGAAAATATCACACGAATGAGGAATCGCACTAGTAATTGGGCCCGTGATGACTATGCAAACCATAGTCCAACTTTCAACTATTCGTTTCCTTTTCAACTAATAATCACTGCAGCAGCGAATTTATCAATTCTTTTTGGCCCACCGAGGCGTGGCAAGCAAGCAGCTCGGCAACATTTCACAAGGTTGTTAACAACCACTCTAATATCAATGAAACAAGACGCTGAAGATGCACAAGTAGAATTCATAGGAAAGGTGTTATGACCAGCTTCAGATTTCATCTGTGACCAGAAAATAAGCTGTGTCCCACTGTGCCTCTGTGACACCTTAACTAAAGTCCCTCGAGGAATATATCACACGAATAAGAAATCGCACAAGTAATTGGGCCCGTGATGACGAAGTACAAGTATAATCTTCGCACAGCTCCTGCAAACCATAGTCCAACTTTCAACTATTCGTTTCCTTTTCTACTAATAATCACTGCAGCAGCGACTTTATCAATTCTTTTTGTCCCACCGAGGCGTGGCAAGCAAGCAGGTCGGCAACATTTCATGGAAGGTTGTGTATCCACTCTAATATCAAAGAAACAAGACGCTGAGGATGAACAAGTAGAATTCATAAGAAAGGTATTATGACCAGCTTCAGATTTCATCTGTGACCAGAAAATAAGTTGTGTCCCACTGTGGCTCTGTGACACCTTTACTAAAGTCCCTCTAGGAAAATATCACACGAATAAGAAATCGCACATGGAATTGGGCCCGTGATGACGAAGAACAAGAATAATCTTCGCACAGCTCCTGCAAACCATAGTCCAACTTTCAACTATTCGTTTCCTTTTCTACTAATAATCACTGCAGCAGCGACTTTATCAATTCTTTTTGTCCCACCGAGGCGTGGCAAGCAAGCAGGTCGGCAACATTTCATGGAAGTTTGTGCATCCACTCTAATATCAAAGAAACAAGACGCTGAAAATGCACAAGTAGAATTAATAGGAAGCTAGTATGACCAGCATCAGATTTCATCTGTGACCAAAAAATAATATGTGTCCCACTGTGGCTCTGTGACACCTAAACTATAGTCCTTCGAGGAAAATATCACACGAATGAGGAATCGCACTAGTAATTGGGCCCGTGATGACTATGCAAACCATAGTCCAACTTTCAACTATTCGTTTCCTTTTCAACTAATAATCACTGCAGCAGCGAATTTATCAATTCTTTTTGGCCCACCGAGGCGTGGCAAGCAAGCAGGTCGGCAACATTTCATGGAAGGTTGTGCAACCACTCTAATATCATAGAAACAAAACGCTGAAGATGCACAAGTAGAATTAATAGGAAAGGTATTATGACCAGCTTCAGATACCATCTGTGACCAGAAAATAAGCTGTGTCCCACTGTGCCTCTGTGACACCTTAGCTAAAGTCCCTCGAGGAATATATCACACGAATAAGAAATCGCACAAGTAATTGGGCACGTGATGAAGAAGTCAAGTATAATCTTCGCACAGCTCCTGCAAACCATAGTCCAACTTTAAACTATTCGTTTCCTTTTCAACTAATAATCACTGCAGGAGCGACGGACCCAATTGTTTTTTGCCCACCGAGGCGTGGCAAGCAAGCAGGTCGGCAACATTTCATGGAAGGTTGTGCAACCACTCTAATATCATAGAAACAAGACGCTAAAAATGCACAAGTAGAATTAATAGGAAAGGTATTATGACCAGCTTCAGATACCATCTGTGACCAGAAAATAAGCTGTGTCCCACTGTGCCCCTGTGACACCTTAGCTAAAGTCCCTCGAGGAATATATCACACCAATAAGAAATCGCACAAGTAATTGGGCACGTGATGTAGAAGTCAAGTATAATCTTCGCACAGCTCCTGCAAACAATAGTCCAACTTTTAACTATTCGTTTCCTTTTCAACTAATAATCACTGCAGCAGCGAATTTATCAATTCTTTTTGGCCCACCGAGGCGTGGCAAGCAAGCAGGTCGGCAACATTTCATGGAAGGTTGTGCAACCACTCTAATATCATAGAAACAAAACGCTGAAGATGCACAAGTAGAATTAATAGGAAAGGTATTATGACCAGCTTCAGATACCATCTGTGACCAGAAAATAAGCTGTGTCCCACTGTGCCTCTGTGACACCTTAGCTAAAGTCCGTCGAGGAATATATCACACCAATAAGAAATCGCACAAGTAATTGGGCACGTGATGTAGAAGTCAAGTATAATCTTCGCACAGCTCCTGCAAACCATAGTCCAACTTTTAACTATTCGTTTCCTTTTCAACTAATAATCACTGCAGCAGCGAATTTATCAATTCTTTTTGGCCCACCGAGGCGTGGCAAGCAAGCAGGTCGGCAACATTTCATGGAAGGTTGTGCAACCACTCTAATATCATAGAAACAAAACGCTGAAGATGCACAAGTAGAATTAATAGGAAAGGTATTATGACCAGCTTCAGATAGCATCTGTGACCAGAAAATAAGCTGTGTCCCACTGTGCCTCTGTGACACCTTAACTAAAGTCCCTCGATGAATATATCACACGAATAAGAAATCGCACAAGTAATTGGGCCCGTGATGACGAAGAACAAGTATAATCTTCGCACAGCTCCTGCAAACCATAGTCCAACTTTTAACTATTCGTTTCCTTTTCAACTAATAATCGCTGCAGCAGCGTCTTTATTAATTCTTTTGGCCCACCGAGGCGTGGCAAGCAAGCAGGTCGGCAACATTTTCATGGAAGGTTGTGCATCCACTCTAATATCAAAGAAACAAGACGCTGAAAATGCACAAGTAGAATTAATAGGAAGCTAGTATGACCAGCTTCAGATTTCATCTGTGACCAAAAAATAATCTGTGTCCCACTGTGGCTCTGTGACACCTAAACTATAGTCCTTCGAGGAAAATATCACACGAATGAGGAATCGCACTAGTAATTGGGCCCGTGATGCCGAAGTACAAGTATCATCTTCGTACAGCTCCTGCAAACCATAGTCCATCTCTCAACTATTCGTTTCCTTTTCAACTAATAATCGCTGCAGCAGCAACGGACCCAAGTCTTTTTGGCCCACCGAGGCGTGGCAAGCAAGCAGGTCGGCAACATTTCATTGAAGGTTGTGCATCCACTCTAATATCAAAGAAACAAGACGCTGAGGATGAACAAGTAGAATTCATAAAAAAGGTATTATGACCAGCTTCAGATTTCATCTGTGACCAGAAAAAAAGTTGTGTGCCACTGTGCCTCTGTGACACCTTAACTAAAGTCCCTCGATGAATATATCACACGAATAAGAAATCGCACAAGTAATTGGGCCCGTGATGCCGAAGTACAAGTATAATCTTGGCACAGCTCCTGCAAACCATAGTCCAACTTTCAACTATTCGTTTCCTTTTCAACTAATAATCACTGCAGCAGCGACTTTATCAATTCTTTTTGTCCCACCGAGGCGTGGCAAGCAAGCAGGTCGGCAACATTTCATGGAAGGTTGTGCATCCACTCTAATATCAAAGAAATAAGACGCTGAGGATGAACAAGTAGAATTCATAAGAAAGGTATTATGACCAGCTTCAGATTTCATCTGTGACCAGAAAATAAGCTGTGTCCCACTGTGCCTCTGTGACACCTTAACTAAAGTCCCTCGAGGAATATATCACACGAATAAGAAATCGCACAAGTAATTGGCCCCGTGATGACGAAGTTCAAGTATAATCTTCGCACAGCTCCTACATACCATAGTCCAACTTTCAACTATTCGTTTCCTTTTCTACTAATAATCACTGCAGCAGCGACTTTATCAATTCTTTTTGTCCCACCGAGGCGTGGCAAGCAAGCAGGTCGGCAACATTTCATGGAAGGTTGTGCATCCACTCTAATATCAAAGAAACAAGACGCTGAAAATGCACAAGTAGAATTAATAGGAAGCTAGTATGACCAGCATCAGATTTCATCTGTGACCAAAAAATAATCTGTGTCCCACTGTGGCTCTGTGACACCTAAACTATAGTCCTTCGAGGAAAATATCACACGAATGAGGAATCGCACTAGTAATTGGGCCCGTGATGACTATGCAAACCATAGTCCAACTTTCAACTATTCGTTTCCTTTTCAACTAATAATCACTGCAGCAGCGAATTTATCAATTTTTTTTGGCCCACCGAGGCGTGGCAAGCAAGCAGCTCGGCAACATTTCACAAGGTTGTTAACAACCACTCTAATATCAATGAGACAAGACGCTGAAGATGCACAAGTAGAATTCATAGGAAAGGTGTTATGACCAGCTTCAGATTTCATCTGTGACCAGAAAATAAGCTGTGTCCCACTGTGCCTCTGTGACACCTTAACTAAAGTCCCTCGAGGAATATATCACACGAATAAGAAATCGCACAAGTAATTGGGCCCGTGATGACGAAGTACAAGAATAATCTTCGCACAGCTCCTGCAAACCATAGTCCAACTTTAAACTATTCGTTTCCTTTTCTACTAATAATCACTGCAGCAGCGACTTTATCAATTCTTTTTGTCCCACCGAGGCGTGGCAAGCAAGCAGGTCGGCAACATTTCATGGAAGGTTGTGTATCCACTCTAATATCAAAGAAACAAGACGCTGAGGATGAACAAGTAGAATTCATAAGAAAGGTATTATGACCAGCTTCAGATTTCATCTGTGACCAGAAAATAAGCTGTGTCCCACTGTGCCTCTGTGACACCTTAACTAAAGTCCCTCGAGGAATATATCACACGAATAAGAAATCGCACAAGTAATTGGCCCCGTGATGACGAAGTTCAAGTATAATCTTCGCACAGCTCCTACATACCATAGTCCAACTTTCAACTATTCGTTTCCTTTTCAACTAATATTCACTGCAGCAGCGACTTTATCAATTCTTTTTGTCCCACCGAGGCGTGGCAAGCAAGCAGGCCGGCAACATTTCATGGAAGGTTGTGCATCCACTCTAATATCAAAGAAACAAGACGCTGAAAATGCACAAGTAGAATTAATAGGAAGCTAATATGACCAGCTTAAGATTTCATCTGTGACCAGAAAATAATCTGTGTCCCACTGTGGCTCTGTGACACCTTAACTAAAGTCCCTCGAGGAATATATCACACGAATAAGAAATCGCGCAATTACTTGGGCCCGTGATGACGAAGTAAAAGTATAATCTTCGCACAACTCCTGAATACCATGGTCCAACTTTCAACTATTCGTTTCCTTTTCAACTAATAATCACTGCAGAAGTTACTTTCCCAATTCATTTTGGTCCACTGAAGCGTGGCAATCAAGCAGGTCGGCAACATTTCATGGAAGGTTGTGCAACCACTCTTATATCAAAGAAACAAGACGCTGAAGATGCACAAGTAGAATTTATAGGAAATCTATTATGACCAGCATCAGGTTTCCTCTGTGACAAGAAAATCTGCTGTGTGCCACTGTGTCTCTGTGACACATTAACTATAGTCCCTCGAGGAAAATATCACACGAATAAGAAATCGCACAAGTACTTGGGCCCGTGATGACGAAGTACAAGTATAATCTGCGCACTGCTCGTGCAAACCATAGTCCAACTTTCAACTATTCGTTTCCTTTTCAACTAATAATCACTGCAGCAGCGACGGACGCAAGTCTTTTTGGCCCACCGAGGCGTGGCAAGCAAGCAGGTCGGCAACATTTCATGGAAGGTTGTGCATCCACTCTAATATCAAAGAAACAAGACGCTGAAGATGCACAACTAGAATTAATATGAAAGGTATTATGACCAGCTTTAGATATCATCTGTGACCAGAAAATATGCTGTGTCCCAGTGTGGCTCTGTGACACCTTAACCAAAGTCCCTCGGAGAAAATATCACACGAATAAGAAATCGCACAAGTACTTGGGCCCGTGATGACGAAGTACAAGTATAATCTTCGCACAACTCCTGCAAACCATAGTCCAACTTTCAACTATTCGTTTCCTTTTCAACTAATAATCACTGCAGAAGTTACTTTCCCAATTCTTTTTGGTCCACCGAAGCGTGGCAAGCAAGCAGGTCGGCAACATTTCATGGAAGGTTGTGCAACCACTCTAATATCAAAGAAACAAGACGCTGAAGATGCACAAGTAGAATTAATAGGAAAGGTATTATGACCAGCTTCAGATTTCATCTGTGACCAGAAAATAAGCTGTGTGCCACTGTGGCTCTGTGACACATTAACTAAAGTCCCTCGAGGAAAATATCACACGAATAAGAAATCGCACAAGTAATTGGGCCCGTGATGACGAAGTACAAGTGTAATCTTCGCACAACTCCTGCAAACCATAGTTCAACTTTCAACTATTCGTTTCCTTTTCAACTAATAATCACTGCAGAAGTTACTTTCCCAATTCTTTTTGGTCCACCGCAGTAAGCAAGCAGGTCGGCAACATTTCATGGAATGTTGTGCAACCACTCTAATATCAAAGAAACAAGACGCTGAAGATGCACAAGTAGAATAAATAGGAAAGGTATTATGACCAGCTTCAGATACCATCTGTGACCAGAAAATAAGCTGTGTCCCACTGTGCCTCTGTGACACCTTAACTAAAGTCCCTCGGGGAAAAAATATAACGATTAAAAAATTCCGCAAGTTTTTGGGGTCGTGATGACGAAGTACACGTATAATCTTCGCACAGCTCCTGCAAACCATATTTCAACTCTCAACTATTCGTTTCCTCTTCCACTAATAATCACTGCAGCAGCGGCGGACCCAATTGTTTTTGGCCCACCGAGGCCTGGCAAGCCAGCAGATCGGCATCATTTCAGGGAAGGTTATGCAACCTCTCTAATATCATAGAAGAAAGACGTTGAAAAAGCACAAGTAGAATACAATGGAAAGCTATTATGATCAGCTTCAGATTTCCTTTGTGACCAGAAAATAAGCTGTGCACCACTGTGCCTTTGTGACACCTTAGCTAAAGCCCATCGCGGAAAATATCACACGATTAAGAAGCTCCGCCAGATATTGGGCTCGTAATGACGAAGTACAAGTAATATCCTCGCACTGCTCCTGCAAACCATATTTCAACTCTCAACTATTCGTTTTCTCTTCCACTAATAATCACTGCAGCAGCGGCGGAACCAATTGCTTTTGGCCCACCGACGCCTGGCAAGCAAGCAGATCGGCATCATTTCAGGGAAGGTTATGCAACCTCTCTAATATAAAAAAAAAGACAATGGAAAAGCACAAGTAGGATACATAGGATAGTTATTATGACCAGCTTCAGATTTCCTCTGTGAGCAGAAAATAAGCTGTGCATCACTGTGCCTTTGTGACACTTAACTAAAGTCCCTCCAGGAAAATATCACACGAATAGGAAATTCCGCAAGTAATTGGGCTCGTGATGACGAAGTACGAGTATAATCTTCGCAGAGCACCTGCAAACCATATTCCAAATCTCATCTATTCGCTTCCTCTTCCACAAATACTCACCGCAGCAGCGACGAACCCAATTGTTTTTGGCCCACCGAGGCCTGGCAAGCAAGCAGATCGGCAACATTTCAGGGAAGGTTATGCAACCTCTTTAATATCATTGAAACAAGACGCTGAAAAAGCACAAGAAGAATACATTGGAAAGCTATTATGATCAGCTTCAGATTTCCAGTGTGACCAGAAAATAAGCTGTGTGCCGCTGTGCCTCTGTGACACCTTAGCTAAAGCCCATCGAGGAAAATATCACACGATTAAGAAATTCCGCAAATTATTGGGGTCGTGATGACGAAGTACAAGTATAATCTTCGCACAGCTGTTGCAAACCATATTTCCACTCTCAACTATTCGTTTCCTTGTCAACTTATAATCAGTGCAGCAGCGACGGACTCAATTGTTTTTGGCCCACCGAGGTGTGGCAAACAAGCACATCAGTAACATTTCATGAAAGGTTATGCAACCTCTCTAATATCATAGAAACAAGACGCTGAAAAATCAGAAGAAGAATTCATTGGAAAGCTATTATGATCAGCTTCAGATTTCCTCTGTGACCAGAAAATAAGCTGTGCACCACTGTGCCTTTGTGACACCTCAGCTTAAGCCCCTCGAGGAAAATATCACACGATTAAGAAATTCCACAAGTTTTGGGGTCGTGATGTTGAAGAACAAGTATAATCCTCGCACAGCTCCTGCAAACCATATTTCATCTCTCAACTATTCGTTTCCTCTTCCACTAATAATCACTGCAGCAGCGACGGACCCAATTGTTTTGGCCCATCGAGGCGTGGCAACCAAGCAGATCGGTAACATTTCACGGAAGGTTATACAACCTCTCTAATATCATAGAAACAAGACGCTGGAAAAGCACAAGTAGAATACATTGGGAAGCTATTATGATCAGCTTCAGATTTCTTCTGTGACCAGAAAATAAGCTGTGTGCCACTGTGCCTCTGTGACACTTAACTAAAGTCCCTCGAGGAAAATATCACACGAATAGGAAATTCCGCAAGTAATTGGCCTCGTGATGACGAAGTACAAGTATAATCTTCGCGCAGCTCCAGCAAGCCATATTTCAACTCTCAACTATTCGTTTCCTCGTCAATTAATCACTGCTGCAGCGACGTACTCAATTGTTTTTGGCTCACCGAGGCGTGGCAAACAAGCACATCGGTAACATTTCATGGAAGAGTATGCAACCTCTCTAATATCATAGAAACAAGACGCTGGAAAAGCACAAGTAGAATACATTGGAAAGCTATTATGACCAGCTTCAGATTTCCTCTGTGAGCAGAAAATAAGATGTGTGCCACTGTGCCTCTGTGACACTTAACTAAAAACCCTCGAGGAAAATATCACACGAATAGGAAATTCCGCAAGTAATTGGGCTCGTGATGACGCAGTACAAGTATAATCTTCGCAAAGCTCCTGCAAGCCATATTTAAACTCTCAATTATTCGTTTCCTCTTCCACTGCTAATCACTGCAAGCAGCGACGGACCCAATTGTTTTGGCCGTCTTGGCGTGCCAACCAAGCAGATCGGTAGCAGATCTTTCTAATAACATAGAAACAAGACGCTGAAAAAGCAAAAGTAGAATACATTGGGAAGCCATTATGATCAGCTTCAGATTTCTTCTGTGACAAAAAAATAAGCTGTGTGCCACTGTGCCTCTATGACACCTTAGCTTAAGCCCCTCGGAGAAAATATCACACGATTAAGAAATTCCGCAAGTTATTGGGGTCGTGATGACAAGGTACAAGTATAATCCTCGCACAGCTCCTGCAAACCATATTTCAACTCTCAACTATTCGTTTCCTCCACCACTGCTAATCACTGCAAGCAGCGACGGACCCAATTGTCTTGGCCCACCGGGGCGTGGCAACCAAGCAGATCGGCAACATTTCATGGAAGGTTATACAACCTCTCTAATATCATAGAAATAAGACGCTTAAGACGCACAGGTAGACTACATAGGAACGCTATTATGATCACCGTCATATTTCATCAGTGACAAAGAAATAAGCTGTGTGCCACTGTGCCTCTGTAACACCTTAGCTTAAGCCCCTCGAGGAAAATATCACACGAATAAGAAATTTCTCAATTAATTGGGCTCGTGATGACAAAGAACAATTATAATCTTCGCACAGCTCCTGCAAACCATATTTCAACTCTCAACTATTCGTTTCCTCATCAATTAATCACTGCTGCAGCGACGTACTCAATTGTTTTTGGCCCACCGAGGCGTGGCAAACAAGCACATCGGTAACATTTCATGGAAGAGTATGCAACCTCTCTAATATCATAGAAACAAGACGCTGGAAAAGCACAGGTAGAATACATTGGAAAGCTATTATGACCAGCTTCAGATTTCCTCTGTGACCAGAAAATAAGCTGTGTACCACTGTGCCTCTGTGACACTTAACTAAAGTCCCTCGAGGAAAATATCACACGAACAGGAAATTCGGCAAGTAATTGGGCTCGTGATGATGAAGTACAAGTATAATCTTCGCACAGCACCTGCAAACCATATTTCAACTCTCAACTATTCGTTTCCTCCACCACTGCTAATCACTGCAAGCAGCGACGGACCCAATTATTTTTGGCCCACCGAGGCATGGCAACCAAGCAGATCGGCAACATTTCAGGGAAGGTTATACAACCTCTCTAATATCATAGAAACAAGACGCTGGAAAAGCACAGGTAGAATACATTGAAAGCTATTAGGACCAGCTTCAGATTTCCTCTGTGACCAGAAAATAAGCTGTGTGCCACTGTGCCTCTGTGACACTACACTAAAGTCCCTCGAGGAAAATATCACACGAATAGGAAATTCCGCAAGTAATTGGCCTCGTGATGACGAAGTACAAGTATAATCTTCGCGCAGCTCCTGCAAACCATATTTCAACTCTCAATTATTCGTTTTTTCTTCCACTGCTAATCACTGCAAGCAGCGACGGACTCAATTGTTTTTGGCCCACTGAGGCGTGGCAACCAAGCAGATCGATAACATTTCACGGAAGGTTATACAACCTCTCTAATATCATAGAAACAAGACGCTGGGAAAGCACAAGTAGAATACATTGGGAAGCTATTATGATCAGCTTCAGATTTCTTCTGTGACCAGAAAATAAGCTGTGTGCCACTGTGCCTCTGTGACACTTAACTAAAGTCCCTCGAGGAAAATATCACACGAATAGGAAATTCCGCAAGTAATTGGCCTCGTGATGACGAAGTACAAGTATAATCTTCGCGCAGCTCCTGCAAACCATATTTCAACTCTCAACTATTCGTTTCCTCATCCACTGCTAATCACTGCAAGCAGCAACGGACCCAATTGTTTTTGGCCCACCGAGGCATGGCAAGCAAGCAGTTCGGCATCATTTCAGGGAAGGTTATGCAACATCTCTTATATCATAGAAACAAGACGCTGGAAAAGCACAAGTAGAATACATTGGAAAGCTATTATGACCAGCTTCAGATTTCCTCTGTGACCAGAAAATAAGCTGTGTGCCACTGTGCCTCGAGGAAAATATCACACGAATAGGAAATTCCGCAAGTAATTGGCCTCGTGATGACGAAGTACAAGTATAATCTTCGCGCAGCTCCTGCAAACCATATTTCAACTCTCAACTATTCGTTTCCTCATCCACTGCTAATCACTGCAAGCAGCAACGGACCCAATTGTTTTTGGCCCACCGAGGCATGGCAAACAAGCACATCGGTAACATTTCATGGAAGGTTATGCAACCTCTCTAATATCATAGAAACAAGACGCTGGAAAAGCACAGGTAGAATACATTGGAAAGCAATTATGACCAGCTTCAGATTTCCTCTGTGACCAGAAAATAAGCTGTGTGCCACTGTGCCTCTGTGACACTACACTAAAGTCCCTCGAGGAAAATATCACACGAATAGGAAATTCCGCAAGTAATTGGCCTCGTGATGACGAAGTACAAGTATAATCTTCGCGCAGCTCCTGCAAACCATATTTCAACTCTCAACTATTCGTTTCCTCATCCACTGCTAATCACTGCAAGCAGCAACGGACCCAATTGTTTTTCGCCCACCGAGGCATGGCAAGCAAGCAGTTCGGCATAATTTCAGGGAAGGTTATGCAACATCTCTTATATCATAGAAACAAGACGCTGGAAAAGCACAAGTAGAATACATTGGAAAGCTATTATGACCAGCTTCAGATTTCCTCTGTGACCAGAAAATAAGCTGTGTGCCACTGTGCCTCTGTGACACTACACTAAAGTCCCTCGAGGAAAATATCACACGAATAGGAAATTCCGCAAGTAATTGGCCTCGTGATGACGAAGTACAAGTATAATCTTCGCGCAGCTCCTGCAAACCATATTTCAACTCTCAATTATTCGTTTTTTCTTCCACTGCTAATCACTGCAAGCAGCGACGGACTCAATTGTTTTTGGCCCACTGAGGCGTGGCAACCAAGCAGATCGATAACATTTTACGGAAGGTTATACAACCTCTCTAATATCATAGAAACAAGACGCTGGGAAAGCACAAGTAGAATACATTGGGAAGCTATTATGATCAGCTTCAGATTTCTTCTGTGACCAGAAAATAAGCTGTGTGCCACTGTGCCTCTGTGACACCTCAGCTTAAGCCCCTCGAGGAAAATATCACACGATTAAGAAATTCCGCAAGTTATTGGGGTCGTGATGACGAAGTACAAGTATAATCTTCGCACAGGTCCTGCAAACCATATTTCAACTCTCAACTAATCGTTTCCTCGTCAACTAATAATCACTGCAGCAGCGACGGACTCAATTGTTTTTAACCCACCGAGGCGTGGCAAACAAGCACATCGGCAATACTTCATTGAAGGTTATAAAACCTCTCTAATATCATAGAAACAAGACGCTGGAATAGCACAAGTAGAATACATTGGGAAGCTATTATGATCAGCTTCAGATTTCTTCTGTGACCAGAAAATAAGCTGTGTGCCACTGTGCCTCTGTGACACCTCAGCTTAAGCCCCTCGAGGAAAATATCACACGATTAAGAAATTCCGCAAGTTTTTGGGGTCGTGATGTTGAAGAGCAAGTATTATCCTATATTAGGAAGGTTATGCAACCTCTCTAATATCATAGAAACAAGACGCTGAAAAAGCACAAGTAGAATACATTGGAAAGCTATTATGACCAGCTTCAGATTTCCTCTGTGACCAGAAAATAAGCTGTGTGCCACTGTACCTCTGTGACACTTAACTAAAGACCCTCGAGGAAAATATCACACGAATAGGAAATTCCGCAAGTAATTGGGCTCGTGATGACGAAGTACAAGTATAATCTTCGCGCAGCTCCTGCAAACCATATTTCAACTCTCAACTATTCGTTTCCTCGTCAACTAATCACTGCTGCAGCGATGGACCCAATTGCTTTTGGCCCACCGAAGCGTGGCAAACAAGCACATCGGTAACATTTCATGGAAGGTTATGCAACCTCTCTAATATCATAGAAACAAGACGCTGAAAAAGCACAAGTAGAATACATTGGAAAGCTATTATGACCAGCTTCAGATTTCCTCTGTGACCAGAAAATAAGCTGTGTGCCACTGTGCCTCTGTGACACTACACTAAAGTCCCTCGAGGAAAATATCACACGAATAGGAAATTCCGCAAGTAATTGGCCTCGTGATGACGAAGTACAAGTATAATCTTCGCGCAGCTCCTGCAAACCATATTTCAACTCTCAACTATTCGTTTCCTCATCCACTGCTAATCACTGCAAGCAGCAACGGACCCAATTGTTTTTGGCCCACCGAGGCATGGCAAGCAAGCAGTTCGGCATCATTTCAGGGAAGGTTATGCAACTTCTCTAATATCATAGAAACAAGACGCTGAAAAAGCACAAGTAGAATACATTGGAAAGCTATTATGACCAGCTTCAGATTTCCTCTGTGACCAGAAAATAAGCTGTGTGACACTGTACCTCTGTGATATCACACGAATAGGAAATTCCGCAAGTAATTGGGCTCGTGATGACGAAGTACAAGTATAATCTTCGCGCAGCTCCTGCAAACCATATTTCAACTCTCAACTATTCGTTTCCTCGTCAACTAATCACTGCTGCAGCGACGGACCCAATTGTTTTTGGCCCACCGAGGCGTGGCAAACAAGCACATCGGTAACATTTCATGGAAGGTTATGCAACCTCTCTAATATCATAGAAACAAGACGCTGGAAAAGCACAGGTAGAATACATTGGAAAGCTATTATGACCAGCTTCAGATTTCCTCTGTGACCAGAAAATAAGCTGTGTGCCACTGTGCCTCTGTGACACTACACTAAAGTCCCTCGAGGAAAATATCACACGAATAGGAAATTCCGCAAGTAATTGGCCTCGTGATGACGAAGTACAAGTATAATCTTCGCGCAGCTCCTGCAAACCATATTTCAACTCTCAACTATTCGTTTCCTCATCCACTGCTAATCACTGCAAGCAGCAACGGACCCAATTGTTTTTGGCCCACCGAGGCATGGCAAGCAAGCAGTTCGGCATCATTTCAGGGAAGGTTATGCAACCTCTCTAATATCATAGAAACAAGACGCTGAAAAAGCACAAGTAGAATACATTGGAAAGCTATTATGACCAGCTTCAGATTTCCTCTGTGACCAGAAAATAAGCTGTGTGCCACTGTGCCTCTGTGACACTACACTAAAGTCCCTCGAGGAAAATATCACACGAATAGGAAATTCCGCAAGTAATTGGCCTCGTGATGACGAAGTACAAGTATAATCTTCGCGCAGCTCCTGCAAACCATATTTCGACTCTCAACTATTCGTTTCCTCGTCAACTAATCACTGCTGCAGCGACGGACCCAATTGTTTTTGGCCCACCGAGGCGTGGCAAACAAGCACATCGGTAACATTTCATGGAAGGTTATGCAACCTCTCTAATATCATAGAAACAAGACGCTGGAAAAGCACAGGTAGAATACATTGGAAAGCTATTATGACCAGCTTCAGATTTCCTCTGTGACTAGAAAATAAGCTGTGTGCCACTGTGCCTCTGTGACACTACACTAAAGTCCCTCGAGGAAAATATCACACGAATAGGAAATTCCGCAAGTAATTGGCCTCGTGATGACGAAGTACAAGTATAATCTTCGCGCAGCTCCTGCAAACCATATTTCAACTCTCAATTATTCGTTTTTTCTTCCACTGCTAATCACTGCAAGCAGCGACGGACTCAATTGTTTTTGGCCCACTGAGGCGTGGCAACCAAGCAGATCGATAACATTTCACGGAAGGTTATACAACCTCTCTAATATCATAGAAACAAGACGCTGGGAAAGCACAAGTAGAATACATTGGGAAGCTATTATGATCAGCTTCAGATTTCTTCTATGACCAGAAAATAAGCTGTGTGCCACTGTGCCTCTGTGACACCTCAGCTTAAGCCCCTCGAGGAAAATATCACACGATTAAGAAATTCCGCAAGTTTTTGGGGTCGTGATGTTGAAGAGCAAGTATTATCCTCGCACAGCTCCTGCAAACCATATTTCAACTCTCAACTAATCGTTTCCTCGTCAACTAATAATCACTGCAGCAGCGACGGAAGCAATTGTTTTTAACCCACCGAGGTGTGGCAAACAAGCACATCGGAAATACTTCATTGAAGGTTATGCAACCTCTCTAATATCATAGAAACAAGACTTTGGAAAAGCACACGAAGAATACATTGGGAAGCTATTATGATCAGCTTCAGATTTCTTCTGTGACCAGAAAATAAGCTGTGTGCCACTGTGCCTCTGTGACACCTCAGCTTAAGCCCCTCGAGGAAAATATCACACGATTAAGAAATTGCGCATTTTATTGGGGTCGTGATGACGAAGTACAAGTATAATCTTCGCACAGATCCTGCAATCCATATTTCAACTCTCAACTAATCGTTTCCTCGTCAACTAATAATCACTGCAGCAGCGACGGAATCAATTGTTTTTAACCCACCGAGGCGTGGCAACCAAGCAGATCGGTAACATTTCATGGAAGGTTATACATCCACTCTAATATCAAAGAAACAAGACGCTGGAAAAGCACAAGTAGAATACATTGGGAAGCTATTATGATCAGCTTCAGATTTCTTCTGTGACCAGAAAATAAACTGTGTCCCACTGTGCCTCTGTGACACCTTAGCTTAAGCCCCTCGAGGAAAATATCACACGATTAAGAAATTCCGCAAGTTATTGGGGTCGTGATGACGAAGTACAAGTATAATCTTCGCACAGGTCCTGCAAACCACATTTCAACTCTCAACTAATCGTTTCCTCGTCAACTAATAATCACTGCAGCAGCGACGGAAGCAATTGTTTTTAACCCACCGAGGTGTGGCAAACAAGCACATCGGAAATACTTCATTGAAGGTTATGCAACCTCTCTAATATCATAGAAACAAGACTTTGGAAAAGCACAAGAAGAATACATTGGGAAGCTATTATGATCAGCTTCAGATTTCTTCTGTGACCAGAAAATAAGCTGTGTGCCACTCAGCCTCTGTGACACCTCAGCTTAAGCCCCTCGAGGAAAATAGCACACGATTAAGAAATTCCGCATTTTATTGGGGTCGTGATGACGAAGTACAAGTATAATCTTCGCACAGCTCCTGCAAACCATATTTCATCTCTCAACTATTCGTTTCCTCTTCCACTAATAATCACTGCAGCAGCGACGGACCCAATAGTTTTGGCCCATCGAGGCGTGGCAACCAAGCAGATCGGTAACATTTCACGGAAGGTTATACAACCACTCTAATATCATAGAAACAAGACGCTGGAAAAGCACAAGTAGAATACATTGGGAAGCTATTATGATCAGCTTCAGATATCTTCTGTAACCAGAAAATAAGCTGTGTGCCACTGTGCCTCTGTGACACCTCAGCTTAAGCCCCACGAGGAAAATATCACACGATTAAGAAATTCCGCTAGTTATTGGGGTCGTGATGACGAAGTACAAGTATAATCTTCGCACAGGTCCTGCAAACCATATTTCATCTCTCAACTAATCGTTTCCTCGTCAACTAATAATCACTGCAGCAGCAACGGACTGAATTGTTTTTAGCCCACCGAGGCGTGGCAAACAAGCACATCGGTAATACTTCATTGAAGGTTATACAACCTCTCTAATATCATAGAAACAAGACGCTGGAAAAGCACAAATAGAATACATTGGGAAGCTATTATGATCAGTTTCAGATTTCTTCTGTGACCAGAAAATAAGCAGTGTGCCACTGTTCCTCTGTGACACCTTAACTTAAACCCCTCGGGGAAAATATCACACGATTAAGAAATTCCGCAATTTATTGTGGTCGAGATGACAAAGTACAAGTATACTCTTCGCACAGCTCCTGCAAACCATATTTCAACTCTCAACTATTCGTTTCCTCATCCACTGCTAATCACTGCAAGCAGCAACGGACCCAATTGTTTTTGGCCCACCGAGGCATGGCAAGCAAGCAGTTCGGCATCATTTCAGGGAAGGTTATGCACCCTCTCTAATATCATAGAAACAAGACGCTGAAAAAGCACAAGTAGAATACATTGGAAAGCTATTATGACCAGCTTCAGATTTCCTCTGTGACCAGAAAATAAGCTGTGTGCCACTGTGCCTCTGTGACACTACACTAAAGTCCCTCGAGGAAAATATCACACGAATAGGAAATTCCGCAAGTAATTGGCCTCGTGATGACGAAGTACAAGTATAATCTTCGCGCAGCTCCTGCAAACCATATTTCAACTCTCAACTAATCGTTTCCTCGTCAACTAATAATCACTGCAGCAGCGACGGACTCAATTGTTTTTAACCCACCGAGGCGTGGCAAACAAGCACATCGGCAAAACTTCATTGAAGGTTAAAAAACCTCTCTAATATCATAGAAACAAGTCGCTGGAAAAGCACAAGTAGAATACATTGGGAAGCTATTATGATCAGCTTCAGATTTCTTCTGTGACCAGAAAATAAGCTGTGTGCCACTGTGCCTCTGTGACACCTTAGCTTAAGCCCCTCGAGGAAAATATCACACGATTAAGAAATTCCGCAAGTTATTGGGGTCGTGATGACGAAGTACAAGTATAATCTTCGCACAGGTCCTGCAAACCATATTTCAACTCTCAACTAATCGTTTCCTCGTCAACTAATAATCACTGCAGCAGCGACGGAAGCAATTGTTTTTAACCCACCGAGGTGTGGCAAACAAGCAAATCGGAAATACTTCATTGAAGGTTATGCAACCTCTCTAATATCATAGAAACAAGACTTTGGAAAAGCACAAGAAGAATACATTGGGAAGCTATTATGATCAGCTTCAGATTTCTTCTGTGACCAGAAAATAAGCTGTGTGCCACTCAGCCTCTGTGACACCTCAGCTTAAGCCCCTCGAGGAAAATATCACACGATTAAGAAATTGCGCATTTTATTGGGGTCGTGATGACGAAGTACAAGTATAATCTTCGCACAGATCCTGCAATCCATATTTCAACTCTCAACTAATCGTTTCCTCGTCAACTAATAATCACTGCAGCAGCGACGGAATCAATTGTTTTTAACCCACCGAGGCGTGGCAACCAAGCAGATCGGTAACATTTCATGGAAGGTTATACATCCACTCTAATATCAAAGAAACAAGACGCTGGAAAAGCACAAGTAGAATACATTGGGAAGCTATTATGATCAGCTTCAGATTTCCTCTGTGACCAGAAAATAAGCTGTGTGCCACTCAGCCTCTGTGACACCTCAGCTTAAGCCCCTCGAGGAAAATATCACACGATTAAGAAATTGCGCATTTTATTGGGGTCGTGATGACGAAGTACAAGTATAATCTTCGCACAGATCCTGCAATCCATATTTCAACTCTCAACTAATCGTTTCCTCGTCAACTAATAATCACTGCAGCAGCGACGGAAGCAATTGTTTTTAACCCACCGAGGTGTGGCAAACAAGCACATCGGAAATACTTCATTGAAGGTTATGCAACCTCTCTAATATCATAGAAACAAGACTTTGGAAAAGCACAAGAAGAATACATTGGGAAGCTATTATGATCAGCTTCAGATTTCTTCTGTTACCAGAAAATAAGCTGTGTGCCACTCAGCCTCTGTGACACCTCAGCTTAAGCCCCTCGAGGAAAATAGCACACGATTAAGAAATTCCGTATTTTATTGGGGTCGTGATGACGAAGTACAAGTATAATCTTCGCACAGCTCCTGCAAACCATATTTCATCTCTCAACTATTCGTTTCCTCTTCCACTAATAATCACTGCAGCAGCGACGGACCCAATAGTTTTGGCCCATCGAGGCGTGGCAACCAAGCAGATCGGTAACATTTCACGGAAGGTTATACAACCACTCTAATATCATAGAAACAAGACGCTGGAAAAGCACAAGTAGAATACATTGGGAAGCTATTATGATCAGCTTCAGATATCTTCTGTAACCAGAAAATAAGCTGTGTGCCACTGTGCCTCTGTGACACCTCAGCTTAAGCCCCACGAGGAAAATATCACACGATTAAGAAATTCCGCTAGTTATTGGGGTCGTGATGACGAAGTACAAGTATAATCTTCGCACAGGTCCTGCAAACCATATTTCATCTCTCAACTAATCGTTTCCTCGTCAACTAATAATCACTGCAGCAGCAACGGACTGAATTGTTTTTAGCCCACCGAGGCGTGGCAAACAAGCACATCGGTAATACTTCATTGAAGGTTATACAACCTCTCTAATATCATAGAAACAAGACGCTGGAAAAGCACAAATAGAATACATTGGGAAGCTATTATGATCAGTTTCAGATTTCTTCTGTGACCAGAAAATAAGCAGTGTGCCACTGTTCCTCTGTGACACCTTAACTTAAACCCCTCGGGGAAAATATCACACGATTAAGAAATTCCGCAATTTATTGTGGTCGAGATGACAAAGTACAAGTATACTCTTCGCACAGCTCCTGCAAACCATATTTCAACTCTCAACTATTCGTTTCTTCATCCACTGCTAATCACTGCAAGCAGCAACGGACCCAATTGTTTTTGGCCCACCGAGGCATGGCAAGCAAGCAGTTCGGCATCATTTCAGGGAAGGTTATGCAACCTCTCTAATATCATAGAAACAAGACGCTGAAAAAGCACAAGTAGAATACATTGGAAAGCTATTATGACCAGCTTCAGATTTCCTCTGTGACCAGAAAATAAGCTGTGTGCCACTGTGCCTCTGTGACACTACACTAAAGTCCCTCGAGGAAAATATCACACGAATAGGAAATTCCGCAAGTAATTGGCCTCGTGATGACGAAGTACAAGTATAATCTTCGCGCAGCTCCTGCAAACCATATTTCAACTCTCATCTATTCGTTTCCTCATCCACTGCTAATCACTGCAAGCAGCAACGGACCCAATTGTTTTTGGCCCACCGAGGCATGGCAAGCAAGCAGTTCGGCATCATTTCAGGGAAGGTTATGCAACCTCTCTAATATCATAGAAACAAGACGCTGAAAAAGCACAAGTAGAATACATTGGAAAGCTATTATGACCAGCTTCAGATTTCCTCTGTGACCAGAAAATAAGCTGTGTGCCACTGTGCCTCTGTGACACTACACTAAAGTCCCTCGAGGAAAATATCACACGAATAGGAAATTCCGCAAGTAATTGGCCTCGTGATGACGAAGTACAAGTATAATCTTCGCGCAGCTCCTGCAAACCATATTTCGACTCTCAACTATTCGTTTCCTCGTCAACTAATCACTGCTGCAGCGACGGACCCAATTGTTTTTGGCCCACCGAGGCGTGGCAAACAAGCACATCGGTAACATTTCATGGAAGGTTATGCAACCTCTCTAATATCATAGAAACAAGACGCTGGAAAAGCACAGGTAGAATACATGGGAAAGCAATTATGACCAGCTTCAGATTTCCTCTGTGACCAGAAAATAAGCTGTGTGCCATTGTGCCTCTGTGACACTACACTAAAGTCCCTCGAGGAAAATATCACACGAATAGGAAATTCCGCAAGTAATTGGCCTCGTGATGACGAAGTACAAGTATAATCTTCGCGCAGCTCCTGCAAACCATATTTCAACTCTCAATTATTCGTTTTTTCTTCCACTGCTAATCACTGCAAGCAGCGACGGACTCAATTGTTTTCGGCCCACTGAGGCGTGGCAACCAAGCAGATCGATAACATTTCACGGAAGGTTATACAACCTCTCTAATATCATAGAAACAAGACGCTGGGAAAGCACAAGTAGAATACATTGGGAAGCTATTATGATCAGCTTCAGATTTCTTCTATGACCAGAAAATAAGCTGTGTGCCACTGTGCCTCTGTGACACCTCAGCTTAAGCCCCTCGAGGAAAATATCACACGATTAAGAAATTCCGCAAGTTATTGGGGTCGTGTTGACGAAGTACAAGTATAATCTTCGCACAGGTCCTGCAAACCATATTTCATCTCTCAACTATTCGTTTCCTCTTCCACTAATAATCACTGCAGCAGCGACGGACTCAATTGTTTTCGGCCCACTGAGGCGTGGCAACCAAGCAAATCGATAACATTTCACGGAAGGTTATACAACCTCTCTAATATCATAGAAACAAGACGCTGGAAAAGCACAAGTAGAATACATTGGGAAGCTATAATGATCAGCTTCAGATTTCTTCTGTGACCAGAAAATAAGCTGTGTGCCACTGTGCCTCTGTGACACCTTAACTTAAACCCCTCGGGGAAAATATCACACGATTAAGAAATTCCGCAATTTATTGTGGTCGAGATGACAAAGTACAAGTATACTCTTCGCACAGCTCCTGCAAACCATATTTCAACTCTCAACTATTCGTTTCTTCGTCAACTATTAATCACTGCAGCAGCGACGGACTAATTGTTTTTAACCCACCGAGGTGATGCAAACAAGCACATCGGAAATACATCATTGAAGGTTATGCAACCTCTCTAATATCATAGAAACAAGACGCTGGAAAAGCACAAATAGAATACATTGGGAAGCTATTATGATCAGCTTCAGATTTCTTCTGTGACCAGAAAATAAGCTGTGTGCCACTCAGCCTCTGTGACACCTCAGCTTAAGCCCCTCGAGGAAAATATCACACGATTAAGAAATTCCACAAGTTTTTGGGGTCGTGATGTTGAAGAACAAGTATAATCCTCTTACAGCTCCTGCAAACCATATTTCATCTCTCAACTATTCGTTTCCTCTTCCACTAATAATCACTGCAGCAGCGACGGACCAATTAGTTTTGGCCCATCGAGGCGTGGCAACCAAGCAGATCGGTAACATTTCACGGAAGGTTATACAACCTCTCTAATATCATAGAAACAAGACGCTGGAAAAGCACAAGTAGAATACATTGGGAAGCAATAATGATCAGCTTTAGATTTCTTCTGTGACCAGAAAATAAGCTGTGTGCCACTCAGCCTCTGTGACACCTCAGCTTAAGCCCCTCGAGGAAAATATCACACGATTAAGAAATTCCGCATTTTATTGGGGTCGTGATGACGAAGTACAAGTATAATCTTCGCACAGCTCCTGCAAACCATATTTCAACTCTCAACTATTCGTTTCCTCGTCAACTAATAATCACTGCAGCAGCGACGGGCTCAATTGTTTTTAACCCACCGAGGCGTAGCAAACAAGCACTTCGGTAATACTTCATTGAATGTTATGCAACCTCTCTAATATCATAGAAACAAGACGCTGGAAAAGCACAACTAGAATACATTGGGAAGCTATTATGATCAGCTTCAGATTTCTTCTGTGACCAGAAAATAAGCTGTGTGCCACTCAGCCTCTGTGATACCTCAGCTTAAGCCCCTCGAGGAAAATATCACACGATTAAGAAATTCAACAAGTTTTGGGGTCGTGATGTTGAAGAACAAGTATAATCCTCGCACAGCTCCTGCAAACCATATTTCATCTCTCAACTATTCGTTTCCTCTTCCACTAATAATCACTGCAGCAGCGACGGACCCAATTGTTTTGGCCCATCGAGGCGTGGCAACCAAGCAGATCGGTAACATTTCACGGAAGGTTATACAACCTCTCTAATATCATAGAAACAAGACGCTGGAAAAGCACAAGAAGAATACATTGGGAAGCTATTATGATCAGCTTCAGATTTCTTCTGTAACCAGAAAATAAGCTGTCTGCCACTGTGCCTCTGTGACACCTTAGCTTAAGCCCCTCGAGGAAAATATCACACGATTAAGAAATTCCGCAAGTTATTGGGGTCGTGATGACGAAGTACAAGTATAATCTTCGCACAGGTCCTACAAACCATATTTCAACTCTCAACTAATCGTTTCCTCGTCAACTAATAATCACTGCAGCAGCGACGGACTCAATTGTTTTTAACCCACCGAGGCGTGGCAAACAAGCACATCGGTAACATTTCACGGAAGGTTATACAACCTCTCTAATATCATAGAAACAAGACGCTGGAAAAGCACAAGAAGAATACATTGGGAAGCTATTATGATCAGCTTCAGATTTCTTCTGTAACCAGAAAATAAGCTGTCTGCCACTGTGCCTCTGTGACACCTTAGCTTAAGCCCCTCGAGGAAAATATCACACGATTAAGAAATTCCGCAAGTTATTGGAGTCGTGATGACGAAGTACAAGTATAATCTTCGCACAGGTCCTCCAAACCATATTTCAACTCTCAACTAATCGTTTCCTCGTCAACTAATAATCACTGCAGCAGCGACGGACTCAATTGTTTTTAACCCACCGAGGCGTGGCAAACAAGCACATCGGTAACATTTCACGGAAGGTTGTACAACCTCTCTAATATCATAGAAACAAGACGCTGGAAAAGCACAAGAAGAATACATTGGGAAGCTATTATTATCAGCTTCAGATTTCTTCTGTAACCAGAAAATAAGCTGTGAGCCACTGTGCAACTGTGACACCTAAGCTTAAGCTCCTCGGGGAAAATATCACACGATTAAGAAATTCCGCAAGTTATTGGGCTCGTGATGACAAAGTACAAGTATAATCTTCGCACAGGTCCTCCAAACCATATTTCAACTCTCAACTAATCGTTTCCTCGTCAACTAATAATCACTGCAGCAGCGACGGACTCAATTGTTTTTAACCCACCGAGGCGTGGCAAACAAGCGCATCGGTAACATTTCACGGGAGGTTATACAACCTCTCTAATATCATAGAAACAAGACGCTGGAAAAGCACAAGAAGAATACATTGGGAAGCTATTATGATCAGCTTCAGATTTCTTCTGTAACCAGAAAATAAGCTGTGTGCCACTGTGCCTCTGTGACACCTTAGCTTAAGCCCCTCGAGGAAAATATCACACGATTAAGAAATTCCGCAAGTTATTGGAGTCGTGATGACGAAGTACAAGTATAATCTTCGCACAGGTCCTCCAAACCATATTTCAACTCTCAACTAATCGTTTCCTCGTCAACTAATAATCACTGCAGCAGCGACGGACTCAATTGTTTTTAACCCACCGAGGCGTGGCAAATAAGCACATCGGTAACATTTCACGGAAGGTTATACAACCTCTCTAATATCATAGAAACAAGACGCTGGAAAAGCACAAGAAGAATACATTGGGAAGCTATTATGATCAGCTTCAGATTTCTTCTGTAACCAGAAAATAAGCTGTGAGCCACTGTGCAACTGTGACACCTAAGCTTAAGCTCCTCGGGGAAAATATCACACGATTAAGAAATTCCGCAAGTTATTGGGCTCGTGATGACAAAGTACAAGTATAATCTTCGCACAGGTCCTCCAAACCATATTTCAACTCTCAACTAATCGTTTCCTCGTCAACTAATAATCACTGCAGCAGCGACGGACTCAATTGTTTTTAGCCCACCGAGGCGTGGCAAACAAGCACATCGGTAATACTTCATTGAAGGTTATAAAACCTCTCTAATATCATAGAAACAAGACGCTGGAAAAGCACAAGTAGAATACATTGGGAAGCTATTATGATCAGCTTCAGATTTCTTCTGTGACCAGAAAATAAGCTCTGTGCCACTGTGCCTCTGTGACACCTTAGCTTAAGCCCCTCGAGGAAAATATCACACGATTAAGAAATTCCGCAAGTTATTGGGGTCGTGATGACGAAGTACAAGTATAATCTTCGCACAGGTCCTGCAAACCATATTTCAACTCTCAACTAATCGTTTCCTCGTCAACTAATAATCACTGCAGCAGCGACGGGCTCAATTGTTTTTAACCCACCGAGGCGTGGCAAACAAGCACATCGGTAATACTTCATTGAAGGTTATAAAACCTCTACAATATCATAGAAACAAGACGCTGGAAAAGCACAAGTAGAATACATTGGGAAGCTATTATGATCAGCTTCAGATTTCTTCTGTGACCAGAAAATAAGCTGTGTGCCACTGTGCCTCTGTGACACCTCAGCTTAAGCCCCTCGAGGAAAATATCACACGATTAAGAAATTCCGCAAGTTATTGGGGTCGTGATGACGAAGTACAAGTATAATCTTCGCACAGGTCCTGCAAACCATATTTCAACTCTCAACTAATTGATTCCTCATCAACTAATAATCACTGCAGCAGCGACGGACCCAATTGTTTTGGCCCATCGAGGCGTGGCAAACAAGCAGATCGGTAACATTTCACGGAAGGTTATACAACCTCTCTAATATCATAGAAACAAGACGCTGGAAAAGCACAAGTAGAATACATTGAGAAGCTATTATGATCAGCTTCAGATTTCTTCTGTGACCAGAAAATAAGCTGTGTGCCACTGTGCCTCTGTGACACCTTAGCTTAAACCCCTCGGGGAAAATATCACACGATTAAGAAATTCCGCAATTTATTGTGGTCGAGATGACAAAGTACAAGTATAATCTTCGCACAGGTCCTGCAAACCATATTTCAACTCTCAACTATTCGTTTCTTCGTCAACTATTAATCACTGCAGCAGCGACGGACTTAATTGTTTTTAACCCACCGAGGTGATGCAAACAAGCACATCGGAAATACTTCATTGAAGGTTATGAAACCTCTCTAATATCATAGAAACAAGACGCTGGAAAAGCACAAGTAGAATACATTGGGAAGCTATTATGATCAGTTTCAGATTTCTTCTGTGACCAGAAAATAAGCTGTGTGCCACTCAGCCTCTGTGACACCTCAGCTTAAGCCCCTCGAGGAAAATATCACACGATTAAGAAATTCCACAAGTTTTTGGGGTCGTGATGTTGAAGAACAAGTATAATCCTCGCACAGCTCCTGCAAACCATATTTCATCTCTCAACTATTCGTTTCCTCTTCCACTAATAATCACTGCAGCAGCGACGGACCCAATTGTTTTGGCCCATCGAGGCGTGGCAACCAAGCAGATCGGTAACATTTCACGGAAGGTTATACAACCTCTCTAATATCATAGAAACAAGACGCTGGAAAAGCACAAGTAGAATACATTTGGAAGCTATAATGATCAGCTTCAGAATTCTTCTGTGACCAGAAAATAAGCTGTGTGCCACTGTGCCTCTGTGACACCTCAGCTTAAGCCCCTCGAGGAAAATATCACACGATTAAGAAATATTATATATATATAAATAAGAAAATACTTCATTGAAGGTTATGCAACCTCTCTAATATCATAGAAACAAGACGCTGGAAAAGCACAAGTAGAATACATTGGGAAGCTATTATGATCAGCTTCAAATTTCTTCTGTGACCAGAAAATAAGCTGTGTGCCACTCAGCCTCTGTGACACCTCAGCTTAAGCCCCTCGAGGAAAATATCACACGATTAAGAAATTCCGCAAGTTATTGGGGTCGTGATGACGAAGTACAAGTATAATCTTCGCACAGGTCCTGCAAACCATATTTCAACTCTCAACTAATCGTTTCCTCGTCAACTAATAATCACTGCAGCAGCGACGGACTCAATTGTTTTTAACCCACCGAGGCGTGGCAAACAAGCACATCGGTAACATTTCACGGAAGGTTATACAACCTCTCTAATATCATAGAAACAAGACGCTGAAAAAGCACAAGAAGAATACATTGGGAAGCTATTATGATCAGCTTCAGATTTCTTCTGTAACCAGAAAATAACCTGTGTGCCACTGTGCCTCTGTGACACCTTAGCTTAAGCCCCTCGAGGAAAATATCACACGATTAAGAAATTCCGCAAGTTATTGGAGTCGTGATGACGAAGTACAAGTATAATCTTCGCACAGGTCCTCCAAACCATATTTCAACTCTCAACTAATCGTTTCCTCGTCAACTAATAATCACTGCAGCAGCGACGGACTCAATTGTTTTTAACCCACCGAGGCGTGGCAAACAAGCACATCGGTAACATTTCACGGAAGGTTATACAACCTCTCTAATATCATAGAAACAAGACGCTGGAAAAGCACAAGAAGAATACATTGGGAAGCTATTATGATCAGCTTCAGATTTCTTCTGTAACCAGAAAATAAGCTGTGAGCCACTGTGCAACTGTGACACCTAAGCTTAAGCTCCTCGGGGAAAATATCACACGATTAAGAATTTCCGCAAGTCATTGGGCTCGTGATGACAAAGTACAAGTATAATCTTCGCACAGGTCCTCCAAACCATATTTCAACTCTCAACTAATCGTTTCCTCGTCAACTAATAATCACTGCAGCAGCGACGGACTCAATTGTTTTTAGCCCACCGAGGCGTGGCAAACAAGCACATCGGTAATACTTCATTGAAGGTTATAAAACCTCTCTAATATCATAGAAACAAGACGCTGGAAAAGCACAAGTAGAATACATTGGGAAGCTATTATGATCAGCTTCAGATTTCTTCTGTGACCAGAAAATAAGCTCTGTGCCACTGTGCCTCTGTGACACCTTAGCTTAAGCCCCTCGAGGAAAATATCACACGATTAAGAAATTCCGCAAGTTATTGGGGTCGTGATGACGAAGTACAAGTATAATCTTCGCACAGGTCCTGCAAACCATATTTCAACTCTCAACTAATTGTTTCCTCGTCAACTAATAATCACTGCAGCAGCGACGGGCTCAATTGTTTTTAACCCACCGAGGCGTGGCAAACAAGCACATCGGTAATACTTCATTGAAGGTTATAAAACCTCTCTAATATCATAGAAACAAGACGCTGGAAAAGCACAAGTAGAATACATTGGGAAGCTATTATGATCAGCTTCAGATTTCTTCTGTGACCAGAAAATAAGCTGTGTGCCACTGTGCCTCTGTGACACCTCAGCTTAAGCCCCTCGAGGAAAATATCACACGATTAAGAAATTCCGCAAGTTTTTGGGGTCGTGATGTTGAAGAACAAGTATAATCCTCGCACAGCTCCTGCAAACCATATTTCATCTCTCAACTAATCGTTTCCTCTTCCACTAATAATCACTGCAGCAGCGACGGACCCAATAGTTTTGGCCCATCGAGGCGTGGCAACCAAGCAGATCGGTAACATTTCACGGAAGGTTATACAACCACTCTAATATCATAGAAATAAGACGCTGGAAAAGCACAAGTAGAATACATTGGGAAGCTATTATGATCAGCTTCAGATATCTTCTGTAACCAGAAAATAAGCTGTGTGCCACTGTGCCTCTGTGACACCTCAGCTTAAGCCCCTCGAGGAAAATATCACACGATTAAGAAATTTCGCAAGTTATTGGGGTCGTGATGACGAAGTACAAGTATAATCTTCGCACAGGTCCTGCAAACCATATTTTAACTCTCAACTAATCGTTTCCTCGTCAACTAATATTCAATGCTGCAGCGACGTACTCAATTGTTTTTAGCCCACCGAGCCGTGGCAAACAAGCACATCGGTAATACTTCATTGAAGGTTATAAAACCTCTCTAATATCATAGAAACAAGACGCTGGAAAAGCACAAGTATGATCAGCTTCAGATTTCTTCTGTGACCAGAAAATAAGCTGTGTGCCACTGTGCCCCTGTGACACCGTAGCTTAAGCCCCTCGAGGAAAATATCACACGATTAAGAAATTCCGCAAGTTATTGGGGTCGTGATGACGAAGTACAAGTATAATCTTCGCACAGGTCCTGCAAACCATATTTCAACTCTCAACTAATCGATTCCTCATCAACTAATAATCACTGCAGCAGCGACGGACCCAATTGTTTTGGCCCATCGAGGCGTGGCAAACAAGCAGATCGGTAACATTTCACGGAAGGTTATACAACCTCTCTAATATCATAGAAACAAGACGCTGGAAAAGCACAAGTAGAATACATTGAGAAGCTATTATGGTCAGCTTCAGATTTCCTCTGTGACCAGAAAATAAGCTGTGTGCCACTGTGCCTCTGTGACACCTTAGCTTAAACCCCTCGGGGAAAATATCACACGATTAAGAAATTCCGCAATTTATTGTGGTCGAGATGACAAAGTACAAGTATAATCTTCGCACAGGTCCTGCAAACCATATTTCAACTCTCAACTATTCGTTTCTTCGTTAACTATTAATCACTGCAGCAGCGACGGACTTAATTGTTTTTAACCCACCGAGGTGATGCAAACAAGCACATCGGAAATACTTCATTGAAGGTTATGAAACCTCTCTAATATCATAGAAACAAGACGCTGGAAAAGCACAAGTAGAATACATTGGGAAGCTATTATGATCAGTTTCAGATTTCTTCTGTGACCAGAAAATAAGCTGTGTGCCACTCAGCCTCTGTGACACCTCAGCTTAAGCCCCTCGAGGAAAATATCACACGATTAAGAAATTCCACAAGTTTTTGGGGTCGTGATGTTGAAGAACAAGTATAATCCTCGCACAGCTCCTGCAAACCATATTTCATCTCTCAACTATTCGTTTCCTCTTCCACTAATAATCACTGCAGCAGCGACGGACCCAATTGTTTTGGCCCATCGAGGCGTGGCAACCAAGCAGATCGGTAACATTTCACGGAAGGTTATACAACCTCTCTAATATCATAGAAACAAGACGCTGGAAAAGCACAAGTAGAATACATTGGGAAGCTATTATGATCAGCTTCAGAATTCTTCTGTGACCAGAAAATAAGCTGTGTGCCACTGTGCCTCTGTGACACCTCAGCTTAAGCCCCTCGAGGAAAATATCACACGATTAAGAAATATTATATATATATAAATAAGAAAATACTTCATTGAAGGTTATGCAACCTCTCTAATATCATAGAAACAAGACGCTGGAAAAGCACAAGTAGAATACATTGGGAAGCTATTATGATCAGCTTCAAATTTCTTCTGTGACCAGAAAATAAGCTGTGTGCCACTCAGCCTCTGTGACACCTCAGCTTAAGCCCCTCGAGGAAAATATCACACGATTAAGAAATTCCGCAAGTTTTTGGGGTCGTGATGTTAAAGAACAAGTATAATCCTCGCACAGCTCCTGCAAACCATATTTCATCTCTCAACTATTCGTTTCCTCTTCCACTAATAATCACTGCAGCAGCGACGGACCCAATTGTTTTGGCCCATCGAGGCGTGGCAACCAAGCAGATCGGTAACATTTCACGGAAGGTTATACAACCTCTCTAATATCATAGAAACAAGACGCTGGAAAAGCACAAGTAGAATACATTGGGAAGCTATTATGATCAGCTTCAGATTCGTGCCTCTGTGACACCTTAGCTTAAACCCCTTGAGGAAAATATCACACGATTAAGAAATTCCGCAATTTATTGTGGTCGAGATGACAAAGTACAAGTATACTCTTCGCACAGCTCCTGCAAACTATATTTTAACTCTTTACTATTCGTTTCCTCGTCAACGAATAATCACTGCTGCAGCGACGGACACAATTGTTTTTGGCCCACCGAGTCGTTGCAACCAAGAAGATCGGCAACATTTCAGGATAGGTTATGCAACCTCTCTAATATCATAGAAACCAGACGCTTAAAACGCACAGGTAGAATACATGTGACACACGTATAGGAAATTTCGCAAGTAATTGTGCTCGTGATGACGAAGTACAAGAATAATCATCGCACATCACCTGCAAACCATTTTCCAACTCTCATCTATTCGTTTCCTCTTCCACTTCTAATCACTGCAAGCAGCGACGGACTCAATTGTTTTTGGCCCACCGAGGCGTGGCAAACAAGCACATCGGTAATACTTCATTGAAGGTTATGCAACCTCTCTAGTATCATAGAAACAAGACGCTGGAAAAGCAAAAGTAGAATACATTGGGAAGCTATTATGATCAGATTCAGATTTCTTCTGTGACCAGAAAATAAGCTGTGTGCCACTGTGCCTCTGTGACACCTTAGCTTAAACCCCTCGGGGAAAATTTCACACGATTAAGAAATTCCGCAAGTTATTGTGGTCGTGATGACAAAGTACAAGTATACTCTTCGCACAGCTCCTGCAAACCATATTTCAACTCTTTACTATTCGTTTCCTCGTCAACTAATAATCACTGCAGCAGCGACGGACTCAATTGTTTTTGGCCCACCGAGGCGTGGCAAACAAGCACATCGGTAACATTTCATGGAAGGTTATGCAACCTCTCTAATATCATAGAAACAAACGCTGAAAAAGCACAAGTAGAATACATTGGGAAGCTATTATGATCAGCTTCAGATTTCTTCTGTGACCAGAAAATAAGCTGAGTGCCACTGTGCCTCTGTGACACCTTAGCTTAAACCCCTCGGGGAAAATATCACACGATTAAGAAATTCCGCAAGTTATTGTGGTCGTGATGACAAAGTACAAGTATACTCTTCGCACAGCTCCTGCAAACCATATTTCAACTCTCAACTATTCGTTTCCTCGTCAACTAATATTCACTGCAGCAGCGACGGACTCAATTGTTTTTGGCCCACCGAGGCGTGGCAAACAACCACATCGGTAACATTTCATGGAAGGTTATGCAACCTCCCTAATATCATAGAAACAAGACGCTGGAAAAGCACAAGTAGAATACGATGGGAAGCTATTATGATCAGCTTCAGATTTCTTGTGTGACCAGAAAATAAGCTGTGTGCCACTGTGCCTCTGTGACACCTCAGCTTAAGCCCCTCGAGGAAAATATCACACGATTAAGAAATTCCGCAAGTTTTTGGGGTCGTGATGTTGAAGAACAAGTATAATCCTCGCACAGCTCCTGCAAGCCATATTTCATCTCTCAACTATTCGTTTCCTCTTCCACTAATAATCACTGCAGCAGCGACGGACCCAATTGTTTTGGCCCATCGAGGCGTGGCAACCAAGCAGATCGGGAACATTTCACGGAAGGTTATACAACCTGTCTAATATCATAGAAACAAGACGCTGGAAAAGCACAAGTAGAATACATTGGGAAGCTATTATGATCAGCTTCAGATTTGTGCCTCTGTGACACCTTAGCTTAAACCCCTCGGGGAAAATATCACACGATTAAGAAATTCCGCAATTTATTGTGGTCGAGATGACAAAGTACAAGTATACTCTTCGCACAGCTCCTGCAAACCATATTTCAACTCTCAACTATTCGTTTCCTCGTCAACTAATAATCACTGCTGCAGCGACGGACACAATTTTTTTTTGGCTTACCGAGTCGTTGCAACCAAGAAGATCGGCAACATTTCAGGATAGGTTATGCAACCTCTCTAATATCATAGAAACCAGACGCTTAAAACGCACAGGTAGAATACATGTGACACTTATCTAAACTCCCTCGAGGAAAATATCACACGTATAGGAAATTTCGCAAGTAATTGTGCTCGTGATGACGAAGTACAAGAATAATCATCGCACATCACCTGCAAACCATTTTCCAACTCTCATCTATTCGTTTCCTCTTCCACTTCTAATCACTGCAAGCAGCGACGGACTCAATTGTTTTTGGCCCACCGAGGCGTGGCAAACAAGCACATCGGTAATACTTCATTGAAGGTTATGCAACCTCTCTAGTAACATAGAAACAAGACGCTGGAAAAGCACAAGTAGAATACATTGGAAAGCTATTATTAACAGCTTCAGATTTCTTCTGTGACAAAAAAATAAGCTGTGTGCCACTGAGCCTCTATGACACCTAAGCTTAAGCCCCTCGGGGAAAATATCACACGATTAAGAAATTCCGCAATTTATTTTGGTCGAGATGACAAAGTACAAGTATAATCTTCGCACAGCTCCTGCAAACCATATTTCATCTCTCAACTACTCGTTTCCTCTTCCACTAATAATCACTGCAGCAGCGACGGACCCAATTGTTTTGGTCCATCGAGGAGTGGCAACCAAGCAGATCGGTAACATTTCACGGAAGGTTATACAACGTCTCTAATATCATAGAAACAAGACGCTGGAAAAGCACAAGTAGAATACATTGGGAAGCTATTATGATCAGCTTCAGATTTCTTCTGTGACCAGAAAATAAGCTGTGTGCCACTGTGCCTCTGTGACACCTTAGCTTAAGCCCCTCGAAGTAAATATCACACGATTAAGAAATTCCGCAAGTTATTGGGGTCGTGATGACGAAGTACAAGTATAATCTTCGCACAGCTCCTGCAAACCATATTTCAACTCTTTACTATTCGTTTCCTCGTCAACTAATAATCACTGCAGCAGCGACGGACTCAATTGTTTTTGGCCCACCGAGGCGTGGCAAACAAGCACATCGGTAACATTTCAAGGAAGGTTATGCAACCTCTCTAATATCATAGAAACAAGACGCTTAAAACGCACAGGTAGAATACATAGCAAAGCTATTATGATCAGCGTCACATTTCTTCTGTGAAAAAATAATATGATGTGCACTACTGTGCCTCTGGGACACTTATCTAAAGTCCCTCGAGGAAAATATTACACGAATGGGAAATGTAGCAAGTAATTAGGCTCGTGATGACGAAGTACGAGTATAATCTTCGCACATCACCTGCAAACCATTTTCCAACTCTCATCTATTCGTTTCCTCTTCCACTTCTAATCACTGCAAGCAGCGACGGACTCAATTGTTTTTGGCCCACCGAGGCGTGGCACACAAGCACATCGGTAATACTTCATTGAAGGTTATGCAACCTCTCTAGTATCATAGAAACAAGACGCTGGAAAAGCAAAAGTAGAATACATTGGGAAGCTATTATGATCAGATTCAGATTTCTTCTGTGACCAGAAAATAAGCTGTGTGCCACTGTGCCTCTGTGACACCTTAGCTTAAACCCCTCGGGGAAAATTTCACACGATTAAGAAATTCCGCAAGTTATTGTGGTCGTGATGACAAAGTACAAGTATACTCTTCGCACAGCTCCTGCAAACCATATTTCAACTCTTTACTATTCGTTTCCTCGTCAACTAATAATCACTGCAGCAGCGACGGACTCCATTGTTTTTGGCCCACCGAGGCGTGGCAAACAAGCACATCGGTAACATTTCATGGAAGGTTATGCAACCTCTCTAATATCATAGAAACAAACGCTGAAAAAGCACAAGTAGAATACATTGGGAAGCTATTATGATCAGCTTCAGATTTCTTCTGTGACCAGAAAATAAGCTGAGTGCCACTGTGCCTCTGTGACACCTTAGATTAAACCCCTCGGGGAAAATATCACACGATTAAGAAATTCCGCAAGTTATTGTGGTCGTGATGACAAAGTACAAGTATACTCTTCGCACAGCTCCTGCAAACCATATTTCAACTCTCAACTATTCGTTTCCTCGTCAACTAATATTCACTGCAGCAGCGACGGACTCAATTGTTTTTGGCCCACCGAGGCGTGGCAAACAACCACATCGGTAACATTTCATGGAAGGTTATGCAACCTCCCTAATATCATACAAACAAGACGCTGGAAAAGCACAAGTAGAATACGATGGGAAGCTATTATGATCAGCTTCAGATTTCTTGTGTGACCAGAAAATAAGCTGTGTGCCACTGTGCCTCGGTGACACCTCAGCTTAAGCCCCTCGAGGAAAATATCACACGATTAAGAAATTCCGCAAGTTTTTGGGGTCGTGATGTTGAAGAACAAGTATAATCCTCGCACAGCTCCTGCAAGCCATATTTCATCTCTCAACTATTCGTTTCCTCTTCCACTAATAATCAGTGCAGCAGCGACGGACCCAATTGTTTTGGCCCATCGAGGCGTGGCAACCAAGCAGATCGGGAACATTTCACGGAAGGTTATACAACCTGTCTAATATCATAGAAACAAGACGCTGGAAAAGCACAAGTAGAATGCATTGGGAAGCTATTATGATCAGCTTCAGATTTCTTCTGTGACCAGAAAATAAGCTGTGTGCCAATCAGCCTCTGTGACACCTCAGCTTAAGCCCCTCGAGGAAAATATCACACGATTAAGAAATTCCGCATGTTATTGGGGTCGTGATGACGAAGTACAAGTATAATCTTCGCACAGCTCCTGCAAACCATATTTCATCTCTCAACTTCGTTTTCTCGTCAACTAATAATCACTGCAGCAGCGACGGACTCAATTGTTTTTAACCCACAGAGGCGTGGCAAACAAGCACATCGGTAAAACTTCATTGAAGGTTATGCAACCTCTCTAATATCATAGAAACAAGACGCTGGAAAAGCACGAGTAGAATACATTGGAAAGCTATTATGATCAGCTTCAGATTTCTTCTGTGACCAGAAAATAAGCTGTGTGCCACTGTGCCTCTGTGACACCTCAGCTTAAGCCCCTCGAGGAAAATATCACACGATTAAGAAATTCCGCAGGTTTTTGGGGTCGTGATGTTGAAGAACAAGTATAATCCTCACAAGTATAAACAAGCACATCGGTAATACTTCATTGAAGGTTATGCAACCTCTCTAATATCATAGAAACAAGACGCTGGAAAAGCACAAGTAGAATACATTGGGAAGCTATTATGATCAGCTTCAGATTTCTTCTGTGACAAAAAAATAAGCTGTGTGCCACTGTGCCTCTGTGACACCTTAGCTTAAGCCCCTCGAGGTAAATATCACACGATTCAGAAATTCCGCAATTTATTGTGGTCGAGATGACAAAGTACAAGTATACTCTTCGCACAGCTCCTGCAAACCATATTTCAACTCTCAACTATTCGTTTCCTCGTCAACTAATAATCACTGCTGCAGCGACGGACACAATTTCAAAACCAAGAAGATCGGCAACATTTCAGGATAGGTTATGCAACCTCTCTAATATCATAGAAACCAGACGCTTAAAACGCACATGTAGAATACATGTGACACTTATCTAAAGTCCCTCGAGGAAAATGTCACACGAATAGGAAATTTCGCAAGTAATTGGGCTCGTGATGACGAAGTACAAGTATAATCTTCGCACAGCACCTGCAAACCATATTCCAACTCTCATCTATTCGTTTCCTCTTCCACTTCTAATCACTGCAAGCAGAGACGGACCCAATGCAAGTTAAAGCAAGTAAAAGAGTTATAAAAAGTGTGTGCAAGTTAACTAAGTTAACCGGGCAACGGCAATGACCGATCGTCCGAAAGTTCGCTCCGGCCAAATTGCTGACATTTATTTTATTGAGTTGGTCACCGCGCCTCAACGGAATCACCCTCGGCAACCGCCAGTAACCCAATCAACACAGTTATCAGTTTTAGTTTTATTTCGAGCTTCACTGAATAAAGAAGTTTTCGTTCAATACTCCGGCATTGCCGTAATCGTAAATTTAATTTATTGAGTTGATCACCGCGCCGCAACGGAATCTCCCTCGGCAACCGCCAGGAACCCAATCAACACTATTACCTACAAAGAGAAGTAACCGAGAAGTAAAAATAAAAATTAAATATATTTTTTATTTATTTATTTTCACAGAAGAAGCACACATACATTTAACCAATTCGTCGAGATCTTTCTAGAGACGCTTCAACGAATTTGCCTCAAATCTCCACGTGGCTCCATATTACCAGACTGTGTCGCTGTTGAAAGACATTGTTGCTGGACAGTGTTGAGAAACATTATTGCTGTTGGAAGTTGCTGGCTGGTGTTGCAGTGAAAAATTGGCTGGAAATTGTTACTGGAAATTGTTGCCGTAAAAGGTTGCTGGAGATTGTTGCTGAGGAGAGATGCTAGGTCGTTGTTGAGTTGCTGTTGCGTTATAGAATCTTACAATGAATAAAAGTAATAGAAATATCAAACCGTTTGGCGTTGACAAATATTCAATATGGAAGTTTTGAGTGAGAGCGTAGTTAGAAGTGCATGATTTTCGTTAGGTTATAGATGAAACGCATGAAAAAGTGACTGATGAGATAAAAAAAGGCAGAACGAAATGCAAAAGGTTTAATAATTGGATACTTAAGTGATGAGTTTTTATCTTTCACTAACAGTGAGAGGTAAGCAGATTTTTGCACATTTAAAAGCAATTTACGAGAGCAGATACTTGACATCTCTGCGAAAAAAACTTTTAGCCATGAAATTAAAAGGTGACACTTCACTCCTCAATCATTTTAATTTCTTCGATGACCTCATAACTGAACTTATCGCATCAGCAGCAAAATTAGATGATATGGATAAAATTTCCTATTTACTTCTTACTCTTCCAGCCAGTTATGATGGAGGTATAACGGCAATAGAGACTCTATCGGAAGATAATTTGACATTAGCTTTTGTAAAAACACGACTTCTTGACCAAGAGATAAAGCTTAGGAATATTAGTAAGGATACGAGTATTAAAGTCTTACAAGCAGTAGGTTAAAAATAATCCAATGCAGAAGTTCAGGAAAAAATTGTTCAAGCCAAGTTCCAAACCGAAACCAAAATGTTTTCATTGTGGTAAGCCAGGTCATTCAAAGAAGAATTGTTTCATTTTTAAAAGGCAGGAATGGAAAAAAAAGAAAGGAAGGGCAGGCTCAAATGGCAACAGTAGCAGCAACCCAACCATAGCGTAGTTTTGCCTTCATATTGAGAAATGCAACTTCCAATTCAGAGACAAACGAGGCTGAGTTTATACTAGACTCAGGAGCATCAGACCACCTAATACATGACCATTTCAAATTTGCTCATCCAGATTTCCAAACGCGGAGAGTCTATCTACGCTACAGCCAAAGGAGTTGTCAATATTACCAGCTGCGGAAACCAAATCACCTTGCAAAATGTTTTGTATTGCAAGGATATTCCACACAACCTACTATCGGTAAAAAAAATGCCGGATGCAGGCATGACCATTGAATTTAATCCTGGAGGTGTAAAGTATCTAAGAATGGTAAATTGGTTTTTAATGGAATCTGTGAGTACAATGTACTTAATATAAATTTTCAATTGAACAGTAAAGTATTTACGTCTAATATTGCAAATAGTGCTGAGTATAGATAATGGTATGAATCATTAGGTCACGTAGGAAAATTTTTAGAAATAAAGCGAAATAGTCTTTTTGAAGACTAATATTTTTAGCAATATTGATATAAACCATGAATTATGCGCGGCTTGTATAAATGGCAAGCAATCTAGATTAAAGTTTCAAAAATTTTAAAATAAGGAAAATTTGACACGACCTTTCATTGTTATCCATTCCGATGTTTGTGGCCCAATAACACCCTCTGCCATTGATAATAAGAACTACTATGTAGTTTTACACAGTAATGTGTAAACCTATTTTATAACTTCTAAGTCGGATGTGTTTTTCTGATTCAAGGACTTTGTAGCGAAGAGCGAGGCTCACTTCAATTTAAAAATTGTGAATTTGTATATCGATAATGGAAGGGAATATCTGTCTAATGAAATGCGTGATTTCTGAGTCGAAAAAGGGCTGATGGCTCATTTAACGGTTCCTCATACTCCAGAGTTGAATGGTGTATCAGAACGGATGATTCAAACAATCACCGAAAAGGCTCGATCTATGATCAATGGTGCTAAACTCAATAAACATTTTTGGGGTGAGGTTGTTTTAACATCAACTTATTTAATTTAAAAGATCCTCAAGTAGACCATTGCAAAAGATAAATAAAACACCATTTGAGATGTGGCATTAAAAAAAGCCAAAGTTAAAATATCTGAAGATTTTTGGATCGACGGTATATGCATTGAATAAAGTACAAAAAATAAAGTTTGACGAAAGGTCAATTAAAGCTATACTTGTTGGATATGAACCAAATGGTTATAAATTGTGGAATGAGGAATCGAGGAAGTTTATGACAGCAAGAGATATTGTGGTGGATGAAATAAATATGCTAAAATCAAGAGTTTTACATGGAAAAGATTCGGATGTTCAAAGTAATACTGTTGAACAAAATAATGAATCTTTAACTAAAGAGAATGAAGAGTTGGATTTTCCTTTGATGGATGAATCTGTTGATTCTGAGTTAAATGAACAACTCAATGAAAATTCCGATCCAGTCGTTGAATCTGGTGATAAATTAAAAGAATATAAAACGGAAGAAGAAATCAGACGTAGTGAAGGAATTAAAAGTAAGCCCAAATTATCATATCGATTTTTAGAAAAATGAAATCTACATGAATGTTTCAAAAGGCTTGAATCATTCTTATGAGAATAAAGTATGTAAGCTTAATAAAGCTATATATATCCTTAAGCAAGCTGCTAGATGTTGGTTCGAAGTTTTTGCTAGAGTTGATAGGTGTATTCATATTCTGGATAAGGGAGATATTTCGAGAAATATATATATCCTGTTATATGTGGATGATATAGTAATTGCAACAAACAAATCTGATATAATGTCAAAATTTAAATCTTACCTTCATGATATGTTTCAAATGACCGATTTTCGGGAAATTAGACACCTTATTGGCATAAACATTAACAGAACCGAAGGAAAGATTGGTCTTAGTCAGTCAGCATATATTAAAAATGTATTGAGAAAATTTAATATGGAAGATTGTAATTCAGTTAGTACTCCCCTCCCAAGCAAGTTGGACTATACGGCTCTGCAATCGGAAGAACTATGTGATGCACCGTGTAGAAATTTAATTAGTTGTTTGATGTACATAATGTTATGTACACGGCCTGACTTAAGTACTTCAATAAGTATTCTAAGCAGATATACAAACAACAACAATAAGGAACTATGGCAATGCCTTAAACGAGCTCTACGATATCTGAAAGGAACTGTTAATCTCATGCTTAGATTCAAGAAATAAACTAATTTTAATAATATTCTTACAGGATATCTAGATTCCGATTGGGCTGAAAATGAAACTGACAGAAGAAGTACCACTGGGTATTTATTTAAAATGTTTAAAAGTTGTTTGATTTCATGGAGTACCATGAAGCAAAAGTCGGTTGCTGGTTCATCTACTGAAGCTGAATATGTGGCCTTGTTTGAAGGTGTAAGAGAAGCTCTTTGGCTTCTAGAATCTAGAATTAAATGGTCCTATAGAGATATTTGAAGACAACCAAGGTTACATAAGTATTGCAAATAATCCTATTTGCCATAAGAGAACAAGGCACAAAGACATTAAATATCACTTTACAAGAGAGCAAATTGAAAGAAAACTAATTTATGTAAAGTATATTCCCACAGATCTGTAACTAGCCGGTATACTAACGAAGCCATTATCAACTGCACGGCTTATTCCCTGAGAAGCCAGGTGGGACTTTCTGAATAAATTATCTACGAACCATGTGAACTGTTACTGAAAATTCATCGCCTTTAGAAGCCATACGTGAAATCGACCTCATTAAGCCTTTGTTATTAATTCAAATTTTTCATATCTACTAAGTCTTAAGTAATGGAACGAATTTATATACTTGGTTATTTTAAAGTGGATCTCATGAAGTTCTTGTCACTCGTTTCAATTTTTATATTTAACTAATAATCTAAATTAATTGAATTAATTTTATATACTGTTTAATTCCATTTATGTAAAACATTACTTATTTTAATTATACCCTTGCAGAGGGTATTATAATTTTGGTCAAAAGTGTGCAACGCATTGATGGAGATAAGTATAAGTATATATATAAGTATATATATTCTTGATCAGAATCACCTCCTGAGTCGATATAAGCATGTCCGTCTGACTTTCTGTTTCTACGCAAACTAGTCTTTTAGTTTTAAAGCTATCATCTTCAAACTTTGCACACACCCTTCTTTCCTTTGCAGGCAGTATATAAGTCGGATCGGTCGACTATATCTTATAGCTGCCATATAACTGATTAATCGGAAATGGCATAACTTCGTTGTTGTTTATGTTAGAACATGGGACTTTGTATGGATTCCACTTTGGGTGAAATAGTTCGACATGTCAAATTTCATAAAGATCGGCCGACTATATCCTATAACTGCCATATAACTGATTGATCGGGAATGCCATAATTTCGTTGTTTTTGACGTTAGAAGAATGGGATTTTCTATGGATTCTACTTTGCGCAAACTAATCCGATCTGCCAAATATCATAAGGATCGGCCGACTATATACGATCCAATATATATCTAATAACAAAGATGCCTGTCGCCACCTAGCGGACTGCCTTTCAACTGCAAGGGTATATCAACTTCGGCTTCGTCCGAAGTTAGCTTTCCTTTCTTGTTTTTTTTTGGATTTGTTGGGTTTTACTGGGTTTTCCCAACTCTTGTAGCAAATGCTGGATCTAATGTATCCCCAGAATTTTAAATGGAAATGAAATGAAGATATAAATTAAAATTAAAGCATAAACTCATGTCAAGAATCAAAGTGATAGTCAATGTAACTTTTGAAGCGGCGTGTTGAAATTTACGTGTTCAAATATGCGATAGTCACAGTTATCAGTTTTTGGCCTACCAAAGCGTGGCAACTAAGCACATCGGTAACATATCATGGATGGTTATGTAACCTCTCTAATATCATAGAAACAAGTCGCTAAAACGCACAGATAGAATACATTGGAAAGCTATTATGATCAGCTTCAGATTTCTTCTGTGACAAGAAAATTAGCTGTGTGCCAAGAAATTTCGCAAGTAATTGGCCAAGAAAAATCGCAAGTAAATCGTGATGAGAAAGTACAAGCATAATCCTCGCACATCACCTGCAAACCATATTCCAACTCTCAACTATTCGTTTCCTCTTCAACTAATAATCACTGCAGCAGCGACGGACCCAATTGTTTTTGGCCCACCGAGGCCTGGCAAGCAAGCCAGTACGTGGTCTAGTTTTCCGTCCCCACACCCACGCCCCTTTCGACTGAGCCAAGCCGTCCCCAAGTAGACAGAGGGGGCGCGGCAGAGACCACCAGTGCAGTGTTTGGGATAGTATACTGTCCCTAACCTTATGACTATACTGTACGTCCGTTACACATACAAAATTATAGATGTCCTCATAGTCAAAAAGACAAAAAGCGTGGCAACTAAGCACATCGGTAACATATCATGGATGGTTATGTAACCTCTCTAATATCATAGAAACAAGTCGCTAAAACGCACAGATAGAATACATTGGAAAGCTATTATAATCAGCTTCAGATTTCTTCTGTGACAAGAAAATTAGCTGTGTGCCAAGAAATTTCGGAAGTAATTGGGCTCGTGATGAGAAAGCACAAGTATAATCTTCTTACAGCACCTGCAAACCATATTCCAACTCTCAATTATTCGTTTCCTCTTCAACTAATAATCACTGCAGCAGCGACGGACCCAATTGTTTTTGGCCCACCGAGGCCTGGCAAGCAAGCCAGTACGTGGTCTAGTTTGCCGTCCCCACACCCACGCCCCTTTCGACTGAGCCAAGCCGTCCCCAAGTAGACAGAGGGGGCGCGGCAGAGACCACCAGTGCAGTGTTTGGGATAGTATTCTGTCCCTAACCTTATGACTATACTGTACGTCCGTTACACATACAAAATTATAGATGTCCTCATAGTCAAAAAGACGAAATTCCAGCTAGGTAGTCCGCTAGGTTGCGGCACGCATATTATATTATTAGATATATATCGGATCGTATATAGTCGGCAGATCCTTATGAAATTTTGCAGATCGGATTAGTTTGCCCAAAGTAGAATCCATAGAAAATCCCATCCTTCTAACTTTAAAAACAACGAAGTTATGGCATTCCCGATCAATCAGTTATATGTCAGCTATAGGATATAGTCGACCGATCCTTATGAAATTTGGCATGTCGAATTATTTTACTCAAAGACATGCTTATATGGACTCAAGAGGTGATCCTGATCAAGAATATATATACTTTATAGGGTCGGAGATGTCTCCTTCACTGCGTTGCACTCTTTTGACCAAAATTATAATACCCTCTGCAAGGGTATAAAAATATAATACTCTCTGCAAGGGTATAAAATTGTAGAACCATCAGTGTCAGACTATAATTGTCCATTATTTCTAGTACCTAAACAGTCATTAAATATGGAAAAGAAATGGCGATTTATAATTGTCTGTCGTCAAATTAATAAAAAATAATTGTCTGTTAAATTTTCGCCTCCTAGGATCGATGAAATCTTAGATCAACTAGATAGAGCTAAGTATTTCTCTTGCCATGACTTAATGTCAGGATTCCAATAGATAGAGCTAGATGAAAAATCTAGAGATATAACTTCTTTTTCAACGAGCAACGGCTTTTATCGCTTCACGCGATTACCTTTTGGATTCAAAATAGCGCCAAATTCATTTCAAAGAATATAGGCTATTACATTCTCTATTACTTTTCTCTATTCTCATTCTCTATATCTATTATTCTTTCATTACCCTCGCAGGCATTCCTTTATATTATTCCATTATAGTCCATTGTATAATCCTTTATATGGATTATAAAATCTTGGCGCAGGTCCTGCGTACCATTTTCAGCCAAACTTTCAACTTTCGTTCCCCCTTCCACAAATATACACTTCAACAGCGAGGGACCTAATTGTTTTTGGCCCACTGAGGCCTGGCAAGCCACCAGAATGGTCATGCAACCTCTCTAAGATCAAACAAGACACTGAAAATGCACAGCTAGAATACATAGAAAAGCTATAATTGACCTCGATGAAAAATATCACATGAATAAGAAACTCCGTGCAATATTGGGCCCGTAGTGATGAAACCCAAGTAAAATCTTTGCGCAGCTCATGCGAACTATATTCCAGCCTCACCCTGAAAATTTTCTTATATTACTTAAATTACTTGAATAATATATATACAAAAATGGTTCGTTTAAGCCGGAGTTCTTCAAGGTGTTGCCGTAGGTCCCACAGTCCTTGTACTTTGTGTTTTAACACAGCATTTTAGTCCCCATAAATGAGTGTTAAACTATGCCACCGTTCCTTGACGACTCCGCTATCCTGAGATTCGCTAGCTTAGCGGATCACTTAGTTTTAGTCGAGAAGTAGCCATCTGTCTGGCATATTAAAATTAACGAAAAAAGTGTAAACACAAATTTTTTACTCTAAACATGCAAGAATGCCCTCCGATAACACCGACAACACACAATTCTTGGTAGTTAACGAAATAACTTGGATAGGCGTCTTACATAGTGCGGGCATTTTTAATGTAAAAAGCTCTAACTGCTACCCAGCCGCCAGTAGAACATTATCTATCAGTCTTTCCTGTGCTTAGGCGCTCATGAATGGATTAACGACGAACGTGTTTTCGAGTGCTCCGTAGTTAAAGTCATTTACTTAAATTCAACGAGTCTTAATTCGCGTCTTAATTGAGCGAATCGTTTGGTGTAATTTTTGATTCGGAAAGTTACGTTTTTTCACGTGAAAAAAGTGTTTTCTTTTTTGCACGTGGTGGGAATTTTACACTGCAAGAGCTCGGTGAGTGGTTCTCTTTTGCGAGCTTTAGTGTGTGCTTTAGCGTGCACTTTTGTAAACATCGAAGCATACTTTTGGGCTGCCTTTTGTAGAATATTGTTGCATATTTTCTGGCTCCTATTTTTCTCAGCAGCTTTTTTAGGCGACGCCACTAGTCCCATAGAGGGGCGTTATGAGCGCCATGAGCGCTATGTCGGAGAGCGAGCTCTCCGCCAGTAGCCGGGCAAGTAGCAGTGCAGGAAGTGCGACTGTGATCTCGGCTCCAACGCAGGCCAAATTGCTGGCCGCTAGAGCTGTTGTTGAAGCTGCTGATGCAGCCGCCACTGGAGCCATCGCTGCCGTCCTGGAGCGATCTCGCATCTCGATGCGGTCTCTTGATAGCCTTATCCAGAGTAGAGCTGACGGCGTCCTGGACGAAGCAGCCAGCATCAAGGACACTTTTGTGTCCTTGGTGGTGGAGTCGCTTATGAGGGCACGGAGATTGGGTGCCTCCGCGTTGGTGGCGAGCTAATCACCGATTGGGGTGATTATGCGCGTGTGCTCCTCCGTAAATTTTTCCTAGTTACGGAGTCTGATGCACCAATTGCCGGAGCGGAGGAGGTCCCACCGGCATTCGAGGAAGTAGATGATGACGCTTGTGTCACCAGGTTGAACAGCAAACGCTCTCCCGGCATGGACGGCATCAATGGCACTATCTGCAAAGCAGTGTGGCGCGCCATACCTCAGAATCTGACGGCGCTATATTCCTCTGGCATCTAGTCGGGTACTTCCCCCGAGAGTGGAAGTGTCCACGTGTAACGGCGCTACTCAAGGGGCCTGACAAGTATTTGGCAAAGTACTCGAGACCATCATGGTTGATCGTGTGAGAGAAGTTCTTCCGGAGGGATGCAGATGGCACTTCGGATTTTGCCAAGAACGATGTGTCAACGACGCTTGGAGGCACGTGAAGAGCAGTGTCGCCGCCAGCCCGGCACGATACGTGCTCGGGATCTTCGTCGACTTCAAGGGTGCGTTTGACAACGTCGAATGGAGTGCTGCACTGCGCCGGCTCGCCGACTTGGGAAGCCGAGAGTTGAGCTTGTGGCAGAGCTTCTTATCAGACAGAAGAAAAGAGATCCGAAGCAGTTCTGGAAACGTGAGCGTTTCAGTAACTAGAGGCTGCCCGTAGGGATCCATTAGTGGCCCATTTATTTGGGATCTGTTGATAGATGTCCTGCTTTGGCGCCTCCAGCCATACTGCGCTTTTAGCGCGTATGCGGATGACCTGCATCTTTTCGTCGATGCAAATTCCAAAGCCGTGCTGGAGGATCAAGGAGCGCAACTGATGTCCATCGTTAAAGCGTGGGGTACGGAAATCGGTGTTACCATTACCACCAGCAAGTCACCCCTGCTGGAGAGATCCCTTGGTAAGATCTGCTGCCGGTACCTTGGCATCACAGTCAGTGAACGCATAAATTGCCTCATGCACATCGCATCGCTGCGTCAGTGAATGACCGGAGTCGTAAGAGCATTGAGGCGTGAGTCGACTGGGGATCCAATCCTCGGGCCAGGTCATATATTCCGGACTCATGGTGCTTCGGTAGCCAGGAGGCGACTTCTTGCCTGCCAGAGGCTGATTCTCTTAGGATGCCTCCCGGTATGCCGCACAGTGCCCCGCCTCTTGACTTGGCCGCTATGAAAATACCAGTCAACTACAAGTTGAAGCGTAAATACCCGTTGGAGGGGGACGACTGGCTCTATGGCGAGGACCTTTCAGGTCTGAGCTTGACGCAACGAGTCTCGTGGGTGGGACGAATAGTATGGGTAGTTGCGTTATACAACCCGTGTGCTGTGAACCATAGATCAGTAGAGGTGATAGATGCACTTCGCCTCTTATCCAGAGGGAATATGTTGCCCGGCAAGCGCATGTTCGAAAGGTACCAGGATGGTTGCTATGTACCTAGCTATAGCTTCTAATCTGGGGCGCTGGCAGGCGTATCATCCGTGTCCATGCCCTATATACCTACTTGTAGGTCACGCCACGAAAAAACAAGATAGGAGAGATCCGAGACACACGCCTATGCTTAGGGTAAAATGTTCTGCTTTTAAACACCATTCTTAAACAAATATAGATATACGACTCTCAGCTGTAGGGAAATGCCAAACAGAATCTTTCAATCAGATGTAAAATTTCATAACCAAAATTTAACATGTTCAAAAGTTTTCTGGCGGTATTTCCACCGTACTACTTTCATTTTACTTAGGACTTTCTAGGTTCAGACCCATTTCAAATATAGGATTTGATTCTTGTGCTGCAAAACCAATTTCGCAAAACTTTCTATTTCTATAATAGAAACTTACGCTTAACTGTATTGTAAACCTTATAACAAATTGGAGAGTAATATAGCAGCAGCTGCAGAAATGTTCAGCATTTTAATCCACGCCTTCTGGATGGGGTACAAAGTGCTTGAGCTAGGGAATTCGGATGACAAGGGAGTTTCTTATATGGGCGCTTGCAACCGCGTTAAGATGGCACCCACAAAAAGAACGTCAAGCTCCTTGTGCATGTCCTTGTTGCGCATGTAATACTCATTGGCGTAGGAATCGTCTTTTCTTAAAACTCGGATCTAGTTAAGGTTGCTATATGCTGACACGCCGTATATGGCTCGGCCGTATTTTAATATCGGAGCAATGATCGCCTTGTAGATCCGGGCTTTATTTGATAGGCGCATTTTCCTATTTCCTTTAAATAGCTAGAGAAGCTTTTTTGCTTGTCGTCTAAGCTAGTACTGACTCTCCATGTGTGCGCTGCGAAAGTTAGGCGCTTGTCAAGCGTGACCTGTGGTTGCAGCGAGCCATGGAGAAACAGCCCAGGGCAGCAGCCTTTCTTAAGGGTGTGAGTTACAACAGCACCTTTATCCGGGTTGATTACAGCGGCACCCGAATTTTTCACCGTTTTAAGGAACTGCTGGAGATTATCAAGAATGGAGAGAAATGCCGTGTCGTCTGCATATGTGGCAAGATAATGAAACAAGTGACACATAAAGTTCTGTGATCGGGGCAGGGGAGACTCGTGGGTGAAAAGGCTGTACAGTGTGGGATGCAGGACACTGACCAATACAATATTGTAATATTGTATTGTATACCTATTGTACCTATACCTGTACTGTTTTGGCCATTGAGATTTTTCAATGACCTTTTATACAAATAATAACAATTATATATTTTCAAAACGTTTTAATATTTTTTATTTTCGAGTATGTGCGCATATGAATCGGAGCTAGGCAAGGTTCCAATTTATGACCAAGCTTCTCAGTGCATAAGCATAAGGGGCCAGAGTGAGCCCTCCATAGAACAAAGGGAGAGCGAAAGCTCGCTAGCTTAGTGCTAAAGATAAAGCCCATTAAAACTTGCGAGCAACAATAGTGAATAAAATAAATAAAGATTATTACATTTTAGATATCTAATCTATACCGTGGCTGCCGCCTGACCCGACATATATAATCGGTTATATACATATCGACTCGGTTGTTGATGCTGATCAAATGAATATATATATAGTTTCTGATACCTTCTCCGACTATATAAACGACAAAAAATACCCTAGTAATCTACTAATAACGGGTATAAAAAGTTTTAAGTTTTAATTAAGATTTTGATTCTTTCAGATTTAAAATTAATCCTTATGTTTTGTTTCACATTTTTTATAAAAACATAAGATTCGATTAGTATTTATGGTAATTGGGTTACATATTTGTGATGAAAGAATTAGTCCAAAAAAGAAGTCAATATAAAAGGCTATTTTTCTGTATGATGCCGAAATTGGGTGTTCATTTTCAGGCTTCGGTATCATTATGATGCTATATATCATCCATTGCAAAAATCAATGATCACATTGAAAAATTTCAGATGACTTGAAAACCAATAACTTTGCGTGTTTGAGTGTACTTTGCGTGTTTGTGCGTTTTTCCTTTTTTCTGAAGATGGTAATCTACTGATATGGCAGGAATGTTGTCTAATCCTGTCGTAGTTTGTAGATCAGATCTAATTGTTTATGTTTAACGATTTGCTGTCTTGCTTGAGTCAGACCTATGGAATCTTGTTTTTTTTTGGCATTTGTAACGTCATAGTATGCTGGTAGCACTGGTTCAATTCCAGTTATTATAATTTGAAGGCCCTTGTTACCTTTCAGTTGGTTCGTTTAATAACTTTCCATTGCCTCGTCCAGATATTCTTGGAGACACTCATTAAATTCTTTTGACCATCATTTAAAACAAACCCAGCACACCCATTGCTTTGTTAATTATGGTGGATATATGGTCGGTAAACTTAAGTTTCAAATCTAATAGGACACCCAGATGACATGAGTTTACATTTCGACCCATTAATTTGGTTATTTGCTAAACACCAATTTTGAACTTTATCCGAATCCGATTCTAGATTGGGCTCTTGTGAATATTTATTAAAGACAAAGTTAATGCAAGTCGTGAATCAACAGTAAAAGTAAAGGTTCAAGATGGGAGTTCCATGGGGCACCCCAGATGTGACGTGAACTAAACGCGACGTAACATTTTCAAAGAGAAGTTTGGTTCTTTCAGAACCAATAATGTTCAATTTTGTGTTTTCAGAATTTTCATTTTTTTTTAAATAAGCGTAAAAGAAACTCATTTGCGACAGCAAGGTCAAGGTCAAGGACATTTTTTTTTTCTAGTTTGTACCTTTCTAAAAATTAATAAAAACAAATTATAAAAAAAAATTATTAAAAAAATGCCATACAAGGCATTAGTCATAGGCCTTTGTGATATTTCGGCATAGACCATTAAGAGACGGCTAGTAAGGATGGGTCTCCAATGCACGGACATCAAACGTATTGAACGAAAACAGTCACACATGCCAACTTTTACATTTTGCGTGGTTTACTTTGTAAAAAAACCCTTCACATTTAATGGCACGGCTCGGCACGCATACTACTTAAACTGTGATGAGAACCATTAAACCAACACCAAGCAAAAGCAAGCGCTACTGATGGTCTAAGTAGGATTAAATTTGGAGAAAGTATCTGTCTCTTCCTCGCACTGCCCTGCCCTGCTCTTAAACTGCTAAACAGCGCTTCCAAAGCTCAAGACACAAGAGCCTTGGCGTTGACCTATTCTCAATGGAAAAAGTTAAAATCCTCAGCCTGAAATTGATCAAAAATTTAAGAGACTGGAAATGTAAGTCGTATCCTAATTTCGTGTCCACTGCACTTCAAAACGCCACAAATAAAAAGCACTCAGACCCAGTTTGGGTGCAAATTGAACTTCGTTGAATAGTTTGTTCCCGTAAAGATACCTCATCTTTTTATTAGATCAGTAGCTCTCCCAATAAATTTAACCAAAAAATTTGATTTTTGCAATCTATTAATTTAAAGGAAGTTATTGTTGTCACACACAGTGATTGATCTAATCCAACAGGCATCTCCTTATACTTTTTTCTTTGTTCTATACGCGAAACCATCTGACAATTAATTTCCAATGTGTTGCTTGCGAATGAGCAATAACATTTTGCTGCATTTCAAATATGCGGTCGGGATCTTATAAATTCAGCAAGAATAGTTCAACCTTCGTTAGCGAAGAAGTCATTTTTACTTGTTCAGGTCTGCATTTTAATTTCATATTTTTGAGTTCCGATTACCGCGGATAAATATCGCATCCACGCAGTTTATTTATGGCTTATATATTATGGAATTGTTGTTTTGAACTATTTTCAAATAGCACAATTTTTGCAAAATAATGTGAATGAATCCGAAAAACTGCTTAGACTTATTTTTTAATAAGTTTTTCTGATCTACTTAACAGAAACTTGTTGGTGGTCCTTGTCGCTCCAAGCAAGGAGCAAGTAAAACTATTACTTTTGAAAGTTCAACTATTACTTAAACATCTATATTTTAAATTTCCTTCAACAAATTTTTCACATAATTGGCATCAAAATGTTTTTAATCCCCAAAAATCTGTTTGAAAACCCCCAAAACTCTGGGTGAATTTCGACTAATTTAAATCCAACAATAAGTCGATCCAACTTATGGAACTCACCAACTTTACTTTGGTGCTTTCACACGTTTTGTCTAACAATTAGGTAATTATTAATTTTTAACAATTAGTTAATTGTTATTGTTGCTTTTTGCTCTTTTTGCTATCTATCTCTTTTTGCAAGAAACCTGTAAGACGCTCATTGATGCAGTTATATTTCTGGTATATTTTTCGATCTGACTAATGTTAGGTAACAAAAGAGTTTCGCTCACTCTCATTGCTAAAAATGTCGATATGTTTTTGTCGATGTGAGTACTAGTCTTAATAATATGTTGTACATCCCTTGACGAATAAGTTCCATGTTCAAGCTTTTTTGTTCTGTTTATAATTTCAAAATAAATATGTGCGAAATGGAGCAATTGAGCTAAAAAGAACCACGTTCATGGTCAATAGGATGTATCATGGAGATAAAGCTCATCCAAGATAGCCAGGGTCCCGCTCAAAACTAACAGTTCCTTCTAGCATGTTTACTCTAGTTAAGTGTTGTGATAGATAACGAATCTGTTAAAGTGGCCGCCTACAACACTGAAGGCAGAAGCTAGTAACCAACAGATAGATAATTCCTAGCCTTCTTAAGCTTCTTAAGTAACCTTCTTATAAGGCTTAGGCAGAGGGTATTATAATTATGGTCGAAAGTGCGCAGCGCAGTGAAAGAGAAATCTCAGATCTATTAAGGGTTTATTCATGATCAGGATCACCTCCTGAGTCAATATAAACATGTCCTACGCAAACTAGTCTCTCAGTTTTAAAGTTATCGTCATTTAACTTTGCACACATCCTACTTTCCTTTGCACGCAGTATAAGCTTTACTATAGCTGCCATATAACTGATTAATCAGACATGTCAAGCTGAAGGTGTTTTTTAAGTTCACATAAGGATCGGCCGACTATATCAACATAAATGACGAGGGTGATACGATCCGTTGATATATACCCACCTAAAATACCATTTGTGCAAGTTGTATTTTTATAATAATCCTTAGAAGTGTATTTATGTTATTAGTTAATGCTATAAAATGTTAAACATAATTTGAGTAAACGCATATTTGAGAAATACCTATCGTCTAGATTGATAACAATAAACACTTCTGTTCCTAAAAATCGATTTTTGTGAGCGTATACATAACAAGATAAAAGCCGAGCCATTTGCCACAATTTAAATTGATTATAAGAGAATAATCCATTTGTAAGTACCGAAAATTTGATGAAAAACACACCATTTAAAATATCATTTTTTTTAAATTGTTTTAAATTACATACGTACTAAGATAATTGTTGTTCACTCGAAAAAGATTACCCTATGTTCATATATGTACATACATATATGCAAACTTTGTATATTTTCTTGTATTTCTCATTACGGACCTAAAATACATAAGTACATAAGTCGAAACAACCAGTTAATTAAAATTATAAGATAAAATGTATATATGCACATATAAATACAATATAAATAAATTGTATATATGTTATGATAAAAAAAAAGTGTTGATTTAAATATTCAATTAAATGTATATTCAGATTAACTTCGTATTAAACCAATTAAATTTTTATAATGGACTTGACCGTTGATTTTTTTTCTTGCGTCATAGACTTCAGAATATATGCATACATAGGTTCATACCTGAAACTTAAACGATTTTCTGAAATTTATACAAAATTTACATACAATAATTAAAATCTTAAAATAATTTGTTGGTCAATCGAAATAGTCGTTTTTTTTTAATATATGCATATAAACTGATCAGGGTGTATTGTAAAAATATCAACATTTAGTTAATAGTTGCATATGTATGTTTCGTTAAATTTTGACAATCCTTACATGTACATATGTAGGTACATTTTTAAAAACTCTAAAATGTATGTACCTATGTAAAATAATGGAAAAAAAGACGAACTGCTGTTGTTTGCTACATAACGATGGACATCAGGATTATATTTCAGGCTAAGATATTTTGCTTTATTTATAGCGTAGCTGCATGTGTACATATGCATATGCGTTAAATTCTACATGAAAAGACATATGTACATGTATGTATGCATGGATGTACGTAATTATCTCTTTCAAGCGAAAATTAATCCACCAAAAATGGACACTTTTTAACAAAAAAAATATATTTTCCAGTCAGCAAAATTTTTTGTCTCGGGAAAACTTCAAAATATATTTAAAAATGTTTTCTACACAGAAAAATTCGATTTTTGAAGGCCAAGGCATGCAGGGCGTCATATCGTGGTTATCTAAATTATTTCGATGTATGTATGTATATACGATGTATGTATATTTCAAAAAAATATATTTATACATATTTACGTATATGTATATTATACATTTTGTTCTTCATATTTCTATATTTAAGAATTAAAAATTTTTTATCGAAAGGAGTTATTTTATTTTTTTAATTTTTATTCAAAAAATTGTCAAAATTATGTATGTATTTTGGTTCCGTATGTAGATTGGGTTTAGGAAATTTAGGTGAAAATTATAATTCACTTAATTGAAGCTAGGGGAGAAATGCATCAGGATCTTGAGGATTCGTCAGACATATGTATGTATGTATGTATACATCCATAGACACATGAGCGTGTTAAGGGGTACAAAAGGCCATTTTAATGTTATTAAAAAATAAACGATCAAAGTTATAGGATCACCATTGTTTAAAAAATATATGAATTTAACTCATAATGAATAATGAAATAAGACAGGATATTAATTTGTGTAACAACTTAAACATTAGCCTGATCATAATACAAGATACAAATTTGTTTCTAAAAAAAAACAATTTACCAAAATTTGTTTGAGTCCCTTGCAGATAGTACTATAATTTTGGTCAAAAGTGTACTACGCAGTGAAGGAGACATATCCGACCCTATAAAGTATGTATATTCTTGATCGGGATCACCTGAGTCGATATAAGCATGTCCGTCTTTCTGTCTGTTTCTACGCAAACTAGTCTCTCATTTTTAAAGCTATCGTCTTCAAACTTTGCACACACCCTTCTTTCCTTTGCCGGCAGTATATAAGTCGGAACGCGAGCAGTTGCTGTCAGTTGCCACTGATTGACATCACTTTGTTGTTTTTTATGCAAGAAATTTAAGCTAGGACTTTATAGGGATTCTACTTTGGGCAAACTAATCCCATCTGCCAAATTTCATAATTTTTCATCATTTCGGCCAACTATATACGATCCGATATATATATTTAATAATTTAATCTGCCACTTAACTGCAAGGGTATATTAACTTCGGCTCCGCCCGAAGTTAACTTTCCTCTCTTGTCTATAAATTAAGTATTTTTATTTTATATTAGTTTGAACTCATTTTTCTATATTCCTATGTTGTGTATTTCAAAGTTATTTATTCATAAGCGTTTCAAACGAAGTCTATGTCGCCCTGTTTAGGGCATACACTACAATACACACGTATCACCGGCCGTCTCTCTCGGCCAGCTCTGAGATGACTCATCGCTTTTGGATAAATACTAATAATACACTATACACTTATACCCTATTAGTTTTACAATAGAGATTTTCCCATATATATTTTTTTCGACAAAAAATATTTTCGTATGCCTCTAAATAATTGTTTTTCGATTATTCTTTTTGTAGTCTTTTAATACCATACGTCTATTTGGACAAAACTGTCCAACATAGTATGGAGGATCCCAATCGCATGCTAGCACACTCTGCAGGAATGATGGCGCCGCAAGGCTATGGGTTAACAGGTCAAGATGATGGACAAAATACAGGAAGTGAAAATGAGGTACGCAAGCAAAAGGATATTGGAGAAATATTACAACAAATCATGAGTATATCAGAGCAGTCGCTAGATGAGGCGCAAGCAAGAAAACATACGCTTAATTGCCATCGAATGAAGCCGGCACTATTCTCCGTCTTGTGTGAAATAAAGGAGAAGACAGGTATGTATTATATAATCCTAAGATCAGGATCCTTTTAAGGAGTTATTGAAAATTTTTAGGATACAAATTTCTATAAAACATTGACAGAACTATATTAATTAAATCAGATGGTTTATTTCAAAACTATTTTTTGTCATTTATATGTATGTATATTAAATTAAATAGAAAATGAAAAGTGACGATTTTTCTCAAGTTTTTCGTTATATTTACATTTTCATTAGTAAATTCTTAAATTGTTAAATAACAACAACATTTTTTATCAAACCCTACTTGTGCTAGTGTTGCTAATTAATCGCAAATGGACATACATTGTGACCATTAGGGTATAAATTTAATTCCTTATATTAGGAAAGTAAAATTAAAACGTGTTAGTAGATGCTCAGAGTCGTCATTACTATTAATAAGGAAAACAAAAAAGGAAAGAAATCTTCGGGCGGAGCCGAAGTTGATATACCGTTGCGGTTGAGTGGCCGTCCGCTAGGTGGCGACGTCAGAGATTTCTCCTTTACTTTGTTATAAAACTGGTAAAATTTGAATAATCGCAAAAGTTTTTTTTTGCCAATAATCTCTATTTATTTCTTCTACACTGTTTATATTTTATATTATTTTGCATTTAAAAGAAGTCAATGTATCCACTTTTGAACGACCGGCAAATGTTTTAAAATAGTCGAAATCGAAAATTGGATGTCCAGATTGGACCGTGCATCCGTGCCAGCCGTGGCGGTCATATACCTGAAATCATAATTAAAATGTAATGTCACAAGATTATCTTTCGAATAAAATTATTTATGCCATGTTTAAGTTCTATACCTCTAAAAAAAAACACCCTTACAGTATTGGGAAACTGTAATGATCGTACCAAAAAAAACTTCGGAAAATATTAATGTTTTTCATATTATATATTAACTGAACGATCGGAAATGACCCAACATTGGTATTTTTAAAGATTCTTGGGGACTTTTCCAATTTTTTTGTTGATAATTGATTTAATAAGAAAATTCTCATAAAGATCGATTTTCTATATCCGACCCGAAATATAAAAATCCAATAATATTAAATGCTACTTTATAGCATTAAGTTTATAATAAACTACAAAGGTACATTAACTTCAGCTCCGCCCGGCGTTAGCTCTCCTTCCTTGTTTTCACTTTATACCTTACAAATGTACCCTTTCGCGACCCTGGAAATACTCATATGCATAGGCATATACATATATATATAAAAGAGACGCTAGATTTATTGGAACATTCCTAAAGTATTTCATTATAAATTATTTGTTACAGTCTTATCTATTAGAAATACCCAGGAGGAAGAGCCACCAGATCCACAGCTTATGAGATTAGATAATATGCTGATTGCCGAGGGTGTGGCTGGCCCTGAAAAAGGCGGTGGAGGAGCGGCAGCCGCATCAGCAGCTGCAGCTAGCCAAGGAGGATCGCTTTCTATTGATGGAGCTGATAATGCTATAGAGCATTCAGACTATCGCGCTAAACTAGCTCAAATACGTCAGATTTATCATCAGGAGTTGGAAAAATACGAGCAGGCCTGTAACGAATTTACAACTCATGTTATGAATCTTTTAAGAGAACAAAGTCGCACAAGGTAAGTAAAATTACAATTATAAAATATCATTTATAACTGGTATATATACATTAATACATTTCTATTGGAAGCTGTTTTTATCAAAATCATTTGTTTAATATACATTTTATATCCTTGCCAGTGACGGAGATATTATATATAAAGTATAATATCTATAAAGTATCAAATAAAAATACCTCTTGACGAGGTAAAGTATCAGAGACAAACGCTCAAAATATCCGATACAAATTTTGTAGACGAAAACTACTATATATTATAAACAAGAAAAAAAATCTAACTTCGGGTGGAGCCGAAGTTGATATACCCTTGCAGTTGAGTGGCAGTCCGCTAGATATATATCGGATCGTATATAATCGGCAGATCCTTATGAAATTTGGCAGATCGGATTAGTTTGCCCAAAGTAGAACTAATAGAAAGTCCCATCTTTCTAACTCAAAAAACAAAGTTGTAGCATTTCCGATCAATCAGTTATATGGCAGCTATAGGATATAGTCGACCGATCCCGGCCGTTCCGACTTATATACTGCCTGCAACGGAGAGGTGTGTGGAAAGTTTGAAGACGATAGGTTTAACACTGAGAGACTAGTTTGCGTAGAAACAGATAGACGGACATGCTTATATCGACTTATATCGAAGGTTATACTGATCAAGAATATATAACTTTATAGGGTCGGAGATGTCTCCTTCACTGCGCTGCACACTTTTGGCCAAAATTATAATACCCTCTGCGAGGGTAATATTCTTGATCAGGATCACCTCCTGAGTCGATATAAGCATGTCCGTCTGTGCGCGAAAGCAATTCATGCCAAATTTCATAAGGATCGGCCGACTATGTCCTATAGCTGCCATATAGCTGTACGATTGGAAATGCCATAACTTCGTGGTTTTTCAAGATAGAAGGATGGGCCTTTCTATGGATTTTACTTTGGGGAAATGTATCATATCGGCCGCATTTTTTTAAGGATCGGAGGACTATATCCTATAGCTGCCATATACCTGATTGATCGGGAATGCCTTATCTTTGTTGATTTTGAAGATAGAAGGATGGGACTTTCTAAGGATTCCACTTTGGGCAAATTAATCCGACCTGCCAAATTTTATAGGTTCGGCCTAAGGATAAGTGGCAGCCTATATAGTTAGATATATATCGGATCGTATATACCTCCTAGAGAGGCCACACTTACACCGTATTCGATTCCTTGTGATACCGTAGGCTGTACCGTACCGAAAGTCTTCTATAAGTCCTTCGGTCAATAGCATTTCCAAAAGTTCAGGAGGAAGTTGAATGTTTTTCATTTGCCTTTTTTTTCGAAAATTCCAAAAAACTGGTTGAAATTCTGACTATATACAATTGAAAAAGAATTATTTACTCTGTGACGTAAAATAGGTTACAAGGTTGGACTATGCTGGACTTACTTTTTTTAAAACCAAGATGAAAATTTTATATGAACACTGTTGAGACGACTCATTTTAACAAATAACTACGAAGACACCACAACAACTTTTAAAATTTTATTACACTCAATTCGTAATAGAAACCTAAAGGCTGAGTTTATCTTCGGATTTCGCGAATGTGGCGCCATCTATGAAATTCCCTTGGAATGCAGTACTCTGTAATGATTGGAGCAAATAGAATAGTGGTCAATAGTATTGGGGTCACTGTGGCCGTGTAGATCCAGCTTGCTATATACGGAGACCTGTCCCATGTGAGTCCTATTTTTATTTTGCAGATGAAGAGAGCTATAGCAGCCTTCTCTGACCTTTCTTCTATGTTAAGCTTCCAGCTTAGCTTTATGTCTAGGACTACTCCAAGGTACAGCCTTTGGTTGTTTCCTATTGAAGAAAACTAATTCAGTTTTGTTCGCGTCCACTCCTTTGCCGTTAGTGCTTGTTCATTCGGCTAGGGTGACTGGGGGTATTTTTTCTGTTAAAAGATTGCAACGTCATCCGCATATGCCACTACCTTGCAGCCTGTTCTGAAAGGACCCCCCCACATATGTGGGGTTCCTCTACTGACGACCCTTGTTAGGAAAGATGTGCCTTGTGAACATGTCACTGTTCTCCAAGTTAGCAGTTGATCAATGAGTCCCACCAGGTGGTTATCAGCTCCAAGAGCCTCCAGAGCCAGAATAGTTACAAAAATCTAAAATTTTGGCTGGCTTCTAAATGAAATCGAATGCACACACATGAAACCGTGTATGTGAATATATAAACACGCATACATATAAAGACGAATTTAACCGCGGATCAACCATCTTGATGAAGGACCTCACAGCGACTGAAAAACCAACAAATTTTTTTTGAGAATATGAGTGTAAGTATGGGAGTAAGCTTCTCTCTGGAGCCTGCTGGGGCCTGTCGCATGAAATTTTTGCGTCCATTTTCATTGTATGTAATGAGTAGTGTATATGCTGTATGGTTAGTTCTTCCAGCTTGGGTTGCTTTTTCAATATCCGAGCAGAAATAGCTTTAAGAGGAGCGTTTTGCTCTTCGGATGGTCTTTTTTCATACGGCCAGCGAGGCCTTATAGTCATCCGAAAAGATCTCCTCATATTCGGCTTTCGCTCTATTCAACAGGGTTCTTTATGTCGTCTAGAGGTGTGTTAGCTCAGTAGACCACCAGGGTGGCCTATTTCGTTCTTTTGGTTTTGATCTGGGGCATGCTCTTATGACGGCATTATTGTAAGCTCGATGTTAAGGCTTTCCACGGTTTAAGGATAGTGTCTGGGGGTGTAGTGCGATGGTGTTTGAAATGATTTAGAAGTATTTGGTCCCGCTAGTCTTTCTAGGGTTTTGAAAAACTTAGCTAAACAAAATTGCTAACCAATCTTTTGAGCTCTAGAGGGATCAGAGAACGCTTTCTACAGCGTGTTTCTTAATATCTGTTATGGCGTTTCTAATCATCTTATTTAAACATCTAATAAGAAGGCCCACTTACCGATAAGGATTTTCCATCCTTGATAAACTTTTTGAATGCAGTGTTTTCCACTAGCCATTTGAATTTTTTGTTTTTAGTTTTTATTAAAATCAAATTGAAGACAAACGTGTAAAACACGGGCTTTAAGTCGGAAAAAATTTATCATTTCTGTGATGTAGTGGTGCTATAATTTTGATACTAGTGTCAGATCAATGGATTCTCTAGCACTCATTCAGTCATTTCCCCTATTGCGCAGGAATTGGCTCAACCTCGGTATAAAGTTAAATCGACTCACCGCAGTCATTTGTATTTGAGCTCGAGTAGCATCCTATTAGGAAAGGCTATGTTCAGCCTTTCTCTGGCTTTGTCTATCCTCTCTACTAGCTCGTCGGGTGTTCCGGCCTTTTGTAGGCCATGTAGGACGACTGTACCCAGCTTAGAGTAGCCTGAAACTTCACGATAGCTGCCGCGTGTTTTCTGTGTCGCTATAATTTTGGTGCAGGCCCTAATTATACCTTAGACAATACCTTGTAACTTCTAATTGTACCTAGTTGCTAGCAGCTTATAGAACTTCGCAGAATTTGTCCCGCAGTCCTCTTTTCTGGGTATGTGAATTTATTTTGACCAAGTTTACTAGCCACCGCAGGTTCGTAGTCCTTAACCGCACCTGAAGGAGGTAACCGCATCATTGCACTTATGCAGGGATATGCTGCCATGGTGGCGGGTAGTGGGTGACTTACCGCAGGCCACACCTCATTTCTCCTTGCCTAGTCAACTTGGCCGGACATGTAGGCTCGCTCGCCATCTGCTCCGTCTTCAACCTTTGGGCAGACCCACTCGTCAATGCCGTCAGTTTAGTGTGTTTATAGAAGATCTCGGTTCTTTTATTCACTTGTCTCGAATTTTTAAATTCAAACCGTAACCTCGGTCTATGATAATTGGGGAGCTTTAATTCTTAAACAGAAATCAAAAAGATGCAATGCGAAACTGCAAAAACTCGGACTGGGACTCGTTTGGGCTTTATAAATACTTTTTACTACTAGTTTACTATTCTGTATAACAAACGTATAACATCTGTATAACAAACGAAAATTTTTGAATAATTCTTAACCTTAATTTAATTATATTGTTTCAGACCTATTACTCCAAAGGAAATAGAGCGTATGGTTCAAATTATACACAAGAAATTTAGTTCCATTCAAATGCAACTTAAGCAATCTACATGTGAGGCTGTCATGATCCTACGTTCACGTTTTTTAGATGCTCGACGCAAGCGTCGCAACTTCAGTAAACAGGCATCAGAAATTCTCAATGAATACTTTTATAGCCACTTAAGTAACCCGTACCCCTCAGAAGAGGCCAAGGAGGAGCTTGCACGTAAATGTGGCATAACAGTAAGTTAATAAATAAATTTGTTTCTTTGTTTTTTTTTTTAAATATTTTTATAGGTATCGCAAGTGTCAAATTGGTTCGGAAATAAGCGCATTCGTTATAAAAAAAATATTGGTAAGGCACAAGAGGAGGCAAATTTATACGCAGCTAAAAAGGCTGCAGGAGCTTCACCTTATTCCATGGCCGGACCGCCAAGTGGTACAACAACTCCCATGATGTCTCCTGCTCCACCACAGGATTCAATGGGCTATCCAATAGGTTCTGGAGGATATGACCAGCAGCAATCGTATGACAACACTATGGGCGGGTACGATCCTAATCTTCATCAGGATCTAAGTCCTTGAGAATAGTTTACAGTGTATTTTTTTTAATGCTGCATGTGTAAGGTTACGGCTGTACGCGAACGTTGATGCAGAAAGTACGTTGCTCCTTAAATTGTATACGATTTTAATATTTATGCGTACCTTCTCTGATAAGATAGAAAATTTTTATTCATTATAAAAATCATCCTTAGATGATCCTCGCACAAGGTATTGGTTTTCGTACTTCAAAATGCTGCAATTTTAAATAATACAAACAAAAATTAGTGCATAACGAAATTTGTGCATTTTATAAGCCTATTTCAATAAACACTCAGGAGTTCAAAAGTCTTCACTTTATTTTTGTCCAATCTTACTGTCATAGTCTATGCAGAAATTTAGTTTTTTCTTTACGATATAAGAAGAATTTGTTTATTTACAAAACCATCAACAAGTAAACTTAAACTCAAATAATTTAAAGTATTTCATAATAACTGTTTAGTTTGAAGGTTTCGTTAAAATATTTCTCGTACTTCGAGATATGAAAATCTGAATTAAAACTAATCTTAAAAGTCAAAGAAATATTATTTGCTATTACTGGATTTATTTTGGGACTATTTACAGGATGTATACGATGTAAAATCAGTGTTAATTCAATCTAAAAAATAAATTTAGTTTCATATCATTTAATATTTAGAAACAAAGTCAAATTTAATTAAATAAAATATTTTTTCGCGGAAAATGATTAATATATTTTAAACATAATTATATATTCCCTTAGTAAGCTTATAGACATATAATAAAGAAAACTTCTTTCAACAAAAAAATCAGATCATTTTAATTAGATGGAATCGCGCACAATTTAAAAACGTAAATCTTTCTAGTACGAATCTTGAGGCGTCAAGCAGTAGCACCTCTATAATAACAGACGGGCCGAATCCTCTCAAAAACCTGAAAGGAAAGCTAACTTCGGGCGAAGCCGATGTTGATATACCCTTGCAGGTGAGTAGCAGTCCGCTAGGTGGCGACATGCATCTTATATTATTATATATATATCGGATCGTATATAGTCAGATGATCCTTATGATATTTGGCATGTCGAATTATTTTACCCAAAGTGGAATCCTAAAAAGTCCCATCTTTGTAACTTAAAAAACAACAAAGTTATGGCAGTCCCGATCAATCAGTTATATGGCAACTATAGGATATAGTCTACCGATCCCGGCTGTTCCGACTTATATACTGCCTGCAAAGGAAAGGTGTGTGCAAAGTTTGAAGACAATAGCTTTAAAACTGGGAAACTAGTTTGCGTAGAAACAGACAGACAGACAGACGGACATGCTTATATCGACTCAGAAGGTGATCCTGATCAAGAATATATATACTTTATAGGGTCGACCTCTCCTTCACTGCGTTCCACACTTATGACCAAAATTATAATACCCTCTGCAAACGGTATAAAAAAGGCTTGAATCCGCCCAGGAAATCGTTGCTTTTTCATAGCCCAGAATAATAATAATAGATCCAAAATGTAATATATATTATATTAATATAATAATTATATTGTATATTAAATATATATTATTATTGGTCAAAATTGTGCATCGCATCTTCGACCCTATGAAGTATATATATAAGTATATATATATGAATATATATTCTTGATCAGGATCAGTAGTTTTGTAGAAGAATTTTCCAGGAGGTAAGCCAAAGCTTCATTGGGTGTATGTGGAATGGGGTTTTCTATATCAAATTGCTTTCTCGATTCAGTTGAGTATTCAGGTGTTGTTATGGTTTTCTTAAGAACAAAAGCAGTGTCTTTCTAGCTTTGTTTCTTTGCAGAGACTGCTGCAGCATGTGCAAGAAGATTTTTGTCACACTTATTTTTATTTACGAGCTCAGATGCCAATTTTCTTTTTAATCTTGTACCCGCATTCGTGTAAGATAAGGTTAGACGTCCCATTTTTTCGCGCGGTTCCCACTGCATACGTACAGCCCACCTCTCGTCCAACCGACCGAGGGACGCTGCCGCATAACGTACGGCTCGAATCGCGGGGATAGATCCGAGAAAGTAAATGAGAAGAATAAGAGTGTGAAACACGAGGAAGGGTGTTGCAGAGATAAGGCTTTTAGTATAAAGGATTTAAGATTGTTAGTAGGGTAAAGTGACATAGTGTAGTAGAGACCATTGTAGTCCGAACACAGCACCCTGATCGGATCGTGTTGGGCATATGTCGAACTACAATGGCTAAGGAGTAGATGAAGAAAGTTTCTAGTCCTTCTACTAGGAACGTTAAGATTTAAGCGTGTAAGTAAATGCTTAAACGTCCTGACTCTACATTACCATTAATAAGATTAAATAGAAACATGACACCCAGCATCGTTCTACGATTTGTTAATGATGGTAAGTTGATAAATACAAGTCCTCTATGATAGGAGGGAAGGTGAAGACTTGAATCCCAAATTTAGCTTATCCTGAAATATTGCTGGGTACGTCTAAGATGTTTTCTTTGTTAGTGGGGGTTGATGATTAGAAGCGAAAGCATTCTAATGTGTTTGCCCAAATTTTCATGACGGATATGACCCACGCGGTCTTTTGAGATGGTTCACCCAAAATCCGACGTGCGACCACGTTGAAACTCGTTAAGCCAATTTTTGACGGTCGCCATCGATGCAGAAGAGTCACCGTACACAGAATCCAAGCGCTTTTGGATTTCGCTGCGCGATTTCCCTTCCAAAAACAAGAATTGAATCACAAACCGATATTGCTCTTTCTCCATGTTTCTAAAATCCGCGGACACGTCCGATTCCACACACAGCTAAAACAAATCTACGAGACAGATTCCGCTGAAATTTCGACAGTAGTCTACGAGAATCCACCAGATAGTAAGCGTTAGTAAGCGTAGATAGTAAGCGTCCTCAGCGTTAGAAAGTGACACTCTCCCAGAGTGAGAGGAATCGTCTCTAAAAACAATAGAAAATGAAAAGACAGTCTAATGAGAGAGAAAAATCCTCTCAGCAAAGTAAGTGAGCGGAGAGGGAGAGTATTTTTCATATGTTTTGTGTTTACCGCCTATTCGTCAATCATCACCAACATTTTCTTGTCATTCTAAATATTTTTCGAGGAGAATTTTAACCCCAAGGTTCAATGGTTAAGATGTCCGCTTGTTAATCTTAGAGTCATGGGTCGAATCCTACCAGAAAATGTTTTATTATGAGTTGTTTTTTGTTTATTTATTTATTTTTAAATATCGCAGTCTTAACATAAAATGTTATATTTATTTTTTTTCTTTTAATTGGGAATTTGAATTAAATAGAGATGGTTTTATACATGGAAATTTGTAGAGTGGTATTATTGTCAGTCGCACTCTTCTCGCGATCCTTTGATAGCCTAGAAGCTTGCATGTCGGTCCAGTATTCAAAAGCAAATCAAGCAAGTAGGTTCAAATCCCAGTGGAGGGTAAGTAATAAATATATGTAGTATTTGCGATATTTTTAAATGTTACTTAAACAAACTAAAAATTTAGTTTACAATTGGGAGTTTAGAAATTAGGAGATTCAGGGGTTTCAAAAAATCGGCAATGATTTTTTGGTGCGTTTCAGAAAATTTTGAATGATTTTTTTTCAAAATTTCTTAAAGAACTTCCTTGGAACTTTTTTTGCAAAAACTACCAAATGGACTTTGAGGACTTCTTTGCAAAGAATACCGAAGACCTTCCCTGTGATTTCTTTGCGGGAATTCCTGGGGAAATTCCCTACTCCGTTAGGGAGAAAATTCCCCAGGTCACCGATGCATAGATGCGTCCCATACAAAAATTCCTTAACGAATTTCATATACCAGCACTAGGGAATTCCTGAAAAAGCTGAAAATAAATTAAAAAGAAAAACAAATTATTTCAGATGTTTAAAAATGAAGATATTAAATGAGACGTCGAAATTTATGAAATATTTTCAAACTGATTTAACATAAAAACTATGCACAAAACGCTCACTAATTACGCGGGAGTTTTTTTTTTTGCTGACATCAGTCAATGTAAAAACACAAATTTCTTATTAATATAATATTGTTCATTAAGTATTGAGCTATGTTTAAAATGTAGTACTTCAATCAAATTAATATATCCATAAATCGGTAAACTTAAATAATTTCCTTTCTCAACTCGGGGTGGGTTAACTCAAGCATCAATATGTCCCAGCCGAGTGGCAAATAAACGATTCTAGCACCGAAAAGTCAGACGAGCTTTTATCCACCCAGTCGGAAATGGCGCGCGCGTTTTCGTCGGAAGCAAGCTGAAAAAGCGACCGCCGCAGTCGCTCAACATAGGAAAAGCATCATTCCAAATTACATTGGCGTGGCCGGGAAATTCGCACATGCATCAAATCGCGCGCGCGCAGCGACAGAAAAAAATAGAGCTACGCAGCACCCCATAAGCAGCAAAAAAAAACTCTTCCACTGGCCCCCAGGAAACGCACCAATTAATTTGATTAAAACACCAACGAACTTACCATTTCACAATTATAAATAAATACGACGCACTATTATCCACCCAATTTGACCGTTTCGAATTAAGTTATTTTAACTGCAGAAAACTCGCGCGCCAGGCGACCGACAAAGGCGGCTTGCGCCAAAAAGTCCGACTGCCCAGTTTTCTGCAGGAAAACAGACAACGGGGAAATTTGTTTTCTCTTCAAAGCAATTGCTCTGAGAAATGGGGATCTAGAAAATTTTCGTCTCGCTTGGGACTTTTGTGGGACTTTTAACTTAGAAAAAATGTATCATGTTAGTATTTTTTTTATCAGATCTTTAAAATTTATGGTCATTACAAGTTGAATTGCGATACTAACATTAAATTGGTAAACATAGAATTGGTCTTTATTTAATGAACAATATTATTTCTATAATAAATTTGTGTTTTTACATTTAGAGGCAAAAGTTGATCGAATTTATTGCATGTTTCGATGCAATTAACATAGAATTTAATTTTTAGGTTTTAATAATTTTTTATATTTAATATTCATTTTGTTCATTAAAATTTTTTTTACACTATTTATTTATTTTTACCTATTTATTTATTTGAATTATTTTTTCTTATCTTTTCAGCTTTATTTTAAGATAAAAATGTTATAGTTTTCAGATTGAAAAATAAAAAGTAATGAAAAAAAAACAGTAGCAAAAAAAATTTGTTTCTTGTATTAAAATTTCCCTTGTCGCTTCGCGGTGGTTTTCTAGAGCAAAGCTGCTTACGGGGTGCGGGGCTGCTGCGCGTGCGCGATTTGATGTATGTGCCGAATTTCCCGGCCACGCCAATGTAATTTAGAATGACGCGTTTCATGTTGAGCGACGGCGCGGTCGCTTTTTCAGCTTGCTTTCGACGAGAACGCGCGCGCCATTTCCGACTGGGGAGACCCTTTCACACACATTTAATGTGCGCAGCGAGATATACAGAGCCAGCACGCTTGCCAACTACCTTAAGTGCGTTAATTTTCCTGCCATTAGTGCGTTAACTTTGTCGGCTATACCTTATGAGCCTCAGCTTCAGCATAAGCCAATAGACCTATAAGCTTACTTTCTTACTTATCTAAACTCTGAAAAATTCGTATTGACTCACACGTATTCGTATTGACTATGATAAACACATACCTAAGAATCCTGAAGGGAATCTCGTCACATAAATTTGAGTTTCACAAAAAACACGGAACAATTAAGCAGGTCAACCGGATAACATTAGAAATTCGGAACGCTTTCGAAAAACGAGAGTACTGTACTGCCATATTTTTAGACGTCTCTCAACCATTTGATACAGTCTGGCGAGAAGGTCTAATGTACAAGATCAAGACCATGCTCCCGTACAACACCCCCAAGTTATAGTCTTACCTTTATGACAGAAAATTAGCTGGGAGGTGCAACACTGCTATAACTGATGATTTCACTATAGGAGCTGGAGTTCCTCAAGGCAGTGTGCTACGGCCAACATTATATGTCGTCTACACAGCAAATGCCCGATGCAAGCAACTGCGCAGCTTCCTTCACATCTGGTCGATCGAACAAAAATGCAAGCACGTTACGTTCATCCTGAACAGGCAAAACGGCCCGCCGCTTACGCAGAATAACACTCCATTCCCGCAAGCAAACGAAGTGACATATCTAGGAGTATACCTCGACGCCATTGAAGCCAAAAGAACGCACCTAATCGCAGAACAAGGAATAGTACTTTACCAAGCTATTGCTGCATCCTAACCACCTGGCGAGAAGTCTAACAAGGTTGAGTAACCAATCACGTCTTCGTCGCAACGACATACCCACCAAGCGACCGACTTGAGGGACGCACAACTAAAATGCAGTCTTAGTTTACTGTTAGTTAAATATGTCTTATTCACGATAGGCCAATATGCGGGAAACAATATCTGTATGCTTTATCTGTCACCGACTTCGTGAATAGCGAAATCAGAAGAATGTTATCAGAAAAAATTATAAGGCCTAGTCCGTACAATTCGCCAGTTCGGGTAATCCCAAAGAAAGGGGAAAATCAGGACGGAAGGAGTAAATTAAGACTCGTCATTGACTATAAAAAACTAAATGAAAACACCATACCTAACAGGTACCCAATTCAAGACCTATCAATTATTTTATCAAAAGTATTGATTTATTTATCATTATTTCAGTGACGTAGTGATTGGAATTGAAATTCACACCGATTATTATCTGATTATAACCATTATCTGACGCAATCTCAGATAAATCTCAAAAAAAAATTTTAATATCGAAATGAAACGCTGGTACTCATTATACAATTTAACAACATTATATAATTTGAAAAACAAAATAATATTTCTTTAAATTCTTCGACAAACATCAAATTTAATTTGCATTAATTCTTTACGGCGATTGTATATTCATGGCTCCACATGAGCAATCCCTTCTAACGGTTTAGAAGAAAAAAAAAAATTGTCCAGCGACTTCGAATCCGATACCGAACCGCTAGCTAGAACTTCTACACCAAGAACTGCAGATCCACAGCTGCAAACATGGCATTTAGCATGGATAAAATTATGGCCACCATTCCCCATGGCCTACCACACCAGGCGGCCGTTAACCATGCCGTTCAGGAAGTTGCTATGTAAAGTTAGCGTAGGGAAAATGAACTGCGTCTGGCTATACAAAAGGTGGCCAAGTTAACGCGATACAAATCGCTCTCACCCAAACAGAAACAATTAAAGACAATGTCAAATGTGACGAGCAGCCCCTAGACGCCGTTAAATGTCTGCCCGTATTTACACAAGAGGGATACGTCTCCTGGTGGCATGCGGCAGTAGTCGCGTATTATATATTCAGAAATTATGTAAATTGCTCGCGCTATTACCATGGGGTAATTATTATTAGGAGCAAAATAAAAGGCCCTGCTGTTACTGCTATCCTTGTTTGGCACTTTGATGAATTTCGATGCGATCATAAATCGACTTGATTTCACATACAGTGACAAGCGCCGAATTCATGTCATCGAGCAGGAGATGGGCACCTTCAGACAGACAACCTTGTATGTCGTACGAACCTCGGCGGCATATGTTTAATGTGACAAATTCAAACTTGATCTCACGGGTGTCCTCTTCTCGGCAATGCCGAAGGACATGCCAATGGCGCTGGCACAGGCTCAAGAAGTGAAATCAAATCTCGAGAGATACACGTTTGCATTGTTTTTCGAAAGGAGGCAAGAGGATAGGGATAAGAGGCAAACTTCAAAGGCGCCAGAACGTCAACAGTCCAAGGTGATTAAACAATCATAGGCCCCGGCATACCAGAATAGGAAGCCGGCTGCGTCCGATCGATCAGGCCCACCAAAAAGGCAGAAGGTTAACCACGACGCGCAGAGCGCAGGCGAAACCGGGGAGAAATACACCGCCGCAGCTCCAAGCGCGGTGCAGGAAATCGATGACGACGCCATTCATGAATTTAATTCGGACGTCATTAATTTTTTAGCGGACAGTCCCTATTACCCGTCATCAGACGAAAAATAGTGGGGGTAGACATGACAATTCTCACCGATACGGGCAAAGCAAACAATTTCATCCGACCATACGAAGGATTGAAAGGCGTCCGCCCAGAAGAATTTCCTTTTAAAATTCATTCCATTCATAGCGTCACCAATATCACGGAGAAATCTTCGTGTCGATTTTTAACTTGAAGGCCATGTTCTTCATTTAGCCTGACTTGTCTTCCTTTGATGCAAGCATCGGTCTCGATTTGTTAAAACAGGGAAGTCCAACAGGCAACTTCAAACTCTCACGGTTGTGTGAAAATAAATCTGTGAAACCGGAAATGGGGACCACAGTCCTTAATACGGGGAGGGTGGTCCACAAGGACAACCTTAGATACGCCGATATCTCGCGCCTGATTATTTTGTTTTTTTATTTTTTATTACTATTATTTTTAATCATGCTTAATTTTTTTTTGTTTTGGTGGAGGCGTTGTGAAGAAACATTACAGTATATCCGAATTAAAGGTTCACATCCATACCTTTCCTTTAAGCATAACATCGGCACACGTTACGTCGTTGACGGTCCCATCGATGACGGTTAAATTCTGGTATGGGAGGAATTAGCATTTGTAAAACATTCAGCGAATCTCTCAGAGTCCAAGTGTGTAGTAGGTGAGATTGATAGAATGACCAGCTTATTCTTCCAATCGCACATGCAAAAACTCTTGAGGGTTGATGTCCCTCACCTACGCGATTTTCTCGACTCTTTAGGCATTTATCATATAGTAGCCAGGAGCTTCTGGGGGCGGCGTTAAAGGTAATGGTGAGAACGTCAGACGCTGAAGATTTCGAAAAAAATTAAATTCTATGAATTCCAGCTAATAAATGCAAACAAAATACAGGACCAAATCAATTGAATTTCCACAACTGGTTACAACTTTTAAGGTCGGCTAAAGAATCCCAAATTGATGCGGGACTCCTGTACGAGTTGTTTCTATCTCAGAATAGGATGATTGCAATGGAGTTGCATAATTTAATGCATAATTTAATAATTTAATTTAATATAATTTCCAAAAATTAAATCAGCCTAGAATATATTTTTCCCGTTTCGGATCACGACACCATGCTCAGGCTAGAAGATAACGTTATAGCGGAATGCAACTGGGTGATCCACAAGGTAAAGAATTGCTCCACAACGCCAAGGGCTACGTTTTGCCAGCTGGCACTAAGAAGATTGTGTGCACAGGAACTCCAAGCTGAAGGCCTTCGCCGAGAGTGCAATGGTCAACGAAACCCGATTTGTCAACCATGTCACGGCCCAAAAAAGGGCTCCACGGAAAAGAAAAAGGGAATAGCCAGCTCACCTTCTCGTAGCCTTCTCTGAACGTCATCATGGAGCGCAATGTCCTCAGTCTTTTATTCCTTCACCGAGTCTTCCATTCCGTTATTGATTCGGTCAACTTGAAACTCCTACCTAGCGACGGCTGCAAGGTTCATTATCTTCACTACAGCAAGTTAAGTGAGCGTACTTTGGAGCATATCAACAAGTTCGGGGAGGAGGCCAACAACTATCGTTCGCCTAAGATGGTACTAATTGCAGGAGCAATATTTTGCGCTTTGATCTGCATCGGCTTAACCTATCGGCGAATCACCCAGGCCAAAAGAACTGATGCTCAGCCAAAACTGATGTCTCGCCGGATGCGATTGAATAGCCGGCAAGTTCAGCATATATGCGTGGTCACTATGAAATCCAAATTTTGTTTAGCTTTAACAAGTTCAATTCATTTTTGAGTCTCAATGAATAAAGAGCTCTAGTTATAATTGAAATCAACTCCGGCAATCTGCCGTTAATCTTATTAGGTGCGCAACTAAGATCCCGCTGTTTGTCGATAGATGGCTCCAGCAGTTAGTGGTGATCAATTTTAATATTACGAAAACGTCATAAACTTAACCTAGACATTTGAAAAAGAATCTGCGTTTTCATATTAGTGACTTTGTTTATGTGTCATGTACTTTTGGTTGTGCGAATATGTCCGATTTTGTGCCAAATAATCGTCATTGCGGGAAGTATTAATTTTTTTCTTTCATTCAAAGAAATCGGCAGCTGAAGCACATCGAGAACTCCAAAAAGTTTACGGAGGTGTTGCCCCAAGTGAAACAACGTGCCGTGATTGGTTTCGTCGCTTCAAAGACGCCGATTTTGACGATTATTAACGACCGTGCGCATGAAGAAAGGCCAAAAACCATCGAATAGTGTGTTACCGCTTGGCCGATCACGGGGAATGCCTTTAACAAACTCTAGTGCTGGACAATATTTCGAGTTCGGTTGTGCTCGTTTGTTTGTTTTATTCTGAAAGAATTACATCAGCTATTTTGCCGTTACAGTTACTTAGTCTCTAACATACCGCAGTTTCTCTTCCCTCTCCTTGTGATGGCGCAAATCGGTCTAATTGATCCGCCAAATATCGTTTCTCTTTTTACCCGATTTACCATCTCTTGTACCATCTTGTACCATCGTGCTTGTATCATTTCTCCCTGCGCACAAGAGTCGGCAGGTACTCATGCACCCATCTCTTTCAGAATCGATCCCGCATCATCCTCGCTATACGCCACTGCTTCCTGGTAGCGCATCTCACGGTCTCCTGTCCGTCATCCGTGGGAAGATCTGAGACATCGGGTGCTCCCTTCAGCAAGTCGTTGGGTGTCAGTGGAGCCTCCTGGTCCACTGTCACTGGTAGATGAGTGAGTGGACGAGAGTTAACTGAACTCTCTGCTTCAATCAGCAGGTTCTCCAGAACGTGCTCCTTGGGCGCGAGATCCTTCATCGTGTGCGCCAGCACCTTCTTCACGCACTGCACCATCCTTTCCCAGGCACCACCCTCAACTGGGTTTGCCGGGCAATGGAGGATCTGGATCTGAACAGGCTCGAACACTTCGCTGAACCTCTTGGCCTCGCGGTCGGCTTCAACGAAGTTCTTTCCATTGTCGCTCCTAATCCTGACGACGGGTCCACGTCGGCTCATGAAGTTCCTCAAAGCGATTATGCAGGAATCGGTGGCCAAATCTCCAAGTAGTTAGCTCTTGTGGTCAGACACGTAAACAGTGCCACTCACCTCTTTTCCGTGCGACGTCCAACCGTCACAAATAGCGGTCCAAAATAATCTAATCCGATAAACTTAAAGGGCCATCTGTTGGCCTCCATCCGGTCCTCTGGCAGGGGTCAAATCTCTGGCTGAATTGGACGTGCCCTTCGCACCTTGCAAACGTTGCATTTGCTCAACGCCCTCCGTAGCAGCCTCCGTAAGTTTGTAATCAAGAACTTCTGCCGGATCGCTCCGATGGTTGTCTGTGTTTTGGTGGCACATCCTCTCGTGGTGAAGCTGCATGATCATCTCCGCCAATGCCTCCTCGTGATACAGTATGATCGGCCGACGTGCGCTCTTTGGCACACACGCCGCGTCATCGATCCATCCGCTGGCTCGCAATACTCCGTCCTCGTCGAAGTATGGGGACAGTTCATGCAGTCGGCTGCCCTTGGCGGCCTTTCCTTGGCTATCGTCAGCAAATGCTTCTTGCTGCGATTGCCGTTCCAGTGCGCGCTCAGTTTCAGCGAACTCCATCGACGTCAGTCCGTGATCATCTCCCTCGTATCGCAGTCCACGGCACCGTCGTATGAATCTTAGCAACAATGCCGTGCTCCTCACCAGTCGATTGTACTAAGAGAACCTCTCCAAGGATATGAAGTTTACCATAACCAAGGCAAACTCGCACTTCATTTCCTCTTTTTCGGGCGTCGGAGGAATTCAATCCTCGCTCGATCTTGGCCAGCTCTCCTTTGGGCCTCGTAGAAATGGTGGACCGCTTAGCCATCGCGAACCGATGCTCAGGTCCACGGCCTTGCGCGGCCTCGTCGCGTCATCTTCCACGTTTTCGGCAGATGGTATCCATCTCGACTGGGACTCCTCCGTGGATTTTAAGATCTCTGCCACCCGGTTAACGACGAACTGCTTGTATTTCCGGTGGGTACTGCTAATCCAGTGCAACACAGTCATAGAGTCCGTCCATAATATGCAGCTGCTGATCGCCACACCGTGCTCCTGCTTGACGGTGTCCATCAGTCTCCTGCCCAATATTGCTGCTTGAAGTTCCAATACTGCTGCTTGAAGTTCCAGTCGCGTGATCGACATAGTCCTCATCGGAGCGCATTTCGTCTTGGAGCTTATGAAATGCGCCCGCCAATAGGCCGCTGCTGCGAACGCCGACTGACTGGAGTCCACGAAGATGTGCAGCTGTGCGGATGCTACGCATCCACCGCCGAACTAGTAGCGTGTACATCGGAACTCTTCGATTTTGCTCACTCCTTGCCGCCAGTCCTCAAAGGCTGCGGCCAAATTATGTGGTAGCGGCTCGTCCCTGTTGACTCCTCTCCGCCAAATCTCTTGCATTAACAATTTGGCAGTGACCATGTAGCAGCTCAGGAATCCAATAGGAACGCGTTCCCCTGTGATCACGCTTCTCGGGACTCGATGATATTTGACGCCGAATTTGAAGTCATCTGTGGCCGGCTGCCAGTACATTCCAGTCATCGTGGAGCCCCCTTCTTGATGTAATCGTCCATTATTCCCTCATAGGCCCGCGCGAAGTCCACATCGCGACTCATTTTTCCTTCGATGTTGACGAGTCTCTTGAGCGCCATTTTGTAGCTTTCCGGCAGTCTTACCTCGTCGTCTCTCCATAGTAGCCCGGTCTCATATATTCGGCCTACTCGCTTGGTCGTCTCCCCCAGGATACTCAGGGCCCGTACGTCGTCGTCATCTGCGATTGACGGCGCCAGCTCCACTCCGACAGCTACGACTGCCTGTGCCGGCTTTACTTTGAAATTGTCGATTTCAAAATAATCGCTGACCATCTTCTCAAGAAGATTATCCTGGGGCACGGCTAGAAGGCACGAACTCTGGAGCGGTGAGCTCGCATTTCCGTTCACCGGTCCATACACCACCCATCCAAGAGCGGTGGCTACTGCAAATGGTCCTCCAGATCCATAGCATCTTGTTCTGAGGGGTATTCCAAGATGCGCGTGATCCAGTCCAATTAGGATCCTTGGCGTCGCATTGTTGTTCGGCATCACAGGCAGGCGCGCATTCTCCTTTACTGCCTTTACGTCTGCTCTGCATCGGAAGGTTCAAATTGGCCACTCCGTACACGTTCTTCAGCCCATGGCGCTTTGCCTTCCACGCTGCACTGATCTGCAGGCTGACCACTTTCGTGTGCTCTTTGGCGGATTTCCCACCAAACCACTGCACGTTCAGTTGGCGACTCTCGCCTTTCAGGTTCAGACTGCGGATGAATTCGTCGTCGATGAGCGTGACAGACTTTTCTTCATCCAACAGTGCATAGGTGTCGACCTGCGTATTTTCCCCGTGCAGCGTCACGGGTAGATTCCAGAATAGCAGGTGGCATCCAATCGAATCAATGCAGCTCAGGCTTCGATGCGGTAATTCCTGGCGGTCATACGTCGATCGCCTTTCGTCCTGCTCTCGCCCCGCGTCTATAACTGCGGCTGACGTAGGACGGCTCCTCTCGTTGGAATCCACTGGTCGTGGCATTCCTCTTCGTTTGCTGCTGTGTCTGTACAGCCTTCGGTCTTGACTGCTTCTCTGATCCCTCCTTCGGCATCCACCTGCTACTGGCGGCCGTCTGGGATGTCCATTTGATTCGTGGAGAAGATAGTGATGCCTAATTTGGCATCCGTAGACGGTGTGAGTGTGAGAGTGTTGTCCCTCGCATATAGGGCAACATCTGGGGCGGTCGGCATACCGCTCCTCTTCGCGAACAGTATTCGCGTGCAGGATCCTTCGCTTCGGATGCTCCTTGGCTCCAGCGTCCGTGACAGGGCACACCAGTCTTGCGGATTCATGAAGCCATTCGCTCGGGTGCACCACTGTCAGATACAGCTGTATCGTGACCACGTGCTTCGCCCAGTCCAACGTCTTGCTCAGCGGCAACTTGGCGATCAGCTCCTCCATTAGGAGGGTTAGGAGGATTGTGGTTGACTGCCTTGCGATGTTGGCCTCCTGAATTGGCTGCAAATCGCGCACGCTATCCAGTTAGCTACGGATGAGAAGCTCCGGACGTCCATACCGAAATTGAAGCTGCTCCATAACAGCATCTACGTTGCTGGGATGGATGAGCAACGACTTCACTGTCTCGCTGGCCTCGCCCTTTAGGGCTTTTACTAGCCTCTGGTTGTTTTCCAATTGTGTGCACTAGTAGGATGCCGTATTGGCCAATCCTCTGGCTGACCCTCGAAATCGGGAAGATCAGGCAATCTACGTGGCTATCATCCAGGTATACTCGCCGTCGCCACTCCATATGACAGGGGCGATAGTGAATAGCCCACTGTTGTTGTTGGTGTGTCCGTTTGACAGGTTGCCCGTTTGCACAAGGGCCACCGAGCGTCAGCACAAAATTGCCATTAAATTGAAGCGGCAAATTTGCACTCAATTGTGCCGGCAACTGCATCGATGGCGTCACTCCAAGCTACGTTTGCAGATTGTCACTCATCTGCCTGGGCAAGTTTTCACTCATACTTTGCCGATGCGCTGTTCATTGGCGTGGCAGCATTCCACTCAAACATGGCGGTGTATTCGCCGCACCGTTCCCTCCAACGCCGCGTGCCCCGATTCCAACGGGATCCCTGGCGGCCTCTGCTTGTCCTTCACTTGCCCTTGCCATTTCCAGCTCCGACTCGAGACGCGCGATGCTTTCCATTAGGGCCACCGCTTGTACAGTTGTGTGGTCTGCTCCGATGCTTCGGGCTGCAAGTTACTTGCCGCTTTCGTGGCGGCTGTTCCACTTTGCTTCGAAGTCTGTGGCCGCTGCCGATCACTAGCCACACTTGCACAGATGGCCGGGGTGTAAGTTGCTGTGGTCGTGGTGGTCGCAGTTGCGGGATCACCCGAGGCTTCTAGCCTGGGGCTTCGCCGGGGCGAATGTTTCGTGGGCATCATCTCGCAGACTGCGGATAAAAGATGCGAATAAAAGATAATGTCACCGCTTGGCCGATCACGGCCTTTAACTCTAGTGCTGAACAATAGATGGAGTTCGGTTGTGCTCCTTTTTTTTTTTTATTCTGAAAGAATTACAACAGCTATTTTGCCGTTACAGTTACTTAGTCTCTAAGATACCGCAGTTTCTCTTCCCTCTAATTGATCCGCCAAATATCGAATAACGTAAGCTCAAATCCCTAAGCTACTGCTACATATAATAATGACTTCTAGTGGCGCTAAGTTTGAACTTGACTAACTATCGATAGCCCTAGTCCGTTCCGCGACACTGTGAATTGGAGACGTTACTCGATGAGGATCCATGTCAATCGCAAGAAGATCTTGCTTCAGCATTGGGAGTCACCCGCCAAGCTATTTCAAAGCGACTTCATGCTCTAACTAATTAATAAATTTAAAAAAAAAGCGAGAACTTAGTTGCGCACCTATTATTATCATTTCAAACTGTCTGATTCCCTAGACCAGCAGGTAAAGAAGGGCAGTCACCCTTCCAACATAAGCATCCAAATTCTGGCAACACCCACTTAGCTACGGCTGCAAGGTTCACCATCATCACCATAAATAAATTGATTCGGTCAACTGGTAACTCCTATCTAGCACGGCAACAAGGTTCACCATCTTCACTACGAATAAACTAATTTTCACATCTTAAAACTTAAAAATTTACAAAAATCGATACCCATAATTGCCCATCGCTTAAAGCTTGAATATGTAACAAAAAATCGATGCCCATCCCATAAAACAAAAAAATTTTGCGAAAAAATCAATGCCCATCAGCCCGCATCTTTAAACTTAAAAATTTTACAAATAAAATGTATGCCCATCCTTAAAACTTGAAATTTGAATAATAAAACCTATGCTTATTCCTTAAAATTTAGATAGTTTCAAGATTCAGAAAATTTTAATAATGCAAGTATAATATTAAAGAGGTTTATGTTAAGCAGAATGCATCATTTAATTTGTATTGCTTAAAAAAGCGAAAATCATCACTATACCTGTCAAGCAGCTGCCGGAAAGAAGTTTGGCCGGCAATAATTTATAGAATATGTGACGTCATTTTCCTTTATATATCTATTCGCGTCTTTCGGTCTCGTGCATTCGATCGGCCACCTTTATTTGCCGTCATGCGCTAGCGCTTTCCATGCTCTCTCGCGGGATCTCTCCGTCGCTCCGCTGCATCAGGCGTCGAGCCACGCTCCCGCATCATTCTCTATTCGGTCGTCAACTCTACTCAGGATATTTTTCACATATATCATTTGTGGAAATCCCAGAACCATTAAATAAATTGTATCAATAATTATAAATCGAACTGTGCTTGTTTTATATTGGTATATATATAATATTCATAACACAAGCTTAAAGCTCCCGAAAACGCTCGGTAACTGAACATTGGTGAACCCCGACGTGATTGAAAATTTGAGATGCGAAAAATATATAAACATAAAATATATTAAAATATATAAATATAAACAAGTAAACAAATTAAAAGGCATTATTCAGTTTGTGATTTGTGCGCGAAATATTAGCATCTGTTGACATACGTACATACGCTGTTTGTCGAGTGCCACAATCGCTCATACATATTTTACTCCGTTATATCGAAGCTGCACTGTGGGTCGTGTGCTGACAATAAATAAACGAACTAAAATACATTTTTTTTTTCTTTTGTTGCGAAAATGAATCCGTTTTTCGATTTTGCCTCTCCTGGAAGGAAAGTATTCCTGAGCCAAAGTGCAATTGTCCTTTTTGAGGATCTTCGAGGATTGTTGTCCTCCTTGAAATCAGTGGAGACATTTCCGGAGGCGATGTTAAATGTGCGGCTCAGCGAATTGGAGGGAATCGCTGCGGATTTTAAGAGCACACACAAGGAGCTGTCCGATGTTGCAGAACTCAGGAGCGATCTGCGCGTCAACTTCAACGATGCTGCGACGGACGAACGATTCATCCTGGATCAGGAGATTATGCGGCGCTCCAGTTTATTGCCGGCAAGTTTGACGCTGGTCAACGCATCGTCTGCCAATTTCGATGCGTCGTTTGGCAGAACCTTTCAGGCGTTGCCGCCACTGCCACTTCCCATTTTTAGTGGAGGTTATGCGGAGTGGCTTGAATTTCGATCCCTGTTCTCGACCATGGTGGACACAAACCCATTTATCAGTAGGGTCGAGAAACTTCAACGGTTGCGGTCCTGCCTTCGTGAATCTGCCTTGGAGAGCTCACGGACAAAAATTATGACGTCGCATTGGAGCTGCTAAACAAAAGGTTTAGTAATCGCAGGCTCATTTTTCAAGCTCATGTTAATGAGATAATGAATCTGAGGGCCGTAGAATCCGCATCGGCGACGAGGCTTCGCGAGCTTTCGGACAAATTCATTTCGCATATGCGCGCCCTGGCAAACATGGGCACAACGAAGCAGATTGCTAGCTGCATCATAATCCAAGTGCTGTTGCAGAAGGTTGATGATGCCACGCAGTGGAAGTGGAAGGAAATGGAAGTGGAAGGAAATGCAAGCAGTGGAAGTGGAAGGAAATGCAAGCAGATTCGGATTCCTTGGATTCCATTCCAACTTGGGAGTCCATCGCCAGTTTTCTTGAGCAGAGATGCCGGACTTTGGAGAGCTTGGATTTGCCGACGACATCATATGCACCAAACCTTACAGTAGGACGGCGTAGACCTTTTCATACAGGTAACTCTGCATTTGTGACAACCAACTCTTCCACTTGCATGATTTGTGATGGCCATTCTCACATAATAAACTCCTGCCCAAGGTTTTTAAGCTTGTCGCCTGAGGATCGTTTAGGCGAAGTTAGGCGATTGGATTTATGCCGTAAGTGCCTTGGATCTGGGCACCTATCTCGGCATTGCAATTCGTCAAGCTGCCGTGCTTGTGGACGCAGGCATCATAGCTTGCTGCCTTTTTGTGGCAATTCGACAGCTCAAGGCCAACACCCCTCTCCCGAGGTTTCCGCAGCTAGCAACGCTGGTTCTTGGTCAGCGTCCGCTCCCGTCAATTCTCTTGTCGGCAAGGATCGTTTTGGTGATGTGGTGCTGCTAGCCACTGCCAATATTTTGGTCAGGAACAGCTCCGGAGTTCTACTGCCCTACCGAGCGCTGCTCGATTCTGGTTCGCAGGTGCATCTAGTCACCTCAAGGCTGGCAAACCAGCTGCAGCTGCGGAAGATAAGGTCTCCGGTTTCTGTATCCGGTATAGGTGACGCAGGGTTTCCTACCGATGGGTTTTCTGGGCAAATCAGCTTGCAATCCCAATGCTCTGACTCTTCGGCGCAAGTAACTGCGATCGTAGCCTCCAACATCACTGACCTTCAGCCAAATTTTGCATTGGACGTAAAGCTAGCAGATCCTCATTTTCACCAGCCGCAGTGAGTTGTTTTGCTAATTGGAGCTGGATTATTTTACGAGCTGCTTTGTGTTGGGAAAATTCATTTGTCTCCTGGGTTGCCCTCAATCCAAAAAACTCGGCTATTTTTCACATATATCATTTGTGGAAATCCCAGAACCATTAAATAAATTGTATCAATAATTATAAATCGAACTGTGCTTGTTTATGTTGGTATATATATATAATATTCAGAACACAAACTTGAAGCTCCCGAAAACGCTCGGTAACTGAACAATACCCTTGCAGAGGGTATTATAATTTTGGTCAAAAGTGTGCAAATAGACATCTCCGAGCCTATAAAGTATATATATTCTTGATAAGGATAACCTTCTGTGTCGATATATGCATGTATGTGTTATAAATATTAGGATTAGTGGCCCGGTGTCGGTGCTGTTCCTGGACGGGCCGATGGCGACGTGGTAATGGTAGAGTGCTTGCAGGGTATTGTGACAGCAGCTGGGTGGCTGCTGTGGTCCAAGTGGTTGGTTGGCAATTTGCGGCTGGTAACAGTGCTGCTCCTAGCTGGCCACCGATGAAGTGGTACTGTTAGGGTGCTGATGTGTCAATTGAGATTTACGGTGAGAGGATGACTGCCTCTTTTACCCCTACCCATAAGCTCAGTGGGTGAATGCAAATAAAATAACGGCGATGGCCGGAGTAAAGTTTATGAGCTAAGTGCTCTTTATTCAAATAAATGTAAAACAGAACTGAGGGACTTAACTGTACGAATACGCCAGCTTGGTAGGTAGATCGACCGCATGACAGTGGACTTCCCCTAAAGGCAGGTGCCCTTAATCGGCATCTAAGAACACTAGGACGATCCAATAATCATCAAGATTTCTATCGACTGTTTGTTATCCTTCAGTAATGTTAACTACTCCCCCTTAGAAGTCAGACCTTCTCGGTCGCTTTGGAGATGGAACTGCTGATTGGAAAGCTTACTCCCACGCCGACAGCGATCCAGGTGTCCGTTGATCCAGCCGACTTTACTTCATTTTGGAGGGTTTGGATTATTTACAGGTTTTGGTTGTTCATCCTCTGAAGCATTGGCATACTTGGTGCGTGGTTATGCCCGGTAATGTTTAGCAGGGGGAAGGCCGCCACGCCCACTGTCTTTCCTATGCTTTCACGCTGCTTCAAGTATTTGGTTCCATTTACAAAGGCTAGTCGCTCAAATGTTATTAGATGCGTCCCATTTCTTTCGATATTGGGCTGTCATCTGGGTCTTGGGTTGCCAGTTTGCAGAATGCTCCGTACATTGTTGACATGCATTCGGTGATTGCTAAGATTTCCTGGTTGAATTCAGTTACCACGTTGTCCTGAAGTTGGAGAATGGTGTGTTGGTGAGAAACGGGAAAGACCGTGACATTTTTACATGTAAATTTTATCTTAGGGTACTCAATGAGCACGTGAATAATATTATCGGACTGAAGGACTTTAATATTAGATGCTTTTATTAGGCTTATAATGGGTATCTCTGTGGGGTGATAAACTAAAACGGACTTCAGATCTTCATGGTTAAAAATGGCCGGGTTTATGTTATTTGACTTTTCAAGTGTGACCGTGAGCATAAGTTCTGTATCTCTGTAATTAGCATTTTATTTCTGGCCAAAAGAAGTTCCAATAAATGTGGAGTGCCAACCAGGTCCTTCTTTTTTGCCTTATTGATTTCGTTAACAGCATCGGTGAATTTGTTGGTCTGCCTTTGCGTTTCGGTTTTAATGACTACTTGTCTATTATTTGATTCAATTAACCGAGACATTAACCGGGAAATTTATAACATTTCGAGGTCAGCTGCATCACGAGTGCCCGCTACCACTTTTAACGCGGTTCCTAAAAAGTCTAGGCTTCTGGAAATCCGGTGGTGCAAAATATTTATAATATGAGAAGTATCAACATCTAACAATTTTCGCATGTGTAATTGCAACGCGGGAAATCTAGTTGTTTCTAGTTGTGATTGAGAACTCGGTCAAATTGCTCGAATGTCTAAAGTAATTCCTATGTTATCACACCAATCCAACTCCATCGGTTATGGGGATGTACCGGGCGTGAGTGTAGTCTGTGACTCTAGCGTTAACTATTGCTAATATTGTTAAAATGAATCCCGCGATCGTGAAAGAAAATGACAGGTAAAATCTATTAGCTTTTGTTTTATGTTTGTGTTGGATGTGTTAAATGCGCGTAAATTAGAAAAAAGTTATTTATGGTTGTCGTTGTGGACCACCTTCCCTCTAATGAGCTTTCCCCAGGTCCGCTTTTACGCGCTTTTCCGTGTATAACGGGGTTAGTTTGTTGCCTAGTCTTCTATTGCTCATTACGTATACCTTTCTCCTACCTCAAATATTCTATTTTGTCTTAGTGGGTTGCATCTTTCAAGGTTATCCTTTTGCGGTTTTGCAGTATAATTTTTTGTTCCTTGCTTAACTTCGTCGGAAGCGAAGTGAATTACATCAATGGGTTTTTGTTTAATGTTTAATTGTAGTCCCCGGTCGCTCGCATAACTAGCTCTACTGTATCGATAATTTGTTTATCCATTTTGAAGTACCCCGCTATTTCTGTTAGGGTGCTGTGAAGACGTTCGATTTATCGGTTAAGCTACTGTTCAGCGGAGGTGTATTTATAAGATCTATGACATACTGATTTTTGATTATCAATGAAATAGTTTCAGAGCTGAAAGTCACTTCGTTATCATTTGTATTTGGGAATAAATGTGTTAGTTAGATGATGGGGATTTTCACGAACTTGTCGATGCAAATTAAAAATAGTTTTTATAGATGGAAAAAATGTCAATATGCAACATTTCACCGACATATAACGGAATTGGGGTTACTTCAAGTCCTTGTTTCTTGGGGTGTCTGTGTTGAGAAGCTTTGTGTGCACGATTGTGCTCTGCTGTAATTATTTCGATCTGTTCGCTTTTATCAGAAATGTCTTGGTTTTACCAAGAACCGTGGAATTTCTTGGTTTTAATGTATCTAAAAGAGTAGATTTTTCCGTAAAGTCTATAATATGGCGGGATTTATTTCCGAAAAATATAAAGAATCGCTTCAGGGAATCCTTTGCATCTTCTAGAATTATCTGATTTCTGAAACAATTTAAAGGTTGTTCTGTTGTTTATGTCGACTGAGTGCTAGATTCTTCACTGTGAATCGTTGCACAATCAGATTTCGGTTAGTTTTGGAGGGCATTGATGTTGTGTCGCGAAAGGGTTCGGCGACATAATTTTCATTGCCTGGAGTATACATAATTCTTGCGCAGTACTCGCTTATAAATGCCTTCCAACGCGTTAGCGACTTATGGTCTGTGTAGATTCTTATGTCACCAGTGCTATACAAATACTGTCTTCATTTTCTTAAAGCCCTGACTAAAAAGAGTAACTCTCTTTGTTAGTTGCGTAACGGGTCTCGCAGTCTTTAAGGGTTCTGGATATCATCGTAATGGGTTTTTTGTCTTGCGACAGAATAGCCCCGATTTCGTAAGCTCGGTCGACGCATTTTGTCAAATCGAATGGTTTTTAAAGTCTGGGTATCTGAGAGTGCCAAAATGTTTCGAAGTCTATTGAATGTGTCACTTTGTTGATCGTTAAATTTTATTGGAATTTTCCAATGTGTTTACTTACGGAGGAGGTTGGTAGGTGGCCTGGCTATTGTAACGAAATCTTTTATGAAACATCTATAATAGCTGGCAAGTCCTAAGAGTGATCTTAGCGAGAATAAGCATGTTGGTTCTGCTTATTCCTTAATGGCTGCTACCTTTTCAGTGTCAGTTGTAGCCAGGACCCAGTCAATGTGTTTGACATGGTTGTTTTGTTTTACGAAGCGGTTGCCGGGACCGTTCTCTAAAAAATGGAGTCATGGGAGTTGACTGAGTCGCTGTCGTCTTCGATTGCGCTCAGCGCGGCTACGTCAGTGATATCATATTCTTGGTCTGTGGCACTGGCGGTCTGCTCGATGTTGTCAACCCGCTACCGCCTTTGGCCAGATATCCTATCTGAGGAGTTTGGTCTTTTTGAATTATTTGCCACGACCTGGACGACGTTGGATTCCAGTCCATGGAACTCATGGACTCTGCTTACTGACGTAGATTACCGCGGTTTTGTAGAAAAAATGTGTAGAGCGTTTGCCCTCACTTTTGTGTTGAGCAGTGTGGCTCTTTAAAATATCGTGGGTAATGACAATTTTATTTGTGACGAGAATTGGCTTACGCTCAACTTTGTCATAGTATTGTATAAGGCTTTGGTCACTTTGACGGACCGCCTCAAGCTGTTGTCGTAACAGTCGCAACGAAGTTTTTTCTGCGTAGGAGCAGTCTAATCTAGCCAGAAGGGCGAAATAAGTACAGTGTTGTGCGATACCAACAACGCTCGCGCGTATGCGTCCTGGCAGATTGCTTAGATAATCGAACATTACCGGTTAATTTAGTTAACTACTCCCCCTTCAAGAATGAGGTCGCCCTCGGCTGACCTTATTTGGGCAATCATCTCATTTAGCTAGGCCGCAGTTCTTCGGAGCTGGGTGACTCGCCGATAGGTTAAGCCGATGCAGATCAAAGCACAGCATATTGCTCCCACAATGAATACCATCTAATATGACCGATGGTACTTGGTCTCCTTCCCGAACTCTTTAATATGTTTAACATTACGTTCGCTTAACCGGTGAAGGTATGGAAGGCTGAGGACATTGCGTTTCATGGTGACGTTCAGGGAAAGAGAGCTGGCAACTCCTGAAGCCTGAACTTTGGGGTTGTGTCATGGTTCACAAATCGAGCTTCGTTGACGGAAGCACTCTCGGTAAATGGTGATGAGGTATATACCCCGTATATGGACACAGGTGCCATTGTCCACACTCACGCGTTTACAGATACACTCCCATCGTCGTAAGTAACGGGATACAGATCAATTTTCTGTATTCCGCAATGCGCAGAGTCTCCAGTGTGGTGCTTTTGAGCACATGATCTCCTTAGTACCAGTTCGCAAAACGTAGCCTCTGTAGTTGTGGAGCAATTCTTTACCGTGTGGATCTCCCCACATTCGCATTCCGCTATCACGTTATTCTCCATAGAAAAATAGTGATTTTGTTGCAGGCCGATTTACTGGAAGTGATGAGTTGGAGGACCGCCATTGGAGAGTCTGACGTTCAACCAGGACCTTGGAGAAATTAGGCGTTCGAGGAATGGTGGAAACAGCGACAACAAGGAACGCCGCGGGAGCAGATCATCGGCGGCAACGTCCCCAGTAGCAGCGACAGCGGCAGCGGAAGAAGATCAGCATTGGCCCCACGGGCGGAGCACTTGAGTCCAAACGAAGGGAACTGTTAGCCGAACCGGCGCCAGGCACCAAGACCACATTACCTGCCGGGCGAGACCTTGGGGGTCTGTATATTGGCAACAATCCGGAACGGTGGCTGATGATCAACGGGAGGTCGAGTGTTCGACGGCGGAGGCGAGAGCAGCAAAAATCCGGCGGAGGAATCATCTCCGGTGTGACCCACCATTGCAACCCTATTCTTGTGAATAGACCCAACAACGAATAAAAGAGGCATTGTTAAGAAGAAGCATTCGGTGTTATTTTTGGGCTCAGGAAATCACGGCGGATATATAAATTCGGTGGGACGACCCACAAACTCTGTGAGCTAGCCGCGGCAATTGTTGCGAGCAAGACAATTCAAAAACAGTTCGTTAAAGGGTCTCTTAAAGAAGTCCGGTGCCCTACGGAATAACAATATGAGTTGGTGGCCAGTAGGGCAAAGGGGGATGGATCGGATTAATGGGCGCCTCTGGCGCTATTTAAAGAGGGCCACAGGAGCGAACCAGGACCGAGTCTTCTAGGGAAGTTGGAAGTGTTGAGTTGGAGGACTGCTGTTGGAGAGTTCGACATTCAAGCAGGAAAGTTTCCTTGGAGGACCACCCGTGGGTAAGTCCGACTGTCTCAAATGCGAGGATTAAATCGAGTACGCAAGGACGTGTGATCCGTGGCTCGAGGACCCCCTGTGGGTAAGTCCAGCGGCTGTCCTGATCCGGCTGCCACGCTCTAAGAAAGCGTATCCTACCCGGCGTATACCTTGTAGGTGTGTCAATTGGTGACCAACACGGATTAGATGCCGGCCACACTGAAAGGGTGAGACTTAGTTAGCCAGGAGCGGAGTCGCCGGCATCCCGGGTGCTGTTCAACGGCGAAGAGGAGCTCTATTGGCCCCGCAGCCGGAGCACGTGAGTCCAAACCATATCCTGCCGGGCGAGTACTTAGGGGATTGTATATTGGCACCAACGGAACGTTGACCGTTGAACAACGGGAGGACGAGCGATCGACGGCGGAGCTGAGAGCAGCTAAGATCCGGCGGAGGAATCATCTCCAGTGAGACCCACTTTTGCAACCCTAATTTTGTAAAAACAACCCATCACAGAAAAAGAGAGGTGGAAGGCTTATGTCCAATCTGACATCTTCTATATACAATCTTTTATGTACAAGACTGCCTGTCTTCTTCTAATTCTTCTAATCTTCTTCTAGCCAGACTTCTGTTAATTAGGTTTTTCGGCATAGTAATAGTGAACATTATGACTAATTCCTATTTATTCAGAATTGACAACGAATCTGAAATTTATTTCAAAAACTCAAGCTAAAAACGCTTTTGAAAAAAATAAAATAATTTTAGTTGAACGATTTTTAATATATTTTGTTAAATTTGTTATATTTATCAAAAAATTTTTTACCCGTTTCATAACATTAACAAAGAAACATAGAACAATTTTATTTGAATTATTTTGAGTGAAGTGAATTTTTGATTGATTTTTCTGAGACTCTGAAGATATCAAAGGAGCGTGTTTACCATACTATGCACGAATAATTAAAAATGCTCAATCCCTGTGCAAAGTGGGTTGAAGAAAAACGGCATTATTTAAAGCAGAAAAAAGTGTTTTTTCATCAAGACAATTCACCGTGTCACAAATCGGCCATCGAATTGCTTCATTACCCCCCATATTCCCCAGAGCCCGTTTCCTCTTCTTACCTTCAAAGAATGCTCGCTGGCAAAATGTGCAGGACTATTGAGGGAGTTATTGGCGAAAAAAAGGACTATTTTAAAGACAAAGATATATTTTAAAACATATTAAAAATGGGATAGAAAAACTAAAAGATCGTTGGTGTATCGCCCTCAAAGGTAACTACGTCAAATAAAATAAAAATAAATTGTCCAGATGCCACATAAAGTGGGAAAATTCTCGGTTGCCCCAGTTGGCAAAGGAAAAGTTCGATAATTTTTCGCTGGAATTTCGAAGATATTTTCACGACGACGAAATACTTCATTTGCTGTAAAATATGTTTAGGTCCTAGGGAAATTAAAAAATTTGTCTCAGTCCGGCCTGGGTACCGTACAGGCACGTGTAAGGGTATTTCACATGTCAACTACCCTATATGCACCAATGTGCCCAACTAAGAGACAGCTTTCTATATACGTGTAAATTTCTATATACGTGGCCGGGGTAAATCCACTACGGGTAGTTGACAGGCACTGGACACTAAAAGTAGGTTGTCCGTATCCATTAAATCAGACATGGGGTATCGAGTTGTCAACTAGGGATATTTTAGGGAACATATAGGCGTTTTTGTTTTTGCCATTATATTTCCATTATTTTGCTTTTGTTTTTGCAGTTGCTTTTATTGTCTTTGATCTATAATAAAATAAACTACTTTTGCTTTTGTTTTTTACTCAAAAATTTGATTGTATTGTATTGTATATAAAATTGCAAAGTAGTACATTTTGTTATTAAATTAAAAATTTTCTTATTACATTTAGATTAAACAATGAAATTCATTTTCTTCCAATTTCTTTATTTTAGAGTTATGGTTTGCCTCATACTACTTTCATTTGGTTCGCTGCAAACGCTTATCGCTATTCATACTCCTGATCCGTGTTTCCAACTTTTTTATAGAAATATAGAAAAAATATTTTATATATAACTAAAAGCAAGAATTATAAAAATAACTAACCATATACCAAGTTTTATATATTTTTATAACTTCTAAATTAAATTGTATATAGTTCGCTATTGAAATTCATTTTTAAGATTGAATTTTTAACAATTCAATGTTTTTCATAATTACTCAGGAATAAGATATTTACCGATTCTTTAATAAACGTTCTTTAAAAAGAGTAAATGCATATTACTGCTTCGTCAAAAGTATATTATATAAAATGGAGAACTTTTTTGCTATTTTATTAAGTCTTTATAATTCCAGTAAAGAGTGTGTGTCTTAAAAAGTATTTATCAGGGATTCATTTGAAAGATTCACAATATGAATGGATTTTCTAAGCATACTTAGAAAATGATTAAATAAATTTTATTTGTACTATAATAATACTACTATTACAACTTTTCTCTAAGACTCTTTCCTTGGACTTCGAAAACTTTCATATATTTAGCTGGAAAAAAAATCCATAGCTATAGTCATGCTATAGACTATAGCATAGCTATAGACTATAGCATAGCTATAGTCCACGCGACAAAGTAAATGTAATAGTTGTGCCCAGCAGTTTTAAATACTGTTTTAAAACAGACAGCGTCAATTTTAATCGTTTCCTGTGTTTTTGTGCAGCTCCCAGCGCCTCGCGCATAGAAAGGCCTCACGCTTGTAAATTAAAAATATTTATACATTGATCAATTGGCTAATGTGTATTTATTAGTGTTTGCATGGAAGTATAAATAAATTTGAGTTCCATTTAAAACAAATATGTCATTAAGAACATAAGATATTAAATATAAAGATTTTGATCGTCCGCAGTAATCAGTAATTATTATGAAAATATTATGAAGGTAATACCGTTCTGTAAATGGAAGGATGTAACTGTGGAACTGTAAAGAGATACACATCTTAACCGGATGAAGCAACCTAAGGGACGCATTCTGCTTTCGTTGGATGAAAAAGCCATAGTAAATTTTCAGATAACGTTCTAGCTTGGATCTACCCGATAGTGATTGCATTTTGAGTTCAGAGATGCCAATTTTTTTTTATGGTTAGATCTGCATGCGTAACATTCAATGGGAAATTGAGGAATCAATTAGACCGATAACAACATTCATATATGTAGAAGATTATTCAAGCTAAGAAGATTAATTTTTGTTATACACGCTCCAAAAATTTGTCAACGATTACTCGAAGCTCTCCTTGTATCGTGCATAATAGTTCTGCAATTATCTATTTGATTTATTTGTAGCTCTCTCCCCATTACTAATTCTCGCTCCTTACAAATTTCATTAGCATTAGATTTAAATTTTATTGGAAAATTTATTTAATTTTATTTATTTCATTTACCAAATGGAATATCATATTGTCTGCTCATTACAATGTGATAGTGTTTAACACGGCACACATGTCCAATGCCATTTTCGGATGATTTTCCATTATTATTGCAGTGGGTGTCGGGCTGTCCAGGACAAAATGCGAACGTTTAATAAAGCCTTGTGCGCTGGATTCAAAATTCCATTAAATTCAAATTTTGAATAAGTCTTCTAAGCGTAAAAAAAACGTTATTTTCGATGTTGCAGCACCAAAGATCGCTGGACAGCTTTTCGGCTCCTAAATTTCCCGTTGATAAGCAACATTCATCCGCTTTGATACCATGGGATGTTTTGAAACTAATCCCCTAGCATTCACTCAAGAGGGTCACCTTCCATCCGAATCTCCGGTACGGACTGATGGTGCGATATTTTGGCATTTTTACAATACATTAAACCTATTTTCAGTCTCATGTGTGCCATGCAAAGGGATATTTCGCTTTAAATAATCTGCTCTGAGTTACAAGGCACCTCACCAACTTACAAATATTAAAAACAGGCATTTTCAAGATATTTAGAAGCTCGATCAAACTTCTTCATACTTTATAATACGCTACGACAACAACAGCTCCTAATGTGGGCTGTTTACATAAAAAAACAAGTGGCTCAAAATCGAGATATTAAGAGCGTCTCTCCACTAATTTCCTTATCTTCGCTGAACCCCCCACTCAAGCTGGCCGCTCGTGGTTACTTTTTGGCGAATGAAGAGAAGGTTTATTTTTTTACTTGGGATTAGAGCATAGCTGCATGTTCCTTCCTTTAAGTTCCCTGTGGCGCTGAAATCGCACTCTTTATAAAACAGATTTCTTGCTATTTGTCTGAAAGTAACCTTTTATGCTTACACTTATTGCGACAAGACACTCGCATGCCCGGTGTTGAGATCAAGGAAAAAGTCTGGAAAAGGCTGTCTTGGAAGCAATACGTATTGGATATGCCACCACTTGCATTAGTACTAAGCGAACATGCATCCAAATACGGTGGATGTATCTCCATTTGTGAGCGTAAGGGCAGAGTGATGATCGCTATCCGACGATCTCTTTAGGGTACACTGGTCACTTTACGACTTGCTGACCTCTTCTGCCTATATCCCTAGAAATAGCAAATTCAGTACCTATCGTGCGCATTTGGAGAACTTAAAGAACAGGAGTCATCATCTGAGTAAGTTATAAGTTATAGGTAAGTACTAAGTTATAGGTAATTTTAATGATCTCTGACACCTCTGATATGGATGGCATTTTTATAAATATGTATGTCTTCCTTATCTACTCCCCTTGAGATGCTATTCTTCTTGTCGTTCTCATCTGGAATATTTCCTTTAAGATGGAACGTTATTTTTATCGCGCCCATTCTCAAAGGGAGCAGTTGGTCAAAAGTTACAACTTGTTGACCTATCGATAACTTTATATCACTTATCCAGCATGGATTATTGCCTGAGATGTGAATTTGATGCTATTTACATAGACTGTTCCAAAGCTTTTCACGAAGTTTATCACGCTGCCCTACTGGTAGAATTATAGAGATTAGGTGTTCACTCCTCTTTATTTAATTTGGTTATATCGTATTTGGCAGATCGACCATGCTATGTTCTTGTTGTTCTCGCGTCGAAAAAGTTCATTGGATCACTCTTATTCATTAGATTAATAAATTACATATTCTCTTTTTTTTAATGCCAACTACTTGTTCTACGCGGATAACCTTAAAATCTATAAGGCCATATTGGTGACAGCTATCTGATATAGGAGGACTTACTTAGAGTTTCCTTGCACTAAACCAATTAAGATGTTACTGTATGCGGTACAGTAGGCGGTTCTTTGATATCTGCACTGCTAACACTACCGGTGTTTATAGTTTGACAGTTAAAGAAAGGGTGTTAGATCCCGCCAAGGAGGTTCCGCTAATGGAAAGGCGACGGCAATTGGAGAAGGGACTAACGGCGAAAACAGAGGAAGGAAGGATTAACGGCGGGACGCGAGATTGGCGAGGATTAACCGGCGCCTCAGACGCTATATAAGGAGGGCCATTGGAGCGAATCGAGGCCGAGTCTTCTAGGGAAGCTGAAAGAGTTCAGTGAAAGACCCCCCGTGGGTATGTCTGACATTCAAGCGAGAAACTTTCTTCGGAGAAATTAGGAGTATAGGCCGAAGGACCCCCCGTGGGTAAGTCCGACAGTCTCGACTGCGGGATTTTAGAGCGAATGCGCAAGGATCTGTGATCCGTGGCTCAAGGACCACCTGTGGGTAAGTCCGGCGGCTGTACGCGAGTTACCGAATAAGGATAAATCAAAGAGCAACTGGGAAAAGGACCTCGGATCCGCGGCGGAACTGAAGCCCAAGGGTAAATAGGGTCGGGTAGAGACGGTGGACGAGCGGTCGTTCGTCTAAGCCGAGCAGCCAGTGAGGAGCACACTTTTGTAAATATAGTAAGAATAAAAGGAACTTTTGGAAAAACGAAGCACCCAGTGTTATTTCTGGGCTCGGGCAATCACGTCGAATCTATAAATTCGGTGGAACGATCCATATCCTCTGTGGCCGCGCTAGCTGGCCGCGGCATTTGTTGCGAGCACCAACCAGCCTAAACAGTTCGTTATAAGGTTTATAACAAATACAGCTATGTAAAAAAATTGAAGGCTTTATTAAAACATGGTCAAAAGAATTTTATGACCCCTACGTAACAAAAAGTCGTTATATATCTGTGGGATTTGAATCTGTTGAAGGGGTAAGCTGTAGAAGGGGTAAGCCTTACTGATGGGTAGCACTTTAGCCCATATACCGATAACGAGTAACCGTGTTCACAATCGAGAGCAAAGTCAAGTCGGGCAGAAGCGTCACTTGGCCGTGATAAACGAAAGAAGCAATACATAACACATAGGAGCATTTTACCAATTTATCATCCCATCTATTCGTTATATAATAATAATAATTATAAATAAACATAATTCCTACATTTTTGAGGGCTTAGCTGGGATGAATGGATAGATAAATCGTGGCCAAGAAGGACAAGGTGAAACTGGAAATTCCGAGTTAAGTTGTACATGTAAAAGCGGGGCGAAAGAGAATATTTTTGAGTGTGTGGGGCAAGCTGAAAAAGGTGAAAAGCCAAGAACAAATAGCGCAGCGGTATAGATGGGAAAAATAGGAGTGCGGCAAACTGAAAAGCTCGGAAAGTTGGTAAGAACAGAATAGGCAGCAAGCCGGAAAAACTCAAGATAAAACAATAACTTTTCTCTCGAAGCTGAAGACAAGATCCATTCTGAGAATTTTATCATCTTGCAAAAGTGAGTGCGACCGAAGATATTTGTGTGTGTATCTAGTAGCGCAAAGACAACGGCAGCAAGCGACAACTTCTGGCAGCAAGCGACGAAAAGACACGGCGTCGGTGGCAACAAGCGGCAAGTTCGGTCAGCAAGCGACGAGAAGACACGGCGTCGGTGGCAACAAGTGACAAGTTCGAAAAAGCGACCACAAAGAGAACAGCGGCAGAAAATGCAACAAGCGTTGTTAGCAACCGTCGACAAAGAAGAGGATTCATCGTCGTAGCAACGAAGATGAAAACAGACACGTTCATTGGGAAAGCAGTTCAGCGAAGCAGACATCGTATTCAGAGCGATCTTTTCAATTTGATTTTGTATGTATATATACTGAAAAATTTGGATCGTCTGACGAAATATTGGTTTATCGATTTTGTTCGAGAAATATTGACTATAGGTAAGATAATTAATTTAATTTGAATTAACAGTGAGTAAAGTTAAAATAAAGTTGAAAATAATAAAAAAAAAAGTGAAATAAAAAAATTGAAAAGAACATATATATTAATTACTAAGATTAAGAACAAAAACTAAAATGGTATTGGAAGAATTTATTGTAATGCGTGTCAGCGAGCTGCGTGCAAAATTATGAGACCTAAATTTTTTAACAACCGGAAGAACTACAATGTTGTTTTTAACAACGCGATCTGCAACACAGGTTTTTGTCTTATTTTGGCATTAATGAAAAAGAAGTTATATATAGTTCTAGAGAAGTTCTAGAAGATTGTTCTGATGTGGCTAAAAAGAGCTTTGGTAAAAGAATTTTTAGTAAAGGTATCTTCAGCTGAAGTACACCGAAAATTAGATCAACGTGTACAAAAAAAGAGAGAATTTTTGTAAGAATTTCTGTATGTCCTAATGGAAATAGCGAAGCCAGTGAAGTGAAACGAGGAAGTAAATAATGAAGAAAATCAAATAAACTCATGCTATTCTAAGCAAATTCAATTATTTTAAGGCCCAGAATAAGTTTGAACCGCGTATGAGGGATATTGAGGATAAATGAAGGTCGAATTAAAAGAAGGATCTGTCCGAAAGCGTTTTAGTTGCGGGGATCCAAATAATCTAAAGAGAGATTGCAAGGATGGCCTTATTATTTCCATTGCGGAAAGGGTGGACATCGTGTGGCAGATTGTAAAGCGCAGATCGACATTAAAGTTGAGAAGGGCTCAAATGTAGTACAAAGTGAAAATCAAAATGAAAAACCTAGCAGTAAGTTTACAGCATCTGGGCTGGAGCTCAAATACAGTCAGTTTTAATGGCCTAGTAGATATTGGGGGAGACCTTTGTTTAATGCGTAGATGCGTTTACTTTAAACTTGGTAATGTGTCGTTGGCGGGACGAGAAAGAACCCTAACAGGAATAGGAGAAAGCCTCAATACGTTTGAAAGTGTAACGATCCATTTATTGATCGATTAAATTCCGTTGCTTAGAGTTTCTTGTCGTTCCCGATAAGGATATGGGTTACGATGCGATTTTACGTAGAACAATCCTTGAGGAAGTAGGAATGACAGCCACCAAAAGAGGAACCCAACTGGTAATCCGGAATGTAAACAAGTTAGAATCGTCACAGAATGTAGTAAATGACCCATGCAGTAAAGTTCTATCGGAGTTTCAAGCCATGTGATCGGAGGAAGTGTCCGTAGCTATCCAAGTAGACCTGTCATAATTAGAGGAGTCTCAAGCACTAGCTGTGAGGTATATGATCAAAAAATATATCAGTCCAAAACGCCAAAGCACCTGTGGAGATGAGGTTTGTTATGAAAGATGATATACCAGTTTATCAGCATACACGTCGTTTACCAAGCTGGGACCAAAAGAAAGTAGATAAGCAAGTGCAGGAATGGTTAGATTAGGGAATATGAGGGAATCAAAGTAATTCAGAGTACGCATCGCCTGTAGGGCAAGTTTCGAAGAAAAATGGAAAGAAACGGCTTTGTTGTGACTATCGAAAACTGAACAAGAAAATCATGTGAGACAACTTATCGACGACTTACATAGAGGATGTACTAGACAAGCTACAGGGAGAAAAGATTTGTTATACATTAGAATTTACAAACAGTTTGATTCACGTACCAATGGAAGCATGTTCGCGGAAGTATACTTCACATGAAACCCAAGGTATGCAATACAAATTCCTGTATGTTTCTTTCGGCATATCGAATTCACCTGCATAATTCTGCAGGTTTATTATCTCAGTTTTGAGAGAACTCGTTTCCAGCAAGGTTGCAGAAGGTCTCTTTGATTCGTGTGTTAGAAGTAGAGGCTAGGAAAGGCTTGCAGATTAATTGGAGTAAATTTTAGATATTGCAGAGTCAAGTAACGATCTTAGGGTATATAATTCAGAATGGAACAATGACGAGATTAAGATTAGAGAAGGTTGAGGCGGTAAAGGATTTCGCTACCGAGGTATAAGAAAGGTGTTCAAGTTACGTTCTTAGTTCTATTGTTCCATTGAGTTAGCCAAGTTGAGTTCCGATAGCCCAGCCCAGACAGATTGCACAGACAGATTTAAAAATAGAATATATCCCCATTTTTGGGTGGCAAGCCTGATAAGTTACAAAAATATAAAATTTAGGCTGGGTTCAAAATGAAATCGAACGCACACACATGAAACCGTATATGTGAATATGTGAGCACGCATCCATATAAAAATCAATTTAACCGCGGATCAACCTTCTTAATGATGCACTTCTCTGCGACTGAACAACCCAAAAACTTTCAATGAAATTATGAGCGTAAAAATGAGAGTAAGATGCTCTCTGGGGCCTGTCCCAAAAATGTTTGTGTCCATTTTTGATGCATAAAATGAGAAGTCTATCAAATGCACTCCGGAGCACAGTTCATAGGTCTGGAGTCCCCAATATGAAGTTCAGCAAGATAGCATTGAATTAGTACAAACGATTTTCTTATTATTTGATCTAGATGTATTTTTCTTGCATAACCTATTGAGTTGTGATGTAGATAGCCAGCATCTACTTACACGCTTCAAATTTTACGTTCCTAATGAAAGGACTAGAAAATCTATGTATGCAGCGGGAGCAGAGCGAAAAAAAATAATGCATGAATTATATCGAAGGTATCATAATCTTCATAATTATTGAGAAAGATTATGATGAAGCTGTCCGAAAAGTTCATTAAATTTTCAAAGAATTCAATGTACTTCTAAATTACGAAAAATGTATTTGGAAGAAAAGCAAAATCAAATGTTTTGGACACATAAAATGTTTGAAATGTTTTTGACTTAAGGTACATTGAGTTTTTGTGCTCAATCACATCACAATCAAGCCGTTAAATAAAAATCATTTCAGCATTCTTTAGAGTGGAAAGATTACATTCTGATATTTTTGGATGCTTACATTTGAACAATAGGTAGCGCTAGCAAACCTAGTTATTACCGGTTAAGTTTGGTTGGAGATTAGGCTACCCTAATTATGGAATGGATCATGGAAGATTAGAGGGTTGTTCAAAAATATGGATGATGATTTGAGATAGGGGACATTTCCGCTGCAGCTGTCTTTAAAAGCTCGGATGCATGCCGTTTCACTTTCTTTCTTGTGTTCCCAGTCGTAAGTGACAGTCGAGTGTACGCCTTTTTCGGGATGTAACCTCGTGGGAGATAAAGTTCTAAAGAATGAAAATAGTGAAATGGAAATTTTTTCCCAGAGCCAGGAGCATTTCCTGAAAGTAATCCATACTGCAGCATTTAGCTTTGGCTATCTCCCGGTTGGCCAGCCGCCCAATTCACTTTTATTTAAGGGGGCCGGATCGGCGGGTATGTAAAATATGTGAAAAGTGCACCCTAACTTGGGGTACTCATTTTTTTTAGTTTGTGCCCCTTATTCCCAATTTCATAAATCAGTTGCTGTTGAGGGATTGACCAATTAAAAAGATGAGATGAGTTGACGTCGTCCCCGGAATACTTGAATATCTTCCCGAGCTTCGGGCATGTCGCGGCAGAATATATTAAATTTAGTGGATTGGACATAAACGCCCCTTGGATTGGACAATAGACGCCTTGCCGCAAAAGTCGCGCCCCAGCACCCTGGCCATTGTTACTAGCTCGGACCTTTTTGTTCTTGGCATAAATTCAGGCCAGTCTAAAAAAATGAAATTTTCCTACACTTCTTTCATACTAAGAACTTATAAGAATTTTCATTTAATTTCTCCACTGATCGGCCATGATTTGCTTTGAAATATCTTTTGAATAACCTTCATAATAACGATCTGCCATATAACGTAGTATCCCTAGTCGTCTGTGCATTTGAAGGTTATCCAATGCAACTTTATTGCAAAGCTTTTAAGTGTGAAACTAAAGTAAACAAATTTGAATTTAATTCGCGATTAAAAAAATATTTAGACCTCTTCAAGCTTCAGCTGTAAAATGCGGAGAAAACTGTTGTGAACTTTTAGATTGACTTTTGATCATCTTTTCTCAAATTTTATATATATATCGGTTCGTTAAAATTTACCGAATACAATTATGAAGACTTTTCTAATTTCATAAACATTTCATAACTACTCTGAATATTTTTGTTCAACAACAATATATAAAAAATTAAACCTTGTTAATCTTGAATCATGAATCATGTTAATCTTAATCTTGAATCATTAACTAAACTTGATTAATCTGAACTCAGCTAATGACCTAGCGGTCGTAGGGGTTACGTAAAGAGGTCATCAGAGATAATCATAATCCTTGAAATCATAGGATGGGAGGGCAATTCGTGGACACATCTACACCATTGGTTCCGTCTCGTTTACATTTTCGCGTACACGTCCGTCTCTACCATCTTCTGTAAAATTTTAACTTCTTTGTACTTCTACTTATGCACTTCTTCTAGATATGTGCAATTACTATCATACAATTACTCTAATAAGCCTTTAAATCAATATATGTATAAAGGTTTAGTTTAGGCCATGTGCTTTTTAATCAACCGCCATGTTCAGTAAAGTCCATGTTCCTATAAAAGTTTTCCATTCCTACCATGTGGAAAGGGTGTTCTGGTGTTTCGTCTTCTACCATGGTTTCCTTCGGATTTTGTTTACGAAACTTCTCACAAACTTCGCAAGCGAATATAAGTTCTTGTATGTGGGTAATTCATATTTGGCCGATAATACAGTTTACGTGCTCTAGCTAATGTTTTCTCCATACCTAAGTAAGGGTCGTGTACCTAATTTCAAATCTGCGTTTGCATTTTAAATGGATTTACTAATCTGCATGAGCGAGAAAGAAGACCATGTTCAAAATGCAAGTCTGGTTTATGGTTATAAAAACTCCGGACAAAACGTAACTAACTTATGAAAAGATAGCCATCCTTTTTCTACGAACTCGACAACCTGCTGATAATTTTCATCATTTGCCAAAATTCTGCGGTAACAATTGTAGTTTTTTTCCGACAAGCACGCTGCTCGGGTCAATGTGTGAATTACAGTAGCTAAGCCTGGAATTTTTAATTCATCCGGTAGTCGTGAAAGTCAGTCAGCTACTAACATTTCTTCACCTGGTGTTTAATGATATTCAGTAGATATAAAAGCATTCGTTGCAGCCGCATCGATGTCTCGTTTTAAAGGAACTTCCAAAGGATTGTGATCACTTTGTACTATGAATTCTCGACCGAAAATATAATTATGAAACCTTTCACAGGCAAAAACAATGGGTAGTATCTCTTTTTCTATTTGAGCCATTTTTGCCCAGTTTTTGTAAGGGTTCGCGAATCAAAACTAACTGGGTGTCCGTTCTGTAAGATAACGCATCCAAGCCCATCTTTTGAACCATTCTATGTTTGAATAAAAATAGGCTTAGTCAACACCGGGTCACTGATTATGGTTTTAAGTAAATCATTAAGTTCGTTTTAATGTTCTGTGGTCCATTCAAAGGGAGTGTCAAGTCTGGTAAGATTCCTAAGCTTTGCTGTTCTTGAGGATAAGTCATGCGTAACACACCAGTTGTGTCACTTGGTGTTTGATGTTCTTTCAATTGCTCTTGCTTTTCAATACTTACTTTCAAAAGGGTTTCATCATGTTCCTCAAAAATTTTTCCTAAAATTCCTATGTCGTAAATGTATATTAGGTTAGTCCCGAAAATTTGTAAGACCCCGAAAAAAAATGGAGTCATAAAAGTTGTTACATCAAAGCTGGCTTCGTCTAATTCCATTTGCCAAGACCCATGGGAATGATCTAGAACTGTAAAAAACTATCTTACAGTATAGCTGTGCCAAAAAATATTTTATTGTAGATATTAAGTAATGCACTCGTTTAATTCCATTATTCAGTGGCTTGGGGTCTAAACAAAGTCTTAGTTTTCCATTGGATTTTTCTACTATTTGCAGGTTACTTACGCAATTGAAAGGATACGTCACAGAGGATATACTTTTTTCTTTCCATATTGTTCCATATTATTCAGTTCTTTTTCTAATCCTGGGGCTTTGGGTAAACCTCTTTTTATAATGCAGCACAGGCTTTGAATCACTCTTTAACATAATTGATTGCTTATTTGCCAGTTTTCCAGTCCTTGATATAACGTTTAAATTTTTCTACAAACTCCACTTTTTTTAGTCGGTAATTTATGGAGTGAATTTAAATTTAAATGTTTAATCATATTTAATTTAATCAACGACTTGAGACCTACTAAAAGTTCACAGTTTGAGTCAACAACTAAAAATTACATATTGTTGCTACTTTTAGAATTTAGATCAAAAGAGTTCGACCCAGCCAATCCATAGTTATTAAGTTCGACATTGTTATAATCAAAAACTAGGAATTTTTCCTTATTAATTTCTAATTTTAGATTTTTTGCTGTATTTATTGGGATGCAATTGACGTCTACTCCAGTATCTACCTTAAATTAAATGTTTACTCAATTTATTATAAAAGTTACCTCCACCGTACGACGCTTCGTCTGCACTCACTTATTCTTAAACTAGAACCTAAAACATGACTTTTTGCATTCTTTTGATAATTTCCATTTTTACCTGACTCTAGCCAATTAATTCAAGATCCAGAGGATTGTTCCACATTCGATTGTTTATCAATAGTTTTTATACCCTTGCAGAGGAAATTATAATTTTGGTCAAAAGTGTGCAACGCAATGAAGAAGACATCTCCGACCCTATAAAGTATATATATTTTGATCAGGATCACCTCCTGCGTTGATATAAGCATGTCCGTCTGGTTGTCTGTCTGTTTCTACGAAAATTAGTCTTTCAGTTTTAAAGCTATCGTCTTCAAACTTTGCACACACCCTTCTTTCCTTTGCAAGCCGGAACGGCTTCTTTACTTTATAAGTCGCTACTTTATAAGTCGGAACGGCTGGGATTGGTCGACTATATCCTATTGCTGCCATATAACTGATTGATCGGGAATCTCCGAGACATCTCCGACCCTATAAAGTATATATATTTTGATCAGGATCACCTCCTGCGTTGATATAAGCATGTCCGTCTGTTCGTCTATCTGTTTCTACGAAAATTAGTCTCTCAGTTTTAAAGCTATCGTCTTCAAACTTTGCACACACCCTTCTTTCCTTTACAGGCAGTATATAAGTCGGAACGGCTGGGATTGGTCGACTATATCCTATTGCTGCCATATAACTGATTGATCGGGAATGCCATAACTTCGATGTTTTTTAAGTTAGAAGGATGGCACTTTGTATGGTTTCCACTTTGGGCAAACGAATCCGATCTGCCAAATATCATAAGGATCGGCCTATACTATATTCGATCCGATATATATCTAATAATGAAGATGAGTGTCACCACCTAGCGGACTGCCTCTCAACTGCAAGGGTATATCAACTTCGGCTCCGTGCGAAGTTAGCTTTCCTTTCTTGTTTTTATTGAAGTCCGCCTGTGATTCCGATCGTCTGTTACTTCCCCGTCTTTTCTGCTGCTTACAGTATCTCGCAAGATGTCCCAGTTTTCCACGAGCCTCCTTGGCTCGGCACTCGACCAGATTGGGGTTAACCCGCCATGATTTGGGTTAAATATAGCTCCACAATTTTCCCGTTGTTTTCCCGTTGTTTTAGATCCCGCCAACCGCAAAAATGTGGCTATCTTCTTAGGCTCTGGATCTGCATCTTTTCCAGAAGCCAATAATTAATTTTTCACTACTGACACCATGTAATAAGCCTTATAATCAATCAAATACAAAATCCTCTTGACGAGGTAAAATAACGGTGGTGAACCCACATGTCACGCCCAAAATGTCTGTTATCAATTTTGTTGACGAATAAATGCAATATATGTATAAAAAATTATACATTAAAAATATTCTTACCCGGCACGTGTTTATATCGTTTATTGTTATTGTTCGACGTGCCGAATAAGAATATTTTATTTATTTTATAAATATATATAAAATATATTTTATATATTGTATTTTATTTATTTTATGAATATCACCTAGCTAATCTCTGCCTGACATTTTACGGCTTTGTTGCGTCAATTCCAGTCGGCATCTTTGGGGTGGGTTCAGGAAGGGGATTTCCGCCAACTAAAAATATAAATTTTTTCATATGCAAATTTAATTATTTTGTTTGCAAAAAATCGTTTTCGTTTTCAAATAAAATCAACTCGTTCCCGAGTGTTACCGTTTGTCTAAGGAAAAAAATATCGTTTGCTACAAATATGTAATCGATAATCATTGTTTAACATCACCAAATTGCTTGGGATATGTTTTTGGAGTGCGGTCGCCGCCAGCCGGCTCTTTGCCTCAGCTCGAGGTCGAGGCCAGTTCTTAACAAAGAACTTTTTAATTAAATTTAATAAATTAAATGCATTATTTATATATTTATTGTTTGGTTTTTAATGATCGCAAACTACAAAAAGCCACTCTGCAACCAAATATCTTTTTATAATGCTATGAATATGCAACTTAGCTCCACAGCCAGAACCATGGGTTTCTCTACTTATCGAACTATACCTATACCTAAACGATGTATCAATAGTTGCGTTGCCTCGAAAAAGATATTTAAAAAACCATGTTAACGAAATATAGCATGTGAAGTACGCTTTATTTGTGGTAAAGTTATGCGTTGTTTAAATTTAAAAGTATTTTTAATTTTTTAAGGTAACCTTAAGTAATTAAACAAAAATCGTAGAAAAAACGTTTTTAATAACGAACATATTTTATTTTTTTAAATTTTGAAGAAATTTGAATATGCTAACGCGGACGGTTCATTTTTTCGGAGAAAAATTTTACAAACATCTTCATTTAGGAAATTCTGTAAAAATCGTTTTTCGTGAATAACTCGGATAGGGATTATTGAGGTACCAATCGACGCGTGTTCACATAAAAATATTTTGTCTGGTGGCACCAATCTCCCTACTATCTCCAATTTAGTGAATTAAACATTTACGCAAATTTCTCCCAAGTCAAACAACTTTTGGCTAATGTTTGGATAAAATCTCTCTAATGAAAACAATACCTTTCATTTGGTATAACACTCAGTTCTTCGGCTATATATAGTGTCTTCCGCGCCTGCTACAAGCAAAGCATGCGTTTCGCCACCTAGCTGACTGCCTCTGTGATATATATAGTTTTAATTTAAGCCATGTGCTTTTTATTCAACCGCCATGTTCAGCCACGCTTTTTAGTCGATATTCGATAGCATTATATTACTTAAATATACATAGGAAACTATAAAAATACTGAACTATACTACACTATTATAACATAACTACACTATTATATCCTCTCGCAATAATGGTATCACAAGTCCCAATTTAATAGGAATTTAATGTACCAGCTTGTGAGCAGTGAATTAGCCTTAATAGATTAGCGAAAACTCAAACTTGTATCTCTATTTATTTTCCCGAGATAAATAAAATATCCAGTAGATACACCCCTGGAAACAAATGCTACATTTTTTTTAGAAATGGCATTGGTAGTCCTCTAAACAGGAATTCGAACCTCTTGTAAATTTTCTGATGAAAATAAGTAAACAAAAAAAACCTGCGATACGCGTGGCATTAAGCTTGAGTTCAGTTCAGTGCACTAGAATTTGCTAGTTGTTTTGCATAGTTATCTAAACACGATTCAAAATGGATTTGGACCGATCCTCTGAAAACATAGCTTCGGTAGAAAGCTCAAAGCTTGTGTGTTCCATTTGCAAGACAGAGATCGGAACGGCAGCCGAGTCTTGAAGAAAACTTATAATAACGATTTTCATAGGCGGTGTGTAAAATCCCACTTTCAGACTCTGTCCAGTATTCAAATACCAATGTGGGCTATCTGGGAGTAAGGCGCCGGAAGCACACGAAACCCGCCGGAAGCACATAAACGAACTGACGTTATTAGAAATGGAGAGCCGATTCTCAGTTATATTGTCTGACATTATAGATTAATAGATAAAAGACATTAATAGATAAAAGATTAAATAAAAACGCATTGCGCATTAAAAAAAAAAACACGTGCTTTCGCTTTAAGCACAAGAGAGAAAGTGATGAATCGATTTTCAAATTCCAAGTACTCCTAAACAAATTGAATCATATATGTAGGTCTTTGCGGATTTTATCAAAAGTTTTTTAGACAATTTTCAATTATTTATAAATGACCCATTTAAAAACCTTAATAAGGTACATTATTTCTACTATTAAGGTGTGCCTTGCATAAATTACAAATGTCACATTTATTTATTATATTTTGGATTAATGCTTGAGAATCTGGAAAAAAAAATTGAGCTTTAAAATCATCATATGCTTTTTCAAAACCTTGATGTATAGTTTTCTCGTAAATATTAATTACTTTCTTATGAAAATCTGCGAAGGTAGATAGATTAGGGCGTACTACTGATGTTTTCATAAACTTTGTTCCCAAACTTAGTTTAACTCATTCTATGAAAACCCTTTGAAAGATTGCGAGGTTTTCGTCATTATTTATGTACATTCAAAATGGTGTCCTCATACAAATTTAAAAATAATGTAATTGGCTGTACGTTTCGTCATGTTACTATACTTCCTTCTAGTTTTATTAAAGTATCAAATTAATTAATTACTGTCTTCATTTCCTTTTTCAAATAATAATTGTTTATTGAAACATGAATTGGTCGCTCTGTAATCTGAAACAGTTGCCATTGAACTGCAACGAGTATGATTGAGTAGGATAGAATCGCCCTTACAGAAAAACGAATCAAATCAAATCACATCACCAGTCACAACAGTTCAAATCACTACCCAACACCAACTTAGATGATGTGATTTGTATCGTATAGTCTGGGTCGAATCGAATCAAATCGCTTCGAACCAACCGTACAGTATACATCACTCAGCATGATACTTTTGGTTGAGGGTATGCTCCGATCCATGGAAAGGATTTAAATCATTGAGGCACACTCGAGTAAAAATGTTCGGTTGAAACATATGAAGAATTTTGAAAAGTGTGAAGTACATGTTTAGATACAAATAAGAATGAAAAAAAAATTATTTTTATCCCTTTTGACCCCTTTGTATGACCCTTTTTATGACTTTGCTTTTGAGTATGGTGTATAGTAGGTCCTGTACTTTGTAAATCATCATCATTTTGGAATGTTTCTTCTAGTTGTTGGTTATTTGATTTTTTTTTTAGGTAACCTCGATAAGGCGTTTGCCACATAATTTTCCTTTCCTCTAATGTAATTCATACCACAATCATATTGATGAGATATATTTTCCGTTTTTGCAATTCCATATGAGGTTCTTTAATATTGTGAAACCAAACTAGTGGTTTATAATCGGATGTAATTTTAAATTCTCTTCCAAATATATAGGGCCAAAAATTCTTAGTTGCGCATACCACGGCTAATAACTCTTTTTCCATAGTTAAACAATTTACTTAATGATCATTTAATACTTAACTTGCTTAGAAAAATGGATAAACTTCTTAAGATAAGACGGCTCATAAAGAATAATTACTAGCATCAGCAGTTAATTCAACTGTATTTTTCAAAATCTGGATATCTAAGGATTGGATCATTATTGATTGGCGTTTTTAACTTTCTACATTTAAATTTTCTAACAAACTTTCGATAAAATCAGCAAAGACCTATAAATGATTTAATTTGTTTACGAGTACTTGGAATTTGATCAAAGATCATTTTTAACTTGTATTGACATCTATTCAAAATTTGCTTCAATTATAGAAACTCACACCACAGATTGGTTCAAAAGTAAGAAAGTAAGAAAGAAAACTTACACAAAAAGATGAAAATCACAACATTAAAGTGAATTTAATAACATCTTAAAAAATGTTTTTTTTTCCATTTTATCGTTATTCCAGAGACCTTGAAAATTCATTTTCTGATATTGAAAATGATATAAATAGTTCCATTAATAACGGCTTAAGATAAGCATTAATGAACAATTCACAACTGTCGGGTCAAGCAGCCACCGGAAAGAAGTTTGGCCGGCAATAATTTATTGAATTCGTGACGTCATTTTCTTTTATATTTATGTTCGAGTCTCTCGCTCTATTCTCCTTGCTCGCTCTCGTGCATTCGATCGGCCACCTGCATCTGCCGTCAAGCGCTAGCAATTGTCTCGCTCTCTCGCGGGATCTGTCGATCGCTCAGCAGCATCAAGCGTTGAGCCGCGCTCCCGCGTCATTAACGCGGTCGTCAATAATTCGGTCGTCAACCCTACTTAGTCACATATGTACATATATCATTTGTAGAAACCCCAAAACAATTAAATAAATTGTATCAATATCTATAAATCGAACTGTGCTTGTTTTATCAAAGCCAGTATTTAGAACTGAAGTATGGTAACTGAACATTTGGTGAACCCCCACGTGATTGTGCTTAGGAAAATAATTTAACAAATTATTCATGATTTGTTAAATTATTTTCCGTTGAAAATTTAAGCTGCGCGGCTAAAAATATATAAACATAAACAAATAAACAAATTAAGAAAAACATTATTCGGTTTGTGATTTGTGCGCGAAATATTAGCATCTCTTGACATATATACATACGTTGTTTGCAGAGTGCTAAAATCGCTCATACATATTTTACTCCGTTGTATAGAAGCTGCACAGTGGGCCCGAAAACGAACTAAAATACATTTTTTGTTGCGAAAATGAATTCGTTTTTCGATTGTGCCTCTCCTGGAAGAAAAGTATTCCTGAGTCAAAGTGCAGTTGTCCTTTTTGAGGACCTTCAAGGATTGTTGTCCTCCTTGAAATCAATGGATACATTTCCGGAGGCGATGTTAAATGTGCGGCTCAGCGAATTGGAGGGAATCGTTACGGATTTCAAGAGCACACACAATGGAGCTGTCCGAGATGGATGTTGCACAACTCAGGAGCGATCTGCGCGTCAACTTCAACGATGCGGCGAGGGAGGCACTATTCATCCTGGATCAGGAGATTATGCAGCGCTCCAGTTTATTGCCGGCAAGATCGACGCTGATCAACGCATCTTCTGCCACCAATTTCGATGCGTCGTTTGGCAGAACTTTTCAGGCTTTACCGCCACTGCCACTTCCCAGTGGACTTTTAGTGGAGGTTATGCGGAGTGGCTTGAATTTCGGTCACTGTTCTCGACCATGGTGGACACAAGCCCATTCATCAGTCGGGTCGAGAAGCTTCAACGGTTGCGGTCCTGCCTTCGTGAATCTGCCTTGGAAACTGTTCGATCGTTGGAGCTTACGGACAAAAATGGATGTGGGCACCTATCGTTTTGGTGATGTGGTGCTGCTAGCCACTGCCAATATTTTGGTCGGGAACCGCTTCGGAGTTCTACTGCCCGCCCGAGCGCTGCTCGATTCTGGTTCGCAGGTGCATCTAGTCACCTCAAGGCTGGCGAACCAACTGCAGCTGCGGAAGATAAGGTCTCCGGTTTCTGTGTCCGGTATAGGGTGACGCAGGGTTTTCTACCGATGGGTTTCCTGTGCAAGTCAGTTTGCAATCCCAATGCTCTGACTACTCGGCGCAAGTAACTGCGATCGTAGCCTCCAACATCACTGACCTTCAGCCCAATTTTGCATTGGACGTCAGCTCTTGGAAAATTTCCGCCAAATGTAAAGCTAGCAGATCCTCATTTTCACCAGCCGTAGCGAGTTGATTTGCTAATTGGAGCTGGATTATTTAACGAGCTGATTTGTGTCGGGCAAATTCATTTGTCTCCTGGTTGGGTTGTTTGTGGAGGTGGAGGTCCTGACAATGGAAAGGTTCTTATGGCTGCTGAGCGGTCGGGACTGATCTGCCCACTCTCTTCGACAGTTCTGGGAAGTGAATATCTGCACTGATCCGATTGTGAAGGCGTCAAAGGAAGAACTGGATTGCGAGCGTCACTTTGTTAAGAACTTCGTGCGGTTAGAAGGTGGTGCCTACACAGTCAGGTTGCCAATTAAACATAACTCCGGTTTATTGGGTGATTCGTACTCACAGGCTCTACGTCGTTTCCAGTCGTTCCAGTTTGTCTCATCAGCCCGAACTGCGCGCTCAGTATTCGGCCTTTATAAAGGAGTATCTTAGCCTAGGTCATATGTCCCTGGTTCGGCCGGAGTTGCATCGAGATTGCAAATATTTTCTGCCACATCACTGCGTCCTAAAGAAGGACAGCACCAGGACGAAACTTTGTTCGAACCGTTGTTCTTGCAGTGCATTCTGTAGCGAGATTCCCCTCTGGATGAACTACAAACATATTAATTGGACACTGTCACATATGGAACAAAGCCTGGGTCCTATCTATCTATGCGAACGATGTACCAATTGGCTTTGGACGAGGGCGAAAACTTTTCAGTGGGATCCGAAATCTTGCTTCGAGATTTTTACGATGATAATCTTATTTCTGGTGGCAGCTCCAATGAGGAGGTTGTCGGAATTTTAGGCAGATTTCAGCGCTTTTGTCCAAGGGCGAATTTCAGCTGCGGCAATGGTGCTCCAATATCCTTAACGTGTTGGACGGCGTGCCTAAAGAGGATCGGGAGTCTTATCTAACTTTTTATGTCGGCAGCAACTCCACGAAAACTCTGAAGAGCACGAAAGCTCTTCAGTCCACTTCGAAGCCGTCTCGACGTTCTGTCCTATCATCAATAGCGCGGTTAAACGATCCGCTGGGCCTTGTTGGTCCAGTTGTTACTAAAGCAAAAATATTTTTGCAGAAGCTGTGCCGAGAGCATCTCTCTTGGGTTAAAAGCTTACCTCAGGGTTTTTACACTGAGTGGCAGGAGATCTGCCGGAGATTCAGTCACACCCAACATGCAGAATTTCCTCGGCGGGCGCTTACGTCTGGAGCACTCGTGGAGATTCATGGATTTTGTGCCGCCAGCATTGAAGCCTACGGAGCATGTGTCTACATAGTTTCCAGGGCGCCAGGGGCTGAGAGCCGCCTGCTATGTGTGAAGTCTCGAGTATCGCCTCTTAAGACGTTAACTGTGCCGAAATTAGAGCTAGCTGGAGCTAGCAGAGGTTCACAGTCTAGGCGCTTACAAAGGGAAGTATTTTTGTTGGTGCGACTCTTCAGCCGTGTTATCGTGAATTCGAGATGAGCCTGCCAGGTTTAACGTTTTTGTCGCTAACCGCTTGTTAACCATCCAAAATCTGACGAGTTTCATGGAGTGGCGATATGTGCCTACGTGGGGAAATCCAGCAGATATCTTGTCTCGTGGAGCGCTTCCTACTGAGTTGATCGGATCCAGGTTATGGTGTCAGGGGCCGCCCTATCTCTTAAAGACACAGGAGCACTAGCCTGCGACGATAGTAGTCGAGAAGCCAGCTTTAGAGCTTCGCCCTTCAAGTCGTGGCTACATGCAAATACGTTAACTCCTTTCCAGCTCGTCAGCGATTGTTTGCGTACGTCTATAAGTTTGGCAGACGGGTTCAGCATAAAGGAATTACCGTTCATGATCTCAAGGCGGGGACTGGCTTTTGTGGGCAGCTCAGCGCGCTCATTTGGGTGATGAAATAAGGACGTTGCAGACAAAGGGAATGGTTCTTCCAGTTCGCTGGCATCGTTATCCTCCTTTTTGGATCAGTTTGGGTTGCTTCGAGTAGACGGGCGTCTCAAGAATTCATCCTTGGATTACGATGGTCGTCACCCAGAATTTTTGCCCAGGAGCCATCCGGTAACGCGAAGCATAATCCTTAGCTTCATGAACACAACCTGCACGCTGGACCTCGATCGTTATTGGCGATGATACGTTCTCAGTATTGGCCGATTGGGGAGAGAAAAACTGTGCTCAAGGCGACAAATAAATGTGTGAGATGCTTTCGGATGAAACCTCGCTGGTTGGATCATGTAATGGGCGATCTTCCGAAGGGTATCAAGTCATCGATGTAACCGGCATCGATTTTTGCGCTCCTTCTTTCTATAAGTCGGTGGCTCGCAACAAGGCTCTCATAAAATATTACATTAGCGTCTTCATTTGTTTCACGACAAAGGCCGTCCATTTAGAGCTGGTGAGAGATCTGTTCCCGCCGCCTTTCTGCATGCACTGAGGAGGGTCATTTCTGTCAGAAAGAAGCCTCGACAGATCTGGTCCGACAACGCCACCAATTTCGTTGGAGCCAAAAATCAGTTGAGCGAATTAAAGAGACTATTCTTGGATTGTTGCCTTCCAGTGTCCATTGAGTGGAAGTTTATCCCTCCCCGTTCTACCCACTTTGGTGGCTTGTGGGAAGCTGATGTTAAGACCGCGAAGTATAATTTTTACAGGGTCGTGGGCTCGGCTGTACTAAAGGCCGACGATTTGCAGACGCTGGTGTACAATATTGCTGCCGTGATTATTTCGAGGCCATTAGTCCCTCTCTCTGAAAACCCTGATGATCTGGATGATCTGATCTGGATGTCCTGACTCCTAATCTTTTTTTGCACGGAGGGCTTCCTTCTAGCTCCTCCAATGAAGTGGCCCCTGGCGAGAGTCACGGAATTGGTCGTCGGAGATGACGGAGTGTGTCGGGTGGCGCTGCTGAGGACGACGTCCGGAGCTACAAGGCGGGCAGTCAACAAATTGTGCCTGCTGCCCCTTCATGATGCTGTTGAAAGCCCATCTTCTAACGGGGAGAGTATGTCGCGTCAAGCAGCCGCCGGAAAGAAGTTTGGCCGGCAATAATTTATTGAATCCGTGACGTCATTTTCTTTTATATTTATGTTCGAGTCTTCGCTCTATTCACTTCGCCCGCTCTCGTGCATTCGATCGGCCACCTGCATCTGCCGTCTAGTGTTTGTATCGCTCTCTCGCGGGATCTCTCGATCGCTCCGCAGCATCAAGCGTTGAGCCGCGCTCCCGCGACATTATTCTAATTCGGTCGTCAACCCTACTCAGTCACATATGTAAAGATATCATTTGTAGAAACCTCAAAACAATTAAATAAATTGTATCAATATTTATAAATCGAACTGTGCTTGTTTTATTAAAGCCAATATTTAGAACACAAACTTAAAGGTCCCGAAAATGCTCGGTAACTGAACAGCAATAATGGCTATTTACTATTTAATAAAGGATCTATAAAAAATACCCCTTAATTATGAACACCACATGATAGAAATAAATAATAAAAAAAATATTAAATACATTCCAAGAAATTATTTATAAAATATGTAAACTTATGCAAAACGATACCAGATGTAACATTGGCACTTAAGCAATTAAAACATGAAATAAAAGGAATTATATTAGATAGTGTTTTGGATGCTCATATGGAACGCCCGAGGCATCTCTGTGAGCCAAGACGAGCTCCGACACTTCCTCCGCGATCAAGTTATCGATGTATTGCTGATCTCCGAGACATGGTTGAAGCCTGAAAAGTTCATCATGTACCCATTCCAGGAGTAGTTTCGCCGTCCTGGTAAGGTCATGAAGCATCTTTCCTTAAACCTGAGTCCGGTACAAGTATCAAATAAATTAAATTTAATTATATTTAATAAAATATCATATAGATGTTAGGTACTAATAAAAGTAAATTTTGACTAGCCTAGCCCATTAATTTAAGATAATAATATCAATAATAATAATAAAATAATTAACGAAACATCGTGGCTCCATCTTGCTTAGATTTTGTTCTCTGTAGTGGAATCCTCTCTGGGAGAATAGACATAACAGCGAAGTTACAAAATAGGAAAGCTCCTGTGCCTGATGTCATTACCAACAGAGCCCTGAAGTCTGTTCCTTAACAAGCCATGTTGTTCCTGGTTTTGCTACTAAATGGGGCATTCAGACTAGGCCCTTTCCCGATGGCTTTTGAAGAAAGCAAATGTGGTAGTCCTCCACAAAAAAAGAAAGCCACCGAGCGACGTGAACAGTAAGGTCTTAGAGCAGTGTATCCTGGCACTGACACTCTTCTCTCCCAGAGTGCAGAATGCGATTCCATATCCCCAATTCGCCCTCCGAAAAACTCACGGCACCCCTCAACAGGTGCACTGCGTCGGAAACGTCACCCTGGATAGATTCTAGCGCAATGTCTTCTACAAGTTGAAAAGCCTCCAACAGCTCTTTCAGCTTATGGGTAACTTCCTAAATGGAAGAATCTTTTCAGTGGTCCAAGATGGAGCAGCCTCGAGGCCTAGGCCACTCAAACCAGGTGTCCCCCAGGGCAGTATCCTAGGGCCCACCCTGTACAGCCTCTTTACCCACGATGCGCCCCTGCCCCGTTCAGAGGACTCTATGTGCAGTCGCAGACGCAGACGGCCAATCTCTCCAGGAGGGCTTGCGTTTATGACGCTACTGATAATCTCCAGCGGCTTCTTAAAAACATGGAAAATTGGACGAACCGCTGAAATATTTCGATCAGCCCGGATAAATGTGCGATTTTAACTCACACCCCATGGACTCGCTACTACCACAGGTCAATGAGCACAAGCGACTCACTTTCGCAGCGCACACAAGAAAAGCCAGGGGTTGTTTAGACGACCAGCTAAAAAAGCACCACTGGCTGATTAAGGTAACCAGAAAACTGCGTCTATCAAATAGATCCCGGATCTATAAGGTGATTCTTTCTCCGGTATGGAAATTCGGCCTAGTCATATACGGGGTGGGAGCAACGAGGAACCTTAGCAGGATCCGAGTTTTTCAAAGCGGATTCATACGCTTGGCAACGGGTGCTGACTTTCTTGGATGCCACTTTGCAAACTAATCCGATCTGTCATATTTAATAAGGATCGGCCGTCTATATCCTATACTTGTTATATATCTGATTGATCGGAAATGAAAAACCTTGCTCCCGTGGAACGGACCGCCAGCCAGCAAGCTCTACACGTACGCGTCGCTGAGTGTTGCTCCCGTGGAATGGACCGCCAGCAAATCGCTGATACGTACTCCTCCGTATACCTATCCAGTGAAACGGACCGTCGGCAGGAACCCCCTTGTACCTCCGTGTGGTACCTCAGACCAAGGATCAACGGAGGAAGCTCCCTTTCCCACCATAGCTGAGGTGCGTCAACGAAACCCCGGCCATCCCCGTATCTCAACCACTGCCTGGATCAACCAAGTAGTTTTTAGTCAGACGTTCTATAGGTTTGACTACGACTCCGGGACCTATCGTTAGTCCCGTTAGTTCAATTTCGACGTTAGTGGCCGCATAACGCATGCAGAATACAAATGCTCATTGAGGAGCAGATTCAAAGCAGCACAGCTATCCAAAATGTGAAAAGAAACTTCACAAAGGATTCAGCAGAACGACGATTCAAGGAAGGTTACTTTGAGGATCGGTTGAGACAGCTCACGCATTTGTGGGCCCAATTTGGGCTTTTTTTTTTGGAAAAAAATGATGCCAAGCTCCACGAGCTAGCACTAAGCTCTGATGATGAATATTTTTCAAAAGCCAAGGTACCGAAAGATTTAGTAAATAAATATGAAGCTATATTTTCGGTATCAGGCCCACACAGCGTCCCCGAAAAACTGGAGAAAACCTCGAGCCCAAGGCACAGTCTAAGACTAGCAAACAAGCTCTTACAGAGGACCCAAAGATCACGTCACTGAAACGAAGGCACGAAGGACGGCTCGACGATCTCGAGGGCTTCCTATGTAATCGAACTGAAGGAAGGGAGGTATCATCATACACCAGGCAACATATGAAAGATTTATGGAAAGAAATCGTCACGAGATACCATGACCTCATCGACTTGGAACCAAACCTACATAATGATGGACACATCAACGATAGATTTCAAGTGGTACGAGCAGAATATTCTTCGTTCCTGAGCGAAGAAACACAATCAAAGTTAGTATCAACGAACAAATCCACTGTCACATCAGCATGTGTGATACCACCAGTCGACATTGCTAAATTTGATGGAGACTACCTACAGTGGCCCCGATTCCACGACATCTTCACGGAATTGATTCACAATCAAGATTATAATGATGCTGTAAAGTTCCGACATTTGGAGAATCATGTAACAGGGGAAGCCAAGAACTTAATCTTTTCTACAATTGGCGGATATGCTGGATATCAAGATGCTTGGAAGCGATTAAAAACCAGATATCAAAACGAAAGAATTTTAATCAAATCCACTCTTGCCATTTTGTTTGCACACCCCAAGACAAATGGGTCAGCAGAGCAGTTACGCAGCCTGCATGATACAGTGCTCACAACAACAACCGCCCTCAACTCCCTCAACGTACCAAAAATCGGGCGGGACCCAATCCTGATACACATCATCGAAGAGAAATTAGATGCACGGACGTTATCATATTTAGAACTCTCCATTACCAACCCAACTTATCGGCAATCGCTAAACCACATGCTAGAACACTTAGAGCGACAAGCAACTAGCCAAATGACGCTACAAAGGACAACTAAAACTGCTGGGTTTTACTCATCGACCAACTCAGCCGGTGAAAGATGTATAATATGCACCCGCGGTGCATACCATCGAATGCTAAATTGCCCCAAATTTCAGGACATGACGCCTAGCGAAAGATCACAACAAATAACGAGACTTAACGGCTGCGCTAATTGTCTGTCAACATACCACACCGCCAGTGTATGCAAGTCAGTGTTTAAATGCCAGATATGCCGGAAGAATCATCACACATTGTTGCATTATACGCCCACACTGATAAGCGCTTCCGCTGTCAGCCAACCTACGAACCCCTATGTGTTACTCGCAACTGCTCAAGTAGAAGCCCAAGGTCCTACAGGATCACGACACAAATGAAAAACCCAAGGTCCTACAGAATCACGACACAAATGCCGCGCACTCCCAGATTCTGGGTCACAGGTAAACATAATCTCCAGAAGAATGGCTGATACTCTGGGACTTCAATTGGAGCCATCAACCCTAAACATCGCTGAATTGGAAGGGGCAACTATAAGATCGCGGAAAAAGGCGGTGTTGACCCTCATCATTAACCACTGATTTCCAAAAAAAAATCAACGTATTCATACTACCGGGAATAATGGTCAATCAACCATCGCAACCAATTGATCTTCCAAAAAACATTCCATCAGGAATTCGCTTAGCAGATCCCACGTTCACGGAGCCACAAGGCATTGATCTTCTGCTCGGAGCCGAATACATCCCACAACTGCTTGAGCCACGACTAATAAACCTAGGGCAGGGGCAGCCATTGCTTCAGAAGACAAAATTTGGATGGATTGTGATGGGGCCAGTGCGATGCTAATCTGTTCATGATTCTAAATCAGAACAAGTCGTCCTTGATCGCGCCGCTTGGGCATCGGAAGCTAGCGAGCCACGGCAGAAAATCGGGGAAATCGACGCATCCGAGCGAAGTTCTAATGCATACATCGACCAGAAGCAGATAGTCAAATCTGGAAGAAAACAGAATTCCCCGCCCATGGCGGATCAACAAGGAGAGCCGCAGACGGACCCTGAACCACAAGCCCAAGTCTTTCACCTCACGACTAAAGAGCACACCGGGCAAAGGCCAGTAAACAAGGGAATTCAAGGAGTTGAAGTCACCACCAATTCTAAAGTATGTAGGGGGGAGTCTTCTCATCCGGCATGGGTCACAGACATTTCCAAAAAGGACCAAGAAGCAAGGCCAAGAAAAGACCGAGAGTCCTGTAGGCGCACTGACCAACCAGAAGAAACGTTTGATACTACGTGGGATCTCCAAGGAGAGAGTGAGATGTCTCACTCACATGATTCAAATATTTTTTGGTATTAACATTAGTTGTAGTTATTAGGTAAGAGTTACACTATTTTCTAGTGAAAAGGTCCACCACGGTGCACTAAGACGTTCCCACAACAACGCACAGTCGCATTGGATTGAGTCCCTCAATGTGGGGGGAGAATGTCGGCACCTTGTGCCAAGACCTAAGATCTTGGCACCGAATGCCAATATAGTAGTGTGAATAGTAATATGAATTTAACTAATCAAATAATAATTTGATGCCGATCGACTGACCCAGTACTAAGTACAGACGGCGATCGACTGACCCAGTACTTAGTACAGACGGCGCCATCAGCAAGCAGAATTGTCAACGCCAGCGGAGTGAAATATGAAATATGAACCTCATTACCAAATGGTCGGAGTCAGCAATCAGAGTCAGCAGTTAACCGGGTTAAACATCACGGAAGCACGTCGGTGACATTGACCTAGGAACTTTAGACCTAATATAATAACATCTTAGATATAGAGATACTTAGCATTATATATAAGAGCAGTTATGCCCTAAATAAAGATAGTTGCGAATACAGAATCAATCATCTCGTTATTCAGTGCTAACTATAGCACTTAGACGTAATCGCCTTCGAGCGCGCTCCCATGAACGGACCATCGTAGGACCCTCGATACGTCATTTGCCGCTGAGTGTTGCTCCCGTGGAACGGGCCGCCAGCCAGCAAGCTCTACACGTACGCGTCGCTGAGTGTTGCTCCCGTGGAACGGACTGATACGTAAATCGCTGATACGTACTTCTCCGAATACCGATCCAGGGAAACGGACCATCGGCAGGAACCCCCTTGTACCTCCGTGTGGTACCTCAGACCAAGGATCAACGGAGGAAGCTCCCTTTCCCACCATAGCTGAGGTACGTCAACGAACCCCCGGCCATCCCCGCATCTCAACCACTGCCTGGATCAACCAGGTAGTTTTTAGTCAGACGTTCTATAGGTTTGACTACGACTCTGGGACCTATCGTTAGTCCCGTTAGTTCAATTTCGACGTTAGTGGCCGCATAATGCACTGCGTACGAACAATTTCTTTATTGAAGGTTTTTCTTTATTATAGGTTTGACTACGACTCCGGGACCTATCATTAGTCCCGTTAGTTCAATTTCGACGTTAGAGGCCGCATTACGCACTGCGTACGAACAATTTCTTTATTAAATAGTAAATAGCCATTATTGCTGTTCAGTTACCGAGCATTTTCGGGAGCTTTAAGTTTGTGTTCTAAATATTGGCTTTAATAAAACAAGCACAGTTCGATTTATAAATATTGATACAATTTATTTAATTGTTTTGAGGTTTCTACAAATGATATCTTTACATATGTGACTGAGTAGGGTTGACGACCGAATTAGAATAATGTCGCGGGAGCGCGGCTCAACGCTTGATGCTGCGGAGCGATCGAGAGATCCCGCGAGAGAGCGATACAAACACTAGACGGCAGATGCAGGTGGCCGATCGAATGCACGAGAGCGGGCGAAGTGAATAGAGCGAAGACTCGAACATAAATATAAAAGAAAATGACGTCACGGATTCAATAAATTATTGCCGGCCAATTTTCTTTCCGGCGGCAGCTTGACGCGACATACTCTCCCCGTTAGAAGATGGGCTTTCAACAGCATCGTGAAGGGGCAGCAGGCACAATTTGTTGACTGCCCGCCTTGTAGCTCCGGACGCCGTCCTCAGCAGCGCCACCCGACACACTCCGTCATCTCCGACGACCATTTCCGTGACTCTCGCCAGGGGCCACTTCATTGGAGGTAAGTTTTCGTCCTTCACCAGCACGATGCCGTTTACTGCTATGCCTTGACCAGGGATGCGCCATTGGGATCGTTGCTGCACCAGGGTTAAATACTCTTCCTTCCATCTGGACCAGAAACACTGTTGAAGAAAGACGACGCGTTGCCAAGAATCTAGCCGATTTATGTTCAGTATTGTCAGGTCATTCTGGGTGACGACCATCGTAATCCAAGGATGAGTTCTTGAGACGCCCGTCTACTCGAAGCAACCCAAACTGATCCAAAAAGGAGGATAACGATGCCAGCGAACTGGAAGAACCATTCCCTTTGTCTGCAACGTCCTTATTTCATCACCCAAATGAGCGCGCTGAGCTGCCCACAAAAGCCAGTCCCCGCCTTGAGATCATGAACGGTAATTCCTTTATGCTGAACCCGTCTGCCAAACTTATAGACGTACGCAAACAATCGCTGACGAGCTGGAAAGGAGTTAACGTATTTGCATGTAGCCACGACTTGAAGGGCGAAGCTCTAAAGCTGGCTTCTCGACTACCATCGTCGCAGGCTAGTGCTCCTGTGTCTTTAAGAGATAGGGCGGCCCCTGACACCATAACCTGGATCCGATCAACTCAGTAGGAAGCGCTCCACGAGACAAGATATCTGCTGGATTTCCCCACGTAGGCACATATCGCCACTCCATGAAACTCGTCAGATTTTGGATGGTTAACAAGCGGTTAGCGACAAAAACGTTAAACCTGGCAGGCTCATCTCGAATTCACGATAACACGGCTGAAGAGTCGCACCAACAAAAATACTTCCCTTTGTAAGCGCCTAGACTGTGAACCTCTGCTAGCTCCAGCTAGCTCTAATTTCGGCACAGTTAACGTCTTAAGAGGCGATACTCGAGACTTCACACATAGCAGGCGGCTCTCAGCCCCTGGCGCCCTGGAAACTATGTAGACACATGCTCCGTAGGCTTCAATGCTGGCGGCACAAAATCCATGAATCTCCACGAGTGCTCCAGACGTAAGCGCCCGCCGAGGAAATTCTGCATGTTGGGTGTGACTGAATCTCCGGCAGATCTCCTGCCACTCAGTGTAAAAACCCTGAGGTAAGCTTTTAACCCAAGAGAGATGCTCTCGGCACAGCTTCTGCAAAAATATTTTTGCTTTAGTAACAACTGTACCAACAAGGCCCAGCGGATCGTTTAACCGCGCTATTGATGATAGGACAGAACGTCGAGACGGCTTCGAAGTGGACTGAAGAGCTTTCGTGCTCTTCAGAGTTTTCGTGGAGTTGCTGCCGACATAAAAAGTTAGATAAGACTCCCGATCCTCTTTAGGCACGCCGTCCAACACGCTAAGGATATTGGAGCACCATTGCCGCAGCTGAAATTCGCCCTTGGACAAAAGCGCTGAAATCTGCCTAAAATTCCGACAACCTCCTCATTGGAGCTGCCACCAGAAATAAGATTATCATCGTAAAAATCTCGAAGCAAGATTTCGGATCCCACTGAAAAGTTTTCGCCCTCGTCCAAAGCCAATTGGTACATCGTTCGCATAGATAGATAGGACCCAGGCTTTGTTCCATATGTGACAGTGTCCAATTAATATGTTTGTAGTTCATCCAGAGGGGAATCTCGCTACAGAATGCACTGCAAGAACAACGGTTCGAACAAAGTTTCGTCCTGGTGCTGTCCTTCTTTAGGACGCAGTGATGTGGCAGAAAATATTTGCAATCTCGATGCAACTCCGGCCGAACCAGGGACATATGACCTAGGCTAAGATACTCCTTTATAAAGGCCGAATACTGAGCGCGCAGTTCGGGCTGATGAGACAAACTGGAACGACTGGAAACGACGTAGAGCCTGTGAGTACGAATCACCCAATAAACCGGAGTTATGTTTAATTGGCAACCTGACTGTATAGGCACCACCTTCTAACCGCACGAAGTTCTTAACAAAGTGACGCTCGCAATCCAGTTCTTCCTTTGACGCCTTCACAATCGGATCAGTGCAGATATTCACTTCCCAGAACTGTCGAAGAGAGTGGGCAGATCAGTCCCGACCGCTCAGCAGCCATAAGAACCTTTCCATTGTCAGGACCTCCACCTCCACAAACAACCCAACCAGGAGACAAATGAATTTGCCCGACACAAATCAGCTCGTTAAATAATCCAGCTCCAATTAGCAAATCAACTCGCTACGGCTGGTGAAAATGAGGATCTGCTAGCTTTACATTTGGCGGAAATTTTCCAAGAGCTGACGTCCAATGCAAAATTGGGCTGAAGGTCAGTGATGTTGGAGGCTACGATCGCAGTTACTTGCGCCGAGTAGTCAGAGCATTGGGATTGCAAACTGACTTGCACAGGAAACCCATCGGTAGAAAACCCTGCGTCACCCTATACCGGACACAGAAACCGGAGACCTTATCTTCCGCAGCTGTAGTTGGTTCGCCAGCCTTGAGGTGACTAGATGCACCTGCGAACCAGAATCGAGCAGCGCTCGGGCGGGCAGTAGAACTCCGAAGCGGTTCCCGACCAAAATATTGGCAGTGGCTAGCAGCACCACATCACCAAAACGATAGATGCCCACATCCATTTTTGTCCGTAAGCTCCAACGATCGAACAGTTTCCAAGGCAGATTCACGAAGGCAGGACCGCAACCGTTGAAGCTTCTCGACCCGACTGATGAATGGGCTTGTGTCCACCATGGTCGAGAACAGTGACCGAAATTCAAGCCACTCCGCATAACCTCCACTAAAAGTCCACTGGGAAGTGGCAGTGGCGGTAAAGCCTGAAAAGTTCTGCCAAACGACGCATCGAAATTGGTGGCAGAAGATGCGTTGATCAGCGTCGATCTTGCCGGCAATAAACTGGAGCGCTGCATAATCTCCTGATCCAGGATGAATAGTGCCTCCCTCGCCGCATCGTTGAAGTTGACGCGCAGATCGCTCCTGAGTTGTGCAACATCCATCTCGGACAGCTCCATTGTGTGTGCTCTTGAAATCCGTAACGATTCCCTCCAATTCGCTGAGCCGCACATTTAACATCGCCTCCGGAAATGTATCCATTGATTTCAAGGAGGACAACAATCCTTGAAGGTCCTCAAAAAGGACAACTGCACTTTGACTCAGGAATACTTTTCTTCCAGGAGAGGCACAATCGAAAAACGAATTCATTTTCGCAACAAAAAATGTATTTTAGTTCGTTTTCGGGCCCACTGTGCAGCTTCTATACAACGGAGTAAAATATGTATGAGCGATTTTAGCACTCTGCAAACAACGTATGTATATATGTCAAGAGATGCTAATATTTCGCGCACAAATCACAAACCGAATAATGTTTTTCTTAATTTGTTTATTTGTTTATGTTTATATATTTTTAGCCGCGCAGCTTAAATTTTCAACGGAAAATAATTTAACAAATCATGAATAATTTGTTAAATTATTTTCCTAAGCACAATCACGTGGGGGTTCACCAAATGTTCAGTTACCATACTTCAGTTCTAAATACTGGCTTTGATAAAACAAGCACAGTTCGATTTATAGATATTGATACAATTTATTTAATTGTTTTGGGGTTTCTACAAATGATATATGTACATATGTGACTAAGTAGGGTTGACGACCGAATTATTGACGACCGCGTTAATGACGCGGGAGCGCGGCTCAACGCTTGATGCTGCTGAGCGATCGACAGATCCCGCGAGAGAGCGAGACAATTGCTAGCGCTTGACGGCAGATGCAGGTGGCCGATCGAATGCACGAGAGCGAGCAAGGAGAATAGAGCGAGAGACTCGAACATAAATATAAAAGAAAATGACGTCACGAATTCAATAAATTATTGCCGGCCAAACTTCTTTCCGGTGGCTGCTTGACCCGACAGTTGTGAATTGTTCATTAATGCTTATCTTAAGCCGTTATTAATGGAACTATTTATATCATTTTCAATATCAGAAAATGAATTTTCAAGGTCTCTGGAATAACGATAAAATGGAAAAAAAAAACATTTTTTAAGATGTTATTAAATTCACTTTAATGTTGTGATTTTCATCTTTTTGTGTAAGTTTTCTTTCTTACTTTCTTACTTTTGAACCAATCTGTGGTGTGAGTTTCTATAATTGAAGCAAATTTTGAATAGATGTCAATACAAGTTAAAAATGATCTTTGATCAAATTCCAAGTACTCGTAAACAAATTAAATCATTTATAGGTCTTTGCTGATTTTATCGAAAGTTTGTTAGAAAATTTAAATGTAGAAAGTTAAAAACGCCAATCAATAATGATCTAATCCTTAGATATCCAGATTTTGAAAAATACAGTTGAATTAACTGCTGATGCTAGTAATTATTCTTTATGAGCCGTCTTATCTTAAGAAGTTTATCCATTTTTCTAAGCAAGTTAAGTATTAAATGATCATTAAGTAAATTGTTTAACTATGGAAAAAGAGTCATTAGCCGTGGTATGCGCAACTAAGTATTTTTGGCCCTATATATTTGGAAGAAAATTTAAAATTACATCCGATTATAAACCACTAGTTTGGTTTCACAATATTAAAGAACCTCATATGGAATTGCAAAAACGGAAAATATATCTCATCAATATGATTGTGGTATGAATTACATTAGAGGAAAGGAAAATTATGTGGCAAACGCCTTATCGAGGTTACCTAAAAAAAAAATCAAATAACCAACAACTAGAAGAAACATTCCAAAATGATGATGATTTACAAAGTACAGGACCTACTATACACCATACTCAAAAGCAAAGTCATAAAAAGGGTCATACAAAGGGGTCAAAAGGGATAAAAATAATTTTTTTTTTCATTCTTATTTGTATCTAAACATGTACTTCACACTTTTCAAAATTCTTCATATGTTTCAACCGAACATTTTTACTCGAGTGTGCCTCAATGATTTAAATCCTTTCCATGGATCGGAGCATACCCTCAACCAAAAGTATCATGCTGAGTGATGTATACTGTACGGTTGGTTCGAAGCGATTTGATTCGATTCGACCCAGACTATACGATACAAATCACATCATCTAAGTTGGTGTTGGGTAGTGATTTGAACTGTTGTGACTGGTGATGTGATTCGATTTGATTCGTTTTTCTGTAAGGGCGATTCTATCCTACTCAATCATACTCGTTGCAGTTCAATGGCAACTGTTTCAGATTACAGAGCGACCAATTCATGTTTCAATAAACAATTATTATTTGAAAAAGGAAATGAAGACAGTAATTAATTAATTTGATACTTTAATAAAACTAGAATGAAGTATAGTAACATGACGAAACGTACAGCCAATTACATTATTTTTAAATTTGTATGAGGACACCATTTTGAATGTACATAAATAATGACGAAAACCTCGCAATCTTTCAAAGGGTTTTCATAGAATGAGTTAAACTAAGTTTGGGAACAAAGTTTATGAAAACATCAGTAGTACGCCCTAATCTATCTACCTTCGCAGATTTTCATAAGAAAGTAATTAATATTTACGAGAAAACTATACATCAAGGTTTTGAAAAAGCATATGATGATTTTAAAGCTCAATTTTTTTTTCCAGATTCTCAAGCATTAATCCAATATATAATAAATAAATGTGACATTTGTAATTTATGCAAGGCACACCTTAATAGTAGAAATAATGTACCTTATTAAGGTTTTTAAATGGGTCATTTATAAATAATTGAAAATTGTCTAACAAACTTTCGATCAAATCCGCAAAGTCCTATAAATGATTTCGATTTGTTTAGGAGTACTTGGAATTTGAAAATCGATTGAGAATAAGTAGCTTGAATTTTAACTGGATTTGCTTTTATTCCTTCACTAGTATTTATATGTCCTAAAAATTATGTATCTCTTTTTATGAATTCGCATTTGTCTAAATCTGAATAAGGTTAAATTCTTTTAAGAAGGTTGAAATTGAGATAATATCATCTAGATATACTAGGCAATGAGTTCCTGTTATACCATGAAGAATATTATTACACTGCCGAATATCATTCTAATATACTCATAGAGTTGTTTCTTGGTGAAAAATCCTGTTTTTTGTTTTGTTCTTGGGTTCATTTAAATTTGATGGAAAGCCTTTGCCAGATATAAAGTTATAAAATATTGACATTTCCCTAATTTATTTAATATTTCATCCATATTAGGAATGGAAATCTTATCATCAATAGTTATCTGGTTAAGTCACTTCAGCGCTTCTAAGTCATCTTAAAGCGAAAGGACGTGATTTTTTTTAAGCGCACTGCGTTTATATTTAGTCTTTTATCCATTAATGTCAAACAACCCGGTGTTTATTTTTATTTAATTATTTTGATATAAACCAACATTTACATTTTAAACATCCGTATTGCTTCGCGTGTGCAGTGGTATATTTGTAGGAAAATAAAATTTTTATTAAATTTTTTCCAAACATAGCTCTGCTCTGCTACTTCATCTTTTACTGTGTTGCTTATTTTGTCGCTCAGTAAATTCGTATCTCTTTTCTTGTGGCTTAACCACTCTAATCGCACGATTTAATCTCCCTTTTCCGCTCCCTGGTACAGTGGTTCAAGGTACGATAAAAAATATTAATAAATTGATTTATAATTATCATGGATTTTAAACTTTTGTATGCGTCGAAGTATATTAAGAGGACAATCCTCATCCCGGCCTATCATCCACTGATGACTGTGTGCAAACGTTTAACACGCTAAGTGTGCCGGTTTCACGGCCTCAGATTCGGATGCCATCGCTGCTGTTCAGGGCAAAATGAGATCGTTCATAAGACAGACTAAAAGTGGTAAAACAATGACCAACTCTGTGTGCTCGATATACAGTTTAGTAGTCTCCAACTACTAAATGAGTCTCCAAAGCGTAAGAAATCCGCTTTTAGTGATGTGCTGTAACGAACTATTTCGCCAGTTGGTGCTCGCATCAAATGTCGCGGCTAGTTCACAGAGGTTATGGGTCGTTCCACCGAATTTATAGATTCGACGTGATTGCCCGAGCTCAGGGATAACACAGGATGCTTCGTTTTCAACCATTTCCTTTTATTCTTTTAATATTAACAAACCCGTCTGCTTGGTTCAGCCGAAATGACCGCTTGTCCTCCCCACGTTCACCGGTCACCGTTCCGGGGTGGTGCCAATATTTCGCCATGCTGGCCATGCGGTCTTGGGGCCTGGCGCCGGTTCGGCTCTCGGTTCCCTCCGTTGGGACTCACGTGCTGCAGTTACGGGGCCTATTCTGCCCTTTCCTGCCGTAGATGCTGCTCCCGGTGTCACTCTCCTGTCGTCGGCGTTGCTCCTGTCATCGTCGCTCCTGTGTCCTTGCTCCTGTGGTCGCTGCTCCTATCCTGAAGGCGATTTTGCTGCTGCTTTGGTCGCTCCTCCTCGTTTCGCTGCTCCTCTTTATATACGCCGTGGATCGTCGGTATCCTTGGCTCACTGGGAATTCACCTAATCCCTGTTAGCAGACCAATAGGCTCACCTCCCAGGCATACGCCGGGCAGGATACGCTTCTTGGTGCCTGGCGGCCGGATCAGGGTACGAAGGGCCTACCTACCCTACAAAAACACCGCCGGTTGCGTTCGCCACTCGTCTCCAAACACCTGCGTGCCTACGCTCCGCAGGATCTATGGCTGACCAGAGGTTTGGCGTCGCTATTTTAACTCCAGGTGATACGTTGTGCGTACGCCCCAGCGCCTGGATCAGGAGTCTCTTGAATTGACCGGGGTGCCCCGTTGGGTCTTATTGTTGAGCTTGAGTTCCAGAGCTGGCTACCCCTCGCTTTACAGGATCACACCTGGTTGTGACGGTCAGGACTCGATAAGGCGTACAGCAGATCGACCCGTTTGCTTCCGCTATAACACCAGGATACCTGTCGTGTCCGGGAATTAACCAACCCAACTCTATTTACCCTCGGGCTTCAGTTCCGCCGCGGATCCTAGATCCTTTTCCCAGTTGCTCCTCGACTCGTCCTTGCTTGGTCACTCGCGAACAGCCGCCGGACTTACCCACAGTGGGTCCTTGAGCCACGGATAACAGATCCTTGCGCACTCGCTCTAAAATCCCGCACTTAAGACTGTCGGACTTACCTACGGGGAGTCCTACAGCTTATACTCCTAATTCCTCCAAGGAAACTTTCTCGCTTGAATGGGTAAGTCGGACCCACGGGGAGTCTTTCACTCACCTCTTCCAGCTTCCCTAAAAGACTTGGGCCCGATTGGCTCCAGGGGCCCTCCTTAAATAGCGCATGAGGCGCCCGTTAATCTTCGCCAATCTTGCGTCCGTTAATCCTTCGCTCCTTTGTTCCCGCCGTTACTTCTTTCTCCAACTCACGTGGCCTTTCCATTGGCGGGATTCCTTTCTTGTTCCTCCCTTTGACCCGCATGAGCCTCCGAATTATATTGTTATTATGCAGGTCACCGGACTTTGTCCAGTTTCCCCCGCGCTCCCCCTCTTTGGGCATTCCCAATGCACTTCTGCGTTTCTGCATTTCCCAAACACAGCTGCACTGCCGTTGGCCGTTTTGATCCCCGCTGCCTCCGCTCTCTCCTAAGATCATTGAGCGTGGCCGCGATGGCCCGCCCGGTACCGTTACGTTCCACGGTGATACCTCCTTCTCCCACTTCCATTCGCGCAGCCGTGCTGGATCCTCTGTCCCCGCTGCTGTCCCCTTTATGCCGTATACATTCCACGCATTTCTTTCCTTCCGTACTTTCTAAGCACGGCCGCGCTATCTTGTCTGCCCCCTTCCCCGCTGTTGCCCCCCTTGTCACCTGTCTTGGCGTGTGGGAGATTTAATCTCCTCCCAGTGCTTGTGGCGAATAATAATAATAAGTAAGCACTCAGCCGACAATTACGCAGCCGCTTGAATCTCTTTTCACCCCAAGAACCGGACCTGGGAATAATTCGCCTTCAGAATATCTCAGAATAAATAAGCAATTGTCCAATATGTCCCCGGTGGTATCGCTTTAAGTGATACCACCAGACCCAATAATTCAAACCCCCTTAAGAGTCAACGAACATAGTAATCTACCGTCTGGACTCCCGGTACGTACTGATGCCGTTGGACTTGTTACGGCAGCACCAAAACTTTTGCAGGTGATCCCACCATCGAAACACATATTTGTTTCCCGGCTTGCCCCTGATACTTCTGAGATTGATATCTGGGATTCATCAAAGCCAAATCAAAAGCTGACATAATGGTGGCGGACCAGGTACACGACATCTTTCAAAATACGTGTGCCTGTGCAGATGTGCAAGACGATTTGTTCCGCCAGCTTTTGGCCAGTCCAAATTTTCGTCCAAGAACATCAGCCAAGTACGATGAAGAAAAAATTACCAAGCCTTTGGGAGTGAAACTCCCACATGTTAATGCCACTGATCAATCTTTCGCCTCATCTTCATCAGATTCAAAAGCTTAATTTTTTATCTAACACTTACCCAGAAGAATACTAGAGGGTTACATAGTAACTTTCTCAAATTGTGATCTGATAGTTTTTTCTTTGCATCTCACATTATAGTTGTTCCAAGTAAAAACACCATTTTTAAACGTGATTGGACACTGCGAAAGGGAGGAGGAGTCCTAATTTCTGTAGACTCCAAATTCGCTCTTGAAGAGGTAAAATCACAAAAGTTTGGTGAAATTGAATTTCTTTGCGTTAAAATGACTCTGTCCGGTCAATCTTTATACGTTACCTGTTCTTACATTCCCTATTCGTCGGAACCGCCCATATACTGGCACCATTTGACCGCTATTCGTCTCGTTTCGGATCGTTTGTCTGATGGGGACCGGCTGGTAGCTCTGGGGGACTTCAATATACCAGATCTCATGCGGTCCAGTGTTGAGAATTCACCGTCTTTAATGCTTAACTCGCACCACGACTTCCCTGCGGGTATGCTTGACATGTCACTCGGGCAAATTAAACACTTTAGAAATTCCTTAGGTCGGCTGCTAGAATTGTGTTTCGTTTCTGATCCTGATGGAATTGCTCTTTCCAGAACTTTGCCCCTTTCTAACCCTGAGGATCCGTATCATCCCACTTTTGAAGTTTTAATCGAAAGCAATAGCTTAATTGACCTTAAGTCTAAACTAAAACCTCAAAAAGTTCGTTTCTTCCGTAAGGCTAACTTTACGAAACTAAACAAGTTAATTCTTGAATTTGATTGGTCCGATTTACTGGCATGTGAAATATTAATAATGCCTTAAATAAATTTTATCACACTTTGAATTTATTTTTCGACGCTTGAATGCCATGGAAATATCCGTCTGTTTCAATTAATCCGCTTTGGTATACAATGCACCTATTAAATTTAAAGAACGTTATGAATAATCTATCTTTAATTATCTATCTCTATGAATAATCTATCTCTTTAATCTATCACTTCGATTTTTCCCCTTCTGTGGTAGGAATTTTACATTATTCCTCTGCATAAAAAAGGGAAAAAATCCGATGCTTCAAATTATAGAGGCTTCTTTAATTTGTCAACAATTCCAAAGCTTTTTTAAAAACTCATTACTCCACAATTGCAACACCTATGTAGTTCAACAATACCCCCGTGCCAACATGGCTTTATGAAGCGCCGCTCCACCACCACCAACTTATTGGAGCTAATATTTTTTGTCACGGATGGGTTCTGGAACGGCTTTCAGACAGACGTCATTTACACTGACTTCAGTAAAGCATTTGACTCTGTTAACCATTCGCTTCTTATAAGCAAACTCAGTCTTTTGGGATTCCCAACTGATCTCTTTATATGGATTTCGAGTTACTTATGTGGAAGAACCCAACGTGTCTTCTTTAAAGATGTTACCTCGTGTACAGTCCGCTTCACATCTGGGGTGCCTCAAGGAAGCCATCTTGGACCTTTACTTTTTACTCTGTTTATTGATGACTTACCCCTTGCCTTAACTGACTCACTAGTACTTATGTACGCTGACGATGTTAAGCTTTGTCTTCAATATAGATTTACTAACGCCCAATCTAGACTTCAATCCGATTTGGATAAATTTCAAAATTGGTGTTTAGCAAATGACTAATAAAGCTTAATGGATCGAAATGTAAACTCATGTCATTTTATCGATCTATCCCTCACCAGGCTATAAAATTTCTCTATGGGACGCCTTAGAAAGTTTAACTCAGGTTAACGATCTGGGAGTCCAATTAGATTTGAAACTTAAAATTACCGACCATATATCCACCATGGTTAATAAAGCTATGAGTGTGCTTGGTTTCACTAAAAGATGGTCAAAAGAATTTAACGACCCATACATTACTAAAACTTTATATACCTCATTTGTCCGTCCGATTCTTGAGTATGGATCGTGTGCCTGGGGTCCTCAATACGGAGTACACCGAGATCACATAGAATCTGTACAAAACAACTTCCTTATTTTCGCACTTAGGGGACTTAATTGGTATGCAAGCCTTCACCTTCCCTCCTATCATAGTAGACTTTTATTAATCAACTTACCATCATTAACATACCCTATTAAGATGCTGGGTGTCATGTTTCTTTTTAATCTTATTAATGGTAATGTAGGCAGCCCGCATTTATTAACACGCTTAAATTTCAACGTTCCTAGTAGAAGGACTAGAAACTTTCGTCCTCTCCGAGCTGCCCGTTGTTTGCGGCTCAACTAGCGAGGGTGAATGTTTAGGTTCATCCAAGAAAACTGTGGTCGAGATCGGGCTGCGACTATTGAGCTCGCAGTCCGCCTGAGGGAGTCCGGATGAACAGCAGTATCCAGCCCGGCGCGATATGTGCTCCGAATCTTCGTCGACTTCAAGGGTGGGTTTGACAACGTCGAATAGAGTGCTGCACTGCACCGGGTCGCCAACTTGGGATGCCGAGAGTTGAGCTTTGGCAGAGCTTCTTCTTAGACAGAAGAGCAGAGATCCGAAGAAGTTCTGGACCATGAGCGTTCCAGTAACTAGAGTCTGCCCACAAGATCTGTTGATGGATGGTCCTGCTCCGGCGCCTCCAGCCATGTGTCGTTTTTAGCGCGTATGCTTCTTCTTGTCAAAGGAAATTTTCGAGCAGTGCTGGATGATAAAGGATTGCAACTTATGTCTATCGTTGAAGTGTGAGGTACGGAAATCGGTGTTACCGTTTCCCCCAGCAAGACGGTGATTATGCTCCTGAAGGGTGCCCTAGCGCGCCCTGTTGGTGAGTCGGAGCAAATCTCTCACACGTTCACAGCTGCCGGTACCTAGGCATCATGGTCATCGAGCGCATACATTTTTTCATGCACATCGATCGCTGCGTCAGCGAATGACCGGAGTCATGGGAGCGTGTGCTGCGTGTCGACTGAGGATTCTGTCCTCGGGCCAGGCGGACCATCTTTGCCGGACTCATGGTGCCTTGTGGACTGTTTGGTGCTTCGGTATGGTATGTCGTGACGATGAGGCAAGTTGTAGCCAGGAGCTGATCCTTTTAAGAAGATTTCCGGTATGCCGCACAGTGTCACCCCTGGCACTGCAGGTGCTTGCTAGAGCCCCGCCTCTTGACTTGGCCGCTTTGAAAATAGCAGTCATGTACAAGTTGAAGCGTAGGAGTGGGACGACTGGCCCTATGGCGAGGATCTTTCAGGTCTGATCTGGATGCAACGAGTCGCGCGGCTAGACGAATGCCTTCTGTCGAACGGTTAGAGCAGATGGGATGATATGGGTCCAAGGTTTATGCATAGAAGTGCCCTTAGTGAAACCGACGCATGCTTATGTGGCGATCCTAACGAGAAAGAATTTTTTTTTTATTTTATTAATTTTTTTTTTTAGAAAAAAATAGTTATTTTATATTAAAAATAATTTTTTGTTGTTTTTTGATTTTGATTCTTTTGCATAATTGTTTTTGTTATATATTGGTGCAATTGCTATTGAATGTTAAGTTCAAGGCTGGGGTTTTACTAAACACAAGTTCATATGGACAGTATCCATGTACTACATATTGAATATACTTTGATCAACAATGCTTTTGTTTTCTAATGTCAAAGAAATACAGCGAGCGCCATTTCGAGCTTCGTTATGAAAATATTGAATAACTTTCAAAAAAAATTCTATGAATAACTTCATAGAAAATGTTTTAAGTTTATTTAGATTGATTCTTTACAATTCATTTGAGTTTGTTTTTGAACACAATATCGACTAAGTGACTACCTTTGTTCTTGATGGCAAAATGTATTTTTGGAGCATCCATATCCCAACGCCCAGACCACGAATATTGTAAATGCATCTTTATTTTATCACCTTCCACCCATTATGATTCAGGTCAGATCAACCATGTTAGAAATTCGATAGATCGGCTTCTAGACTTATGTTTTGTATCTGATCTAGATGATACCGATCTTTTCAGACCTTTGCATCCCTCACAACCCTTGAAGATCCATATCACTCCACGCTTGAGGTTTCAATAGAAGCATTTCTGGTATCTATCAGAAGTCTTACCGCTTGTCGAATAAGATTTGTTGTTTTCGTAAGGCAGTGCCGTGGAAATATCCGTCCGCTTCAAATAATCCTTCTTGGGGAATTTAAAAAAGATAAAGGCTTTTAAATATATATAAAAGGTACAGGATGTAGCAGCATAGATTTCTCAAGATACTTAATAGATCGGTTAGCACCGTGCCAAACGCCGAATGTTATAAAAATTATATTCGCCGCTGTCGAATTCAGTTCACTAAGAATGCAAAGCAGTTTTATAACTTTGTATACACTAAGCGTAAACATGTATCTTTTCCTTCTTTATTTACGTTTAATGTTCATCAGCGACCTCAGATCATGCCATTGCCGATTTATTCGCAACATTTTTCCAAACAACTTATTCACCCCCTAACACTTCAGATCAGCCATACGTATACAACATTCAACCAACAAATCGTGTATTTGTTCCATTTCTTTCTAAAAATAATTTTTTATTGGATCTTCAAAAGGTTAAGCCAGTCTATTCGCTAATCCCCTACAAAGTACCAAGCTGTGTGCTAAATTACTGTGTCAGGGCTCTGTGCCAACCTTTTCTAAAACCTTTTCAAACCAAATCTTATCTTTGGAATTCTTGCTCGCAAAAGGATGTCAACTCCAATAAATTAGTGGTGGTGAAAATTTATTGGATGTCAACTCCAATAAATTAGTGGTGGTGAAAATTGATTGGAGTTGACATCCTTTGTCATATATTACTTCCGAAAGGGACTTCAAACTAAAGTCTGTGTAAATGAGTTTAGTAAAATATTTGATTCAGTTAATAACTCACTCCTGTTGAGTAATCTCTCAACAGACCTCATTACGTGGATCTCCAGCTACTTAGACAGAAGGATATAAAGAGTCTTATTTAAAATTCCCGCTTAGTCCGTGCTACATCTGGAGTCCCTCAAGGTAGTCATTTTGGCCCGTTAATCTTCATTTTTTATAAATGAATTGCCCCTATCCTTCAAGAATGCGATGGTTCAAATGTACGAACACGATGTTAAGCTTTGTCTGCAATAAAAATCCACGTCTGTCCAACACAGACATCAGTCCTATCTCGATAATGGTGTTTAGCTTATGACTTAATACCTCATGGATCAAAATGCAAACTTATGTCTTTTTATCGTACTACTCCTCATCAGGCTTCGTTCGCTATCTACAGGATTGCCTTAGAAAATCAGGTTCATGATCTTGGTGTCCTTTAAGACATAAAACTCAAATTTTCTTACCATAATACTGCAATGGTTAATAAAGCTAAAGGTGTTCTCGGTTTTTTCAAAAGATGGGCAAAAGAATTTAACGACCCTTATATTATTAAAAGCATATTTATATTCTCGGTCCATCCCACGTCAAATTAGAAGCTGTCGGTTGCTTGTGCAAATCCGAAGTAAATGGTAAAACTGTGAAATTTTTAATCTGTTTACTTTGTGAGGTATGTTAATAGTTTGTGGTATGTTTTTATAGTAAAATTTTTGCCATATATGTATGTATGTTCTAAAATAATTAACTGACCAATGTATCGCTGTCAATTCCTGTTCAGTTGTGGATTTATTACTTTCGCCTTTTGTAAATGTTCTTGAGGCGTAAGCTGCCGAGAGCTCTATCCCATCATATGATTGGATTAGAACTGCACCGCATGCTTGCTTACTAGCATCTGTTGTTATACGAAAGTCTTTATTAAAATCTGGTATAAAGCGCCTGTAGTAATTGCAAAAGGCTACGAATCTTTATGATTTATCGGCATCGACGGAACAGGGTAGTTAATTTTTACTTTAAATTTTTTATCATCCGTTAAAATGCCTTGTTTGTGCATTTGTGTCCTAAAAATTTGACTTCGTGCATAAAGAATGAGCAATTTTCTGTGTTTTACTTGAGATTGTGTTTTCTGCATAAGTTGAATTCGTTAGTTAGATTTTTTATCATACGATTTTCGGAACAACCTATTACTACTAAGTCGTCCATGTAAAGGAATCCTTGGGATGGTTCTACTTCCGAAAATGCTATTGTCATCATTCTTTAGAATGAATTGGTTGCTATTTTTACTTTTTGCTTAGCATTTTGTTAATAACTAGTCTCCAAAATTTTTGTTCTGAACCAGGAAGTGACTTTTTGGATACCAACAATGGGCTGTTTTATTCTAATACTGAGGATTCTGCTATGTCACCTTCTATTATGGGAAGTAGGAAGTGACTTTTTGGATACCAACAATGGACTGTTTTATTCTAATACTGAGGATTCTACTATGTCACCTTCTATTATGAGGTATTCTATAGTTCTTAATGTAGACTGGTGTATCTTTTAATCTCAGCTTTTGTTTGTAAAAATTGTTTCCTTACATGGGTTCTGTTTCAAATCCGAATATATAAGTCAATTCGGTACATAGTTTGTCGAGGTTACTTTGTAGGGAATTTTTTCGTTAGTTTTGGTATGACATCTTGTTTTCTGGTTTCAGTTTCTTTGTTTTGGATGACTCAATTTTGGAAGTTTGAACTCTCTCACAACTTCGGATCGTGCAGGGATGATTAAGTTATTATTGATCGATTGTGTTATTGGAATATTTATTTCTTGATTGAAATCTAATGGTCGTGCTATTAACCCATCCTGATCTATTTGAAAATCGAGTTGACAATTACACTTTTTTATGAATTCCATTCCCAATATGCCATCACATTGGGATGGTATTGGGAAGTCGTAGTTAAAAGTGTTAAGTGTGTTTTTGTGAAATCATTTTTAATGGTTACATAAATATTTAGACTAAGGTTTATTTAGAAAGCTTTTAGGTTCCCGATTGAGCTATAACAGTTCTAACTTGGTAATTTATGTATCCCCCGGTGTTACTGTTGTTGTTGTACCCATTATTTCCACTACGGTTATTACCTCTAAAATTTCCACGACCTTTGTAATTATTGGAGTGGTTATTATAGTTCCGATTATAATCATTATTATGATAGTAGCCGTTTTTCCGGTGGTAATTATTATTGTAATAACCTCTCTATAACCTCACCGCTATAGAGGTGATTTCTCTGAAATGATTGATCTGGTAGGATTGTCTTCTTCAGTTAAATAAAATTGAACTTGGACCGCCTGTCATTTCAGTACTTCATTGTATGTAATTTTGTCTAACAACGCACATGCTCACAATTTTTAATCATTGTGTTGATTGCCTCTTTTGTGCTAAATTTATCAGCGTGTTCGGCCCCAGGGCCAACAGTTCTTCATCATTATACAATGCTTCGAGTAGCTTTCCCAAATTTTCGATTTCTGTTGTGAATTTTTCTGCCGTTTTGCCTTTATGGGTGGTTTTTATGTTAAGAATGTTTTTTCTTTAACTGCATTAGATTTCTATTGATAATAGTGTCTTTTAGTTTTTTAATGATTCCGTTTATTGTGGTTTCATTTTATACTTTATATAATGTTGATCCAAAAATTTCTATTTGATTACTTAAAACGCTATATGTTCGACTGTTCCTTTTGTTAAATTTACCGAATTATAGACTGTGATAAATCTTTTAAGATTTAATCTCTATTTATACTTTATCAGAATCTGAATCTTCTGCCTCTACTGGGACGATGATTGGTAATTCTTGCGGTTCTAATTCGTCCCCAGATTCTACGGTTAAGGGTGTGTTTAAGATAGTTGGAACTGAAATAACCAAGCCATCTTCTTTTATATTTATTAAGTTTGATCGCAATCTTGTTAAAAACTTTGAAACTTGTGACCATCGATTTTTATCTAATCGATATCTCTGATCATATATTAGTATACGCGCATTATTAAAACGGGCTACTAATATTTCGTCATGTTTATAGAATTCTGTTGAATTGTACGATTTTCTGTTAAAGATTAATAGGAATTATCAAAATCCTAAAAATAGGATTTTATCCTATAATCCATTAAAAAGGTTTTTAATTTGTTATATAATTCATTTTATTACATTTTAATGAATATGAAGAATTATTTTCTAAATACTTCCATAACAAGAGATCTGTCTAATGTTTCATGTTCTTCTAGTACTGATTTTATCTGCACACCTGGAATGGTGCTTAATACTATCGCTTTTTGTGTCATAGAGCAATGTATTAATAGTGAATTTTCGAAATTAAATGTTTGAATTTTTTTTTTTTTTTTTTTTATTATAGCTTTGCTTTTATTTAATGAATCCACTCTTAATTTTGAGACTAACAATAAGTTGACAAATCTTAACATTAAAATTTAACTAACAGTATACTAAGACTGCATTCTGGTTGCGCGTCCCTCAGGTCGGTCGCTGGGTGGGTAAGTCATTGCGACGAAGGCGTGATTGGTTGCTCAACCTTGTTAGACCTCTCGCCAGGTGGTTAGGGTGCACCGATAGCTTGGTTAAGTACTTTACCTTCTGTTCTGCGATCGCTTCTTTGACTGGTAGAATGTTTAAGTCGCGGTGTATGTTTTCGTTGCGAACGTACCACGGTGCCCCGGTGACTGTTCTCAAGATCTTCGACTGATCTCTTTGAACTATGTCAATGTTGCTATTGCTGGCGTTCCCCCATAAGTGGGAGCCGTACATCCATATAGGTTTTAATACCGAGTTGTACACCAGGACTTTATATTCAATGCTAAGAGGTGACCGAGCGTTGATAAGCCAATGAAGGCCACTGGCTTTTAGCTTAAGGTGTGTTCTTTTGGCTTCAATGTGCCGGCGCCATGTGAGTCTTCTGTCGAGATGTACTCCTAGGTATGTTACTTCGTTTGCTTGTGGGAGTAGAGTGTTGTTTAATGTTATCGGCGGGCAGTTTTGCCTCTTCAGATTCTGCCATTTCAACATCGACCATATGAAGAGCTAGCTGCGCAGTTGCTTCAATCGGGCATTTTGAGCGGCTAAGAATAGCTGTGTCATCGGCAAACGTGGATGTTGTTAGACGTGTGCTTGTCGGGATATCTGCTGTGTAGAGGACATACAATATTGGCCCTAGCACGCTGCCTTGAGGAACTCCAGCTCCAACAGTGTAATCATCGGATATAGCGGTGTTGCACCTCACGAAAAATTTTCTGTCGTGAAGGTAAGACTCTAAAATCTTGTGGGTGCTGTAGGAGAGCATTGTCTTGATCTTGTACATTAGATCTTCTAGCCAGACTCTATCGAATGCTTGAGAGACATCTAAAAATATGGCAGTACAGTGCTCTCGTTTTTCGAACGCGTTCCGAATTTCCGATGTTATCCAGTTGACCTGCTCAATTGTTCCATGCTTTTCACGAAACCCAAATTGGTGTGACGGGATTCCTTCCTGGATTCTCAGGTATGTGTTTATCCGAGTCATTAGGCATTTTACAAAGAGTTTAGATAGGCAAGAGAGTAGGCTTATAGGTCTATACGACGTGGGGATAGTGTGGTCTTTTCCCGGCTTTGCTATCATTATTATAATTGACTTTTTCCATCTCACTGGAAAGTGGCCAAGTTTTGCGATGGCATTAAATAGCTGGCGCAGTATGGGAGCTCAATGATCATTTTGGGAGTTATGAGGTCGGAGCCCGGGGATTTTTTCGGATTCAATTGTCGTTTGATGATGTTAACGATTTCGTTTGGGCGAAACTCAATCGGCTCATGTTAAGGCTGGGGCTCATCTGATAGAGTCAACAAAGTAAACGCATTGGTGGCAGGCTTTGGTTGGAACACATTTTTAAGGTGTTTGGCAAACGTGCTGGCTCTGTCTGCGTCGCTGCGCGCCCACCCGCCTGTGGAATTTCTAATAGGCATCACGGTTTCTTTCGGTGAGCTCAGGGTTGGGTGAGCTCTCCATAGTGAGTGTTTTGTACTGTTAATTGACAATTGCTCTATGTAGCGGCGGTGGACATACGTTTCTTCTTGCTGTAGAGCTTGATCAAGTTGACGTGAGGCATGTTTGAAGCTTTGCTTAGCAGATGGCAATCTGTGACATTGCCATTTTCGACGTAAGCGTCGTTTTCGAGGACGAGCAGTTCGATTTGTAGATTTGTCTTCTTTTGAATGCATTGTGTTTTTATAGTTGGAGGTGTTGAAACTCGAGCTGCAGAGACGAGTACAGACTCCAGCGAATTAACAAAACTGTCTACGTTGGCTTCGTCGCTGAGGTGAGGACTCAGCTCAATGTGTGAGCTGATGTACTTCCTGTACTTAACCCAATTGGTTTTATGTGAGGTCAGTTTTGATGATTGATCCCATGTTCCTGGGTGTTGGAGTAGAGTAAAAAGGACAGGTGAGTGATCAGATGAAAGATCCGAAAGGCATTCGGCCCTTATCAGATTTTTAGGAATGTTTTTGGTAATCGCAAAGTCAATTAAATCAGGAAGTTTCTTTGGGTCTGCCGGCCAGTATGTTGGTGTGCCAGAAGAAACATAGTCTAGCTTGTTCTTAGCTTTGATAATTGCATTATAGAGCTGCTTTCCTTTTGGGGTCACGAGACGAGATCCCCAGTGTGTGTGCTTGGCATTGTAGTCTCCTGCTGCTATGAAGTGGTCTCCGAGTGAGTTTAAAAACTGCATAAACTCATCTTCGGCTATGGTGAAGCGTGGGGGGCAGTATACGGCAGCTAGAGTTAATAGTTGAGTAAGTTGCTTGCCAGTAATTAGGTGTACATTTATTGATGTGGCCTGTAGGTAGTTTTTTGCAAAATTCGTATGATAATGGTGCTTAATACGGCTTCTGATTAAAATTCCAGTCCCGCCGTGTGCTTTACCATCTGGATGATTTGTTCCATAGAATGAATATCCTCTGTTCGTAATATGTATCTATTCGTAAGATGTGTTTCTGTAAGCAGCATTACGTCGATTTGATTGTCTAGTAGAAATTGCGCTAACTCGAGTTTATGCTGCGAAAAGCTGTTAGCGTTCCACGTAGATATTCGTAGGGAAGTCATTATTTGGATTGTTGTGAAACCAGCATTTGTATTAATAGATTTTGGTTTCGCATTAGATCTTGCATAGTTGTACGCATAAACGACATGAACTCCGTAAGGCTTTGTTGTAGACTGCATATCATAGCTTCAAAGCTACTTTTTGGCTGCTCCGGCGGTTGATGCTGCTGAGCCGTGTTCAGTTCTTGGTGTGCTGATTGCGGGAGTGAGCTTTTTGAGGCTGGGCTAGCGAGTCCTGATTTTAAAGCGCTTGCGTATGTGACATTTTTGTCAGAGTTTATGGGTCCTAGTGAGGATCTGGCTGCAGTCGAGAAGAAGACTTCAGGGTTTGACCCGGAGGCTATGAACTGATTATTTTGGGTGCGGGCAGTAAGTCCCCTCTGGTGGATGCGACTTTTCAGCTCCTTATAAACTGGGAAACCTCTATAGTTAGCACTGTGATTTCCACCGCAGTTGCCGCACTTTTTCGAGTTTTGGTCATCTTTGCTCGCTGGGCAGTGTGCGGAGTCATGAAGCTCACCCAAACTACACAAACTTGGCGCAGCTTACAGTAAGACCTTGTATGGCCATATTATTGGCAGTTCGCACATTGTACCGGGCCATTGCGTTTGTGCGGCTCCTCAATTGTAATTCTGCGGTGCAGCAGGAACTGAAGATTGTATATAGGGTGCATTTCGTATTTCTTTAGGGGCTTAATTTGTGGTTCGAGCTCAACCTTAAAGAGTGGCTGCGGCTTTCTATCCCTGTTAGGTATAGGGATTATTGAACACTGTCTTAGCGCTAAATCCCTTCTCTTGTAGCGCCTTTGTTATCTCTGCTGGCGATACTTCTGGCTCTATTCCCTTAAGTACGACTTGCAAGCCCTTGCTGCTTTTTAGCTGATACGTGTGGAAGTTCTTTTTTTTGTCGGTGAGGAATTTCGATAATACTCTGTCATTATCTTCAGACTTCGTTTGAACTTTTGTTTCCTGGATGTTGCCCTTTACGAGGTGTATTATGTGGAAGTTGTCCTTGCCAATGAGCTCTATAATTTTGTTGACAAGAACGTTGGAACTTTTTTCTCTTATGTAAATTGGCGGGGGCTTAGGCTTCCTATTTTCGACTTCTGTAGATTCGGCGTCATCCTCATAGTCTGCCAAGATTTTAAAACGGTTTGAGTTCGTGGGCGCTTCTATTGCGGCTATGTTAGCATTGCCACGGGTTATTTTGCGTTGAGAGTTTAGGGGGCTCAGCTTCCTTTTGATTTGGATGTAGCGATCCATACCAGTCTACACAGCCGGCTTAATATTTTCTTTGTTTTTGTTCTCTTTTTCGGGCAGCACAGCGGCAGAAGTATCAATGTTTGCGCTGCTAGCTGATGACGTCGTTGAACGCGCTGTCGCTACAGTTGCGGATGTTGTTGTTGTTACGGTTGACGTTGTCAAAGAGGTTGCGGTACTAGTTGCTGCGCTCTTTGGCTGCAGAGTTGGCAGAGAGAGATTTTTTATCTAAGTTGTTGGCTTAGCTTTGGAATCTTTTACGTAAATATTTGTTATGTAGCTTGAATAGTTTTATTTTGCTAACATTACAAAGACTATTATTATTAACAATATGGTAACTGTTTCCATGTCTATTTCTTCTGGTTCTATTTTATTTATGAAGTAGAATCGACAGGTTTCGTCTCAATTAGACCCATGTTGGGGGTTTGTTCTAAAGTTTTATATTTTTTGCCAAGTATAATATATGTATAGTATATATATAAGTATATAAGTATATGTATATGTAAGTATATTTATGCTATAGTTCCAATGCTATTAAAAAATAAAGTGTTAATTCACATATAACTGATTTACAATATTTTCATCTTCCTAAATTAGTTCAAATCAACATCAGTTATATGGTTTTACTATATGGTTAGTATTTTTCAAGCAGCGCTTTTGCGCATCGACGTCGAATTTTATTAAAATTAATGGAAACTTGATGGAAATCCAACGCTGTTCATTAGTTTATTTTTTTTTACACGACGGCTTGTTATTCGCATTTCGTGTTCGCAAATCCATGGATTTATAGGGGTTTTCCTTGTTGATTGTTAATTCCTTCTTGATTGTGTTGTTGTTCCTCGTTGGCATACAAGGCGGCCTGCTTTTCGTGCATCCGTTGTCTTTTTATTTGTTGTCGAGTTTTTTATAATTCCATTTTTATTCATATATTTTTTTTCACTCTTTATTATTCGTTATGTTGTTTTATCGCGCGGTTCCCACAGCATACGTACAGCCCACATCCCGTCCAACCGACCGTGGGACGCTGCCGCATAACGTACGCTCAAATCGCGGGAATAGATCCGAGAGAGTAAAAGAGAGGGATAGGAGAGAATAGGAGTATGAAATTACGAGGAAGAGTGTTGCAAAGATAAGGCATTTAGTATAAAGGATTTAAGATTGTTAGTAGAGCAAAGTGACCAAACGTGGTAGAGACCATTGTAGTCCGAACATAATACCCTGAACGAATCGTGTTGGGCATATGTCGAGCTACAATGGCTAAGGAATAGAGGACGAAAGTTTCTAGTCCTTCTACTAGGAACGTTAAAATTTAAGCGTGTTATTAAATGCTGGCTGTCTACATTACCATTAATAAGATTAAATAGAAACATGACACCTAGCATCGTTCTACGGTTTGTTAATGATGGTAAGTTGATTAATAAAAGTCTACTATGATATGAGGGAAGGTGAAGGATTGCATCCCAATTTAGTACCGTAAGTGCGAAAATAAGAAAGTTTTTTTGTACGGATTCTCCGTGATCTCGGTGCACTCCATATTGTGGACTCCAGAAACACAAACCCTACTCAAGAATCGGACGGACCAATGATGTGTATAAAGTTTATGTAATGTATGGGTCGTTGAACTCTTTTGACCATCTTTTAATAAAACCAAGCACACCCGTAGCTTTATTAACCATAGTGGATATATGGTCGGTAATTTTAAGTTTCAAATCTAATAGGACTCCCAGATCGTTAACCTGAGTTATACGTTGTAAGGCGATCCCATAGTGAGGGTGAGGATCCCTGGTGAGGGCTAGATCGATAAAATGACATGAGCTTACATTTCGATCCATTAAGCTTTATTAGTCATTTGCTAAACACCAATTTTGAAATTTATCCAAATCGGATTGAAGTCTAGATTGGGCGTTAGTAAATCTATATTGAAGACAAAGCTTAACATCGTCAGCGTACATAAGTACTAGTGAATCAGTTAAGGCAAGGGGTAAGTCATCAATAAACAGAGTAAAAAGTAAAGGTCCAAGATGGCTTCCTTGAGGCACCCCAGATGTGAAGCGGACTGTACGCGAGGTAACATCTTTAAAGAAGACACGTTGGGTTCTTCCACATAAGTAACTCGAAATCCATATAAAGAGATCAGTTGGGAATCCCAAAAGACTGAGTTTGCTTATAAGAAGCGAATGGTTAACAGAGTCAAATGCTTCACTGAAGTCAGGGTAAATGACGTCTGTTTGTAAGTCATTTCGGAACCCATCCGCGACAAAAGATGTTAGCTCCAATTAGTTGGTGGTGGGGGAGCGGCGCTTCATAAAGCCATGTTGGTACGGGGATATTATTGAACTACATAGGTGTTGCAAATGTGGAGTGATAAGTTTTTCGAAAAGCTTTGGAATTGCTGACAACTTAGAGATGCCTCTATAATTTAAAGCATCGGATTTTTTCCTTTATTTATGCAGAGAAAGATTCCTTCCACATAAGGGGAAAAATCGAGGTCTCCAGCGATAGATTAAACAGCTTAAGGAGCGGTTTGCACAGAGCCACGGCGCAGTTCTTCAGAACACAGCCTGGTACTCCATCGGGGCCTGGCGAATACACGGGCTTGACTTTAAGAAGACCCGATAACACACCACTTTTATCAAAAGAAGGGCAAAATAAAGGGGTGGGTGATTGGATATTATAAGTATACGGCTGAGCTGGAATGGTACTACGTGAATACGTTGTTTGGAAAAACTTTGCAAAGACATCGGCCATTGCCAGATCAGTGTTCGCATAAGAGTTCTCAAACGTAAGCAGAATCGGAAAAGATACAGATTAACACTTAGTGTTCACAAAGTTATAAAACTGCTTCGGGTTCTGAGTAAACTGCGCGGCGAATATAACTCCTATAACATTCGGCGTTATGGCGCACGGTGAAATTAGACCGAGCAACTAAGTATCTTGAATTACTAACTGTACAGCCAGATAATTTATGTTTATTTAAAAGTCTATTCATAACGTTCTTTAAATTTAATAGGTGCCTTGAATACCAAAGCGGATTAATTGAAACAGACGGATATTTCCATGGCATTCAAGCGTCGAAAAATAAATTCAAAGTGTGATAAAATTTATTTAAGGCATTATTAATATTTCACATGCCAGTAAATCGGACCAATCAAATTCAAGAGTTAACTTGTTTAGTTTCGTAAATTCAGCCTTACGGAAGAAACGTACTTTTTGAGATTTAAGTTTAGACTTAAGGTCAATTAAGCTATTGCTTTCGATTAAAACTTCAAAAGTGGGATGATATGGATCCTCAGGGTTAGAAAGGGGCAAAGTTCTGGAAAGAGCAATTCCATCAAGATCAGAAACGAAACACAATTCTAGCAGACGACCTAAGGAATTTCTGACGTGGTTAATTTGCCCGAGTGACATGTCAAACATACCCGCAGGGAAGTCGTGGTGCGAGTTAAGCATTAAAGACGGTGAATTCACAATATTGGACCACATAAGATCTGGTATATTGAAGTCCCCCAGAGCTACCAGCCGGTCCCCATCAGACAAACGATCCGAAACGAGACGAATAGCGGACAAATGTTGCCAGTATGTGGGCGGTTCCGACGATGGTGGTATGTAAGAACAGACAAAGTTATTTTAACGCTAAGAAATTCTATGTCACCAAACTCTTGTGATTTTACCTCTTCAGAAGTGCATTTGGAGTCTACAGAAATTAGCACTCCTCCTCCCCTTCACAGTGTTCTATCACGTCTAAAAGTGATGTACTTACTTGGAAAAACTTCGGAGCTTAAGATCTCCGGCTTTAACCAAGATTCTGTAAAGACTATAATGTGAGATGCAAAGGAAGAACTATCAGAATACAGTTTGGGCAATTTACTATGTAGCCCTCTAGTATTCTGATAGGTAAGTGTTAGTGAAGAAATTGAAAATGTTCTCTGGCCAAAAGCTGGCGGAACAGATCGCCTTGAACATCTGCACTGGCACACGTATTTTGAAAGATGACGTGTGCCTGGCGTATGAATATTTAAATTTTGTAATATCTGTCACCTTAATATCGGCTTTTGGTTTTGGCTTTGATATAAGCCGAGATATCTAACTCAGAAGTGTCAGGGGCAAGCCGAGAAACAAATATGTGTTTCGATGGCGGGATCACCTGCAAGGGTTTTGGTGCCGCAGTAACTAATACTGCAGCATCAGTTCGTACCGGGGGTCCGGACGGTTAAATACCCTGTTCGGTGACTCTTAAGGGGGTTTGAGTTATTGGGTCTGGTGGTATCACTTGTAGTGATGCCACTGAGGACAAATCGGACAATTCTCATTAATACTGAGAAATTCGGAAGCCGAATTTTTCCCAGTTCCAGCCCTTGGGGTGGCCAGAGATATAAGCGGCTGAATAATTGTCGGCTGAGTAGGCTGAAGTTTATTCGCCACAAGCACATCACTAATAGCGGATTTCTTACGCTTTGGAGACTCATTTAGTAGTTGAAGACTACTTAACTGTGTATCGAGCGCACAGAGTTGGTCATTGATTTTACGAAAACCGCTAATCAACTCTTAAAATCCACTTTTAGTCTGTCTCATGAACGATCTCATTTCGTCCTGAACAGCACGACAGCTATCACAGCAGAGTGGAGGCCAGACCTACGTGAAATGGCATCCAATACTGAGGCCGTGAACCCGGCACACTTAGCGTGCAAAACGTTTTCACAGAGCCAGCAGTGGATGACAAGTATAAATTCCATGATTAATTATTTATAAATATTTTTTATTTTATTTTTGACATACCTTGAACCACTGTGCCAGGGAAACGAAAGCGGGGAGATCGAAGAGAGCGATTAGTGTGGGTTAGTGAAGAGCAAAGATAAAAGAGATAAGAATCTCTACTGAGCAGTAATAGAAGCAACACCGTAAAAGAAGAAGAAGCAGAGCAGAGCTATGTTTGGATGAAAATTAATAAAATTATTATTTTACCTCCAAATATACCACTGCACACGCGAAACGATACGGATGATAAATAAAAAAGTTTAATTTTAAAAATATAAATAAATAAAAATAAACACCGGATTGTTTACGGTTAATAGACAAAGTTAATAAACGCAGTTCGCACAAAAAAAAACACGTCCGTTCGCTTTAAGATAAAGAGAAGAAGTCTCTTATTGTTTGTTTTATTGTTTGTACATTTTTCTGTTAGGCAAATATTCAATTTGTGTTGTAATGTTTTTACAACATGTTAGTTCTTAACTGGGTGTAATAGAGTTGAAATGAGTGATAAATATTTTGATTATTCCTTTTATTTAGCAATAAGTAAATTTTATTTCGGAAAATGTTCATTGTTTACGCTGTGGTTAGAGATCTCAGCGGACGGCAGTCCGCTAGGTGGCAACATTACTGCTAATTACGTTTTCATAAAAACGATTCCAACATTAAATCTCATCAAAATCATATGTAAATTGAGATAAACTTGCTCATTTTTAATTTTGATAAACCAAACCATTTTGATAAATACAAGTTTTTTGTGAAAGTCGATGAGATTTTTTTTGCTTTTCGGGATGTTTCTACATCCCGAAAATTACCGTTTAATTTCTATCTTTCCGTTTAAAAGAAGTTAATATTGTCTGAGAGAAACAACTAAGCTATTATCTTCCGAATTTTTTTCGAGATTTTGTTACGGAATTTTAAAAGAGACATTCTTCAACAGATTGAAGAATTAAAAGATATTAATGTAGTCATGCAATATATTTTGCAAAAGAATAATTTTATTATATCGAATTTAGATGAAAAATGCAAAGCTACTGTAAGTTTTGGCCTTAGCTCTTAAGAGTAAAGCGAGATGCAAAGTTTATGGTTGTACGTAATATAAATATAAAATAATTTAAATATATAATATATAATATATAAATAATTTAATTATATAAGATTCGTTCGCCATTTTGAATATTTTTATTATGTTATTAAATTTGTAATTAGTGATTTCAAATCCACTAAAAAAAAAGTTTTTGCCAATTCGACTGTTTTTAAATCATGTGTTCATCTTCAATCCGCAATTTGAAAATTTTTTATCTGATATCGGATTTGTAATCTGATAAAATTTTCAGGTGAATTCAATTGGTTTTAAAATGTCGTATGCCATATTGAATCCGCAAACATTAAATTCAGCAACCCAACGAAAAAGCCAACGCGAATTTGATTATTGACCATTTGCATTTGCATTGCTCAATATGGAGGGTCGTAATTTCCGTCACGATCGTTTGTATTTCTCCATAGTTCAGTAGATTCTATGAGGGCTTTGTTGGATAAATTCGTGGGTCGTATCGACGTCCAATGCGGATAACGTATGACCTATAGAGTATGGCGGGAGAGTTAGAGATTGAGGTTCTAGTGCTAGGTCTTGTCCGAAAGGTTGTGCTATAATCTATTTCATGAAGTGTTCTTAAGTTCTTCTCTCTTTATCTTAAAGCGAGCGAACGTGTTTATTTTTTGAACGCACAGCATCTTTGGGAATATCGGGAGAGAAATAGGGTTGCACGCGGTGTCCGGCCTGATTTCGTTGGCTAATGAGAAGGTTCTTTAAAACTCCCTTCTCTCCCCCTGATGCTGCCCCGGTAATCACCAATCATGTCAAAATTGATGCGTGCCGCGACCTCACTGGCAACTTATACGAGGCAAGTCATCTTTTCTTTACTTCTATATAATCCCCATATTTATTCCTTAAAGAAGATACTAAATAACATATTTCCCTTGTTTCCTAATTACTTTAATAATTCAATATTCTCTCTTGCTAGGCTTACCGATAACTTATCACTCATATTCTCCTTTGCAAGGCTTACCGATAACTTATCACTGTAGATATCCAAACTTATTTCGTACTTAGCTCGACTAGGTATGCGTAAGCGTGGTTAACCCCATCACTTATAATTCTAATAGCTAAACAAGATCCACTATAATCTTCGTTTTCGAAAGCGGGCTGTACTCAATCTTCATTGCAAGACCGTTTGCGCCAAATGTGTACGCTAATACAAAGGACTTTATACGCTATTTTCTGGCACTAGCTTTAGAGAGTCGGCTCATCACCGTAACAAGGCTCGCTATCATCCAAAAGCGCGGGGCACAAAGGCAGATCTATTTCGGATCCAGTTGGAATCCTGCTCCGGGAATTCTCTCTCAGTGCGAACTAAATGTTAGGAAAACGCTTCCCGATCTCAAGGGTTTTTCAGAGGTCAACTATCTAGCTGGAGAAGCCTCTTGGGCCGGAGACCGGAAAACGTGAGAGGGTAATGATCGGAGAATTCCGTAGCACTTCGGCTGGCCTGGCATGGATCAAAGATTACTCACCCCTTTTTATCCGCGACGAGCGGTTGAAGCGCTTCCACGTGCTCGATGCTGGTGGAGAAAATATATTGGGAGGACTCTCGCCTAACCCATAAACAACACCAGGACAAATAACATCGCCAGGAGCAGTACTCTAAGCCAAATAACTCCGGACACTATCTTTACTTCACCGTCGTTCGGCACCGCTAGGCCACCAGTCAGATGAATCCCTCGACTCCCTTGTACAGCGCAATTTTTAAAAGCGCCGCAAAAGCTCCGCCCTCGTTTCCAGTTCTACGTCTGCTGAATACTCCTCAATGACCTCCGAAAGATTAGGACCGAAACCTATTTACGGCGGAACGCCCCTTAAAAGCGCCGCGAACGCTCAGTCGTGCTTGGCGGTCCTTTTTGAGAAACGACTATTCTTGTCGAGCTCGCTCAAGTCCTGCTTCATTGCCAATAACTTCTTCACCGAGATCCTCGATCAAATAAACCAAAAACAACTCCGTCCGGCTCGCACGACCACGACCTAACCTAACAACTCACCTCGTCTGTGCGATTCTCGAACTGCCTCAACTTGGCTAACACCAAACAAACGGCTGCTTGTGGCTTTTCGATTAATGCCAGTCCCACGCCAACTCCTTACAGCGCGATGGTCCCTGAGCGGATAACCTTCACTTTAGCACTTTCTGATTTTCTTGTCGCCTTTTGTTGACCGACAGAACTTCCTCACTTTGTGGCTAAAACGCAAAGCAAGATAATCCCACGCGGTCCCACACTCAGCTCTATGCTTATTGCCAGATTGCCCAAAACCCGCAATGAAATAGATAAATAGGGTCCTACTATGAAATAGGGCTGCCACGTAGGCTACTTCACCGCAGCTTGTGCGGCGGCCGATGTTTGCACGTCGTCCTATTATTGGTTTGTAGTACAGAAATATACTATGTATAAAAAATGGTGCTGTATGTAAAAAAAGATTTACCCGCTTTTCTGTTGAAATTTTTCCGGAATTTTCTTTGCTATAAACCTCACAGAGTCCGAGTCCGTTCCAAAGAATGCAAATCCGTGGAAATCGGTTCATGCGTTTTAAAGTTATAGCATCAAGAAGGAAAATCCTACGTATCACAACGGACGGCAGTCCGCTAGGTGGCGACACACTAGCTCTAGGCGCGTGATGACAATATATATATCCGAAGAATTATAAATTTATTGTGTACGTTCAATCTAAATAAGTGATATATCAAATGAAAGGTATTGTTTTCATTTGAGTTTTTATCCAAACATTAGCAAATAGTAGTTTGGCTTGGGAGAAATTTGCGTAAATGTAAAACACTTTTGATTCACCAAATAGGAGTTACTGGGGACATTGGTATCACCAGATAAAATATATATATTTTATATACACAGATTCTGCTCCAAAATACGCGTCGATTTGTACCTCAACACACATTCATTGTGTAAATTGGGTACATTTCTTTCAAAAGTTATTCAGGAAAAACGATTTTTAAAGAATTTCCCAAATGTAAAAGTTTGTCAAGTTTTTCTCCGAAAAAAATCCAGTCCGCGTTGCCCTATTTTGTATTTTAAAATATTAAAAATTTTGGGTATGTTCGTTATCAAAATTCTTCAGTTATATATTCAATTATAATATATTCATATATAATAATTTTGCCCCAAGTGAAATCCTTAGAAAGTCTTATTCTTCTAACTTAAAAAACAACGAAGTTATCGCATTTCCGATCAATCAGTTATATGGCAGCTATAAAATATAGTCGGCCGATCCCTATGAAATTTGGCATACCAACTTATTTTGCACAAAGAAATTATGGCATTTCCGATCAATTAGTTATATTGCAGTTATGGCATTAAATCGGGCGATTCTAAAGAAATTTGGCATATATAATAATTTTGCCCCAAGTGAAATCCTTAGAAAGTCTTATTCTTCTAACTTAAAAAACAACGAAGTTATCGCATTTCCGATCAATACGTTATATGGCAGCTACAAGATATAGTCTGCCGATTCCTACGAAATTCGGCATATTAACTTATTTTGCACAAAGAAGTTATGGCATTTTCGATCAATTAGTTATATTGCAGTTATGGCATTAAATCGGGCGATTCTAAAGAAATTTGGCATATATAATAATTTTGCCCCAAGTGAAATCCTTAGAAAGTCTTATTCTTCTAACTTAAAAAACAACGAAGTTATCGCATTTCCGATCAATACGTTATATGGCAGCTACAAGATATAGTCTGCCGATTCCTACGAAATTCGGCATATTAACTTATTTTGCACAAAGAAGTTATGGCATTTTCGATCAATTAGTTATATTGCAGTTATGGCATTAAATCGGGCGATTCTAATGAAATTTGGCATATATAATAATTTTGCCCCAAGTTAATTCCTTAGAAAGTCTTATTCTTCTAATTTAAAAAACAACGAAGTTATGGCATTTCCGATCAATCAGTTAAATGGCAAATATAAGATATAGTCGGCCGATCCCTTTGAAATTTGGCATACCTACTTATTTTGCACAAAGAAATTATGGCATTTCCGATCAATTAGTTATATTGCAGTTATGGCATTAAATCGGGCGATTCTAAAGAAATTTGGCATATATAATAATATAATTGAATATATAATATAATTCTTCAGTATAAATATTCAGTTATATTGCAGTTATGGCATTAAATCGGGCGATTCTAAAGAAATTTGGCATATATAATAATTTTGCCCCAAGTGAAATCCTTAGAAAGTCTTATTCTTCTAACTTGAAAAACAACGAAGTTATCGCATTTCCGATCAATCAGTTATATGGCAGCTATAAGATATAGTCGGCCGATCCCTATGAAATTCGGCATATCAACTTATTTTGCACAACAAATTTATGGGATTTCCGATCATTTAGTTATATTGCAGATATGGCATTAAATCGGGCGATTCCAAAGAAATTTGGCATATATAATAATTTTGCCCCAAGTTAAATCCTTAGAAAGTCTTATTCTTCTAATATAAAAAACAACGAAGTTATGGTAAACTAACGGGGGCGAACCCGCATGCCACGCCAAAAATATCTCATATGAAAAAATTACTTATTCGGCACTTGGAACAATAACAATTAGCAATATAAACACGTGCCGGGTGAGAATAATTTTAATGTGTTTTTGCCTCATAGCATAAAAAATCCTCTATTAGTGATGTGTTTGGGACGAACAATCTTCAGCCGAAAATTATATAGCCGCTCATACCTCTGGGTCTTAGGGCTGGTCTTGGGAAAAATTCGTCTTCACAATTTCTCAGTGTAAACGAGCAATTGTCCGATATGTCCTCTGTGGCATCACTCCAAGTGATACCACCAGATCCATTCGCCTAAACGCAATAGTCATCGAACAGGGTAATCAATCGTCCGGTTGACCGAACCAATTACCTATCAGAATACTAGAGGGTTTACTAAGCATACTTTCCAAACTGTATTCTGATCGTTCTTCCTTGGAATCTCACACTATAGTCTTAACAAACACCTAATTAAAGCCGGAGATCTTAAGCTCCAAAGTTTTTTCTGTAGCTTCTTTTGTCGCTCAGTGGAGATTCTTATCTGTATTCTTGCGGTTTAACCACACTAACCTACACTAATCGCTATATTTCATCTCCCTTTTCGTTTTCCTGATACAGTGGTTCAAAAAATAGAAACACAAATATTAATAAATTAACTTACCATTATCATGGATTTTAACCTCGTCTGTGCGTCGAAGTCTTGTAATAAGACAATCTCAACTTCTAAATGATCTCCAAAGCATAAGAGATCCGCTTTTAGGGATGTTCTTGTGACGAATAATCTTCAGCCTACTCAGCCGACAATTACGCAGCCGCCTATATCTCTGGCCACCCCAAGGGCCGGACCTGGGAGTAATTCGGCTCCTAATACCTCAGCATAAATAAGCAATTGTCCGATATGTCCCCGGTGGCATCGCTTCAAGTGATACCACCAGACCCAATAATTCAAACCCCCGTAAAAGTCACCGAACAGGATAATCAACCGTCCGGACTCCCGGTTCGAACTGATGATTCAGTATTAGTTACGGCGGTACCAATATCCTTGCAGGCGATCCATAGACACATATTTGTTTTCGGCTTTCCCCTGATACTTCTGAGATAAATATCTCGGCTTATATCAAAGCCAAAATAAAAGCCGACATAATGCTGGCGGATGTAAATAAATGTAAATATTCATACACCAGGTAAACGTCATCTTTTAAAATACGTGTGCCTGTGCAGATGTTCAAACGATTTTTTCCGCCCGCTTTTGGCCAGAAAAAATTTTCGTCGAAAAACATTAGCCAAGTACGATGAAGAAAATAATTACCAAACCTGCGGAAGTCTCCCACATGTTAGAGCCACTGACCAACCATCCACCTCAGCTTCATAAAAATAATATCTTCACTAACACTCACCTATCAGAATACTAGAGGGTTACGTAGTAAACTTCCCAAACTGTATTCTGATCGTTCTTCCTTGGAATCTCACACTATAGTCTTAACAAACACCTAATTAAAGCCGGAGATCTTAAGCTCCAAAGTTTTTTCAGTAGCTTCTTTTGTCGCTCAGTAGAGATTCTTATTTGTATTCTTGAGGTTTAACTACACTAACCCACACCAATCTCCCACTTTTTTTTTCTTAATATTTAATATTTACATTAAAGCCAAAACAAAAGCTGACATAATGGTGGCGTATATAAATAAATGTAAATATTCATACACCAGGTACACGTCATCTTTCAAAATACGTGTGCCTGTGCAGATGTGCAAGACGATTTGTTGCGCCAGCTTTGGGCAAGAGAACATTTTCGTCCAAGAACATCAGCCATGTACGATGAAGAAAAAAATTATCAAACTTGTGGGAGTGAAACTCCCGTTCTAGAACTTTGTCCCTTTCCCACCCTGAAGGCCGTGGATCTGTGCAAACCGCTCCTTAACTCTTTAATCTCTCTCTGGAGACTTCAATTGTCCCCTTATGTGGAAGGAATCTGCATAAAAGGGAAAAAATCCGATCCGAAATACCTATGTAGTTCAATATCTCCGTGCCAGTATGGCTTCATGAAGCGCCGCTCCACCACTACCAACTTATTACACTGACTTCAGTAAAGCTTTTGTCAGTAAAGCAAACTCTGTTAACCATTCGCTTCTTATAAGTAAACTCAGTCTTTTGGAATTCCCAGCTGACCTCCTTACCTGGATTTCGAGTTACTTATCTGGAAGAACCCAACGCGTCATCTTTAAAGATGTTCTCTCGCGTTTAGTCCGCGTCACATCTGGGGTAACCCAAGAAAGCCACTTTGGACCTTTACTTTTTACACTGTTTATTAACGACTTGCCCCTTGCCTTAATTAATTCACTTGTACTTATGTACGCTGATGAAGCTAAGCTTTGTCTTCAGTATAGATTCACTAGCGCCCAATCTGGACTTTAATCCGATTTGGATAAATTTCAAAATTGGTGTTTTGCAAAAAAATAAAGCTTAATGGATCGAAATGTAAACTCATGTCATTTTATCGATCTAGTTCTCACCAGGTTATGAGCTTTCTTTATGGGAACGTCTTGAAACGATAAACTCAGGTTAATGATCTGGAGGTCCTATTAGGTTTGAAACTTAAATTTACCGACCATATATCCAATATGGTTAATAAAGCTATGGGGGTGCTTGGTTTTATTAAAAGATGGTCAAAAAAATTTTATGAGCCGTACATAACAAAAACGTTATATACCTCATTGGTTCGTCCGATTCTTGAGTATTGATGTGTGTGTCTGGAGTCCTCAATACGGAGTACACCGAGCTCACATAGAATCTGTAAAAAAAAACTTTCTGACTTTCTTACTTAGGGGACTAAATTTGGATGCAAATCTTCACCTCCCGTCTTATCACAGTAGAATATTATTAATTAACTTACCATCATTAATGAACCGAAGAACGATGCTGTCCTCCTTCGTCCTCTACTCGTTAGCCTTTGTACTTCGAAATATGCCCAATTCGGATCTATCCCCGAGATTCAAGCCGTACGTTATGCGTCAACGTCCCTCGATCGGTTGGACGGGAGGTGAGCTGTACGTATGCAGTGGGAACCGCGCGAAAACTATCCTCTGTTATCAATAGCCATTCTTCATCTATTTTCTTGGGTACTATTAATATAGGACTACAATATGGAGATTTAGATTTGTAAGAGATATTTAGATAGGATATTTGTTAATTATATCTGCTATTTGGTTTTATACTTCATTATCATAAATTTAGGGATAAGTAGTATGGTCTTCTATAAATGGAATCTTTGTTTTTAGTTTCTATGGTGTGTTTGATTTAATTTGTAAAGGTGAAATTGATAATGATACTGAATATCAAAATATTTGGACAATAATAAACCGATTTTTCCTCATTGTTGATATGATCATCTCGAATATGACTAGTTATACGCTTGCAGAGGGTTTTATAATTTTGGTCAAAAGTGTGCAACGCAGTGATGGAGACATCTCCGACCCTATAAAGTGTTTATCTTCGTGACCAGGATGACCTCCAATTTTTATATAAGCTTGTCTGTCTCTCCGTAAGTCAGTATAAATATCCCAGAATGGCCTGTATCGATCGGAAATGACGTTACTTTTTTATTTTTAAAATTAGAACGATGGTACTTTCTATGGATTCTACTTTAGAAATTATCCAATCTGCCGAATTTTATTAGGTTCGGCCGACTATATCTTATAGCTGCCATATAACTGAACGATCGGAAATGACACATCCTGGTATTTTTTAAAAAATGCTTGGGGCTGTTTCCAACATTTTTTATTTGAAAATATATCTTATAATATAAGCTAGTTATATAATAATAGTTAAATGTGTAACATTTATATTGGAAAATTTATTTGATAGAGAAATTCTTATAAGGATTGGCGAACTATATACTATGCGATATATATCTAGTTATATAAGCTGCCACTTAACTGTAAGTGTATATAAAATTCTGCTCCGCCCGAAGTTAGCTTTCCCTTCTTGTTTTTAATTCTCTTTGCAATGCGTAAATGTGTTCTTCATCTTGTAATATGTTTGTATAATGTGTATTATGTTCCTTTAATATGTTGGAAATCATTGGATATTCGGATCCTTTCGTTTGGACTCTCGTGCTGTTGCGGGACCAATGCTGCTTTTCTTATACTGCCGCTGTCACTGCTCCTGTGGCCGTTGCCGCCGATGATCGGCTCCCACGGCGTCCTTCTTGTCGCTGTTTCATCGATCCGCCAACGCCGTCGTCTTCGAAGCGCTCCCGCGATGCCATCGTCTTCGCTCCTGGCCCACTGAGTGTATTGCTTCCACGCCACCGTCTTTGCCGTCGATTTGCTCCCGCGATACGGTCGTCTCCCCTTCTGGATCACTGAGTCTAGCCCTTTCGCCGTAGCCGACACCTAATCCGTGTTGGTCATCAATAGGCACACCTTCCATTCATACGCCGGGCAGGAAACGTTTTTATTTTTAGCCTGGCCGCCGTCTCAGGACTACTCCTCAGGCCATACCCCCGGTTGCCTTCGCCACTCGCCGCCAAACACCTGTATGCGAACGCTCTGCAGGATCTATGGCTGGCTAGAGGTTGGGCGTCGAGTCTCCTTCTCTCCAGGTAGTCGCTGTGTGTACGCCCCAGCGAGCCTGGATCATGAGTCTTTTGTCCGGGATGCCCCTGACTGGTTTAGGTGTGCAGTTGTTCTTGTTTTTGTAATTTGCCTTTAAAAGAGCAGGAGAAAGACGTGAAGCGTATATCATAACGGTCCTCGGAAACGGCTGTGTTTAGAAAGTTCGGAAGAAGAGAAAGACTTTCGGAAGAGAAGGGATGGGGCGATCTCTGAAAGGGATCTGGTGCCTCGCGTACCAACCACTAGAGTCCAGGATCCAGATTTCTGGAAAGGCCTTATTTGTAAAAAGAAAGATAAAAGGTGGCAATCTAAGCAACAAGAATTATCCGCGGGAAGCGAAATCGAGGCGGATTAAAGGGCGTCACTGACGCTATATAAGAAGGACCACTGGAGCGAATCGAGACGTTTTCTTTTAGGGATGTTGGAAGTGTTGAGTTGGAGGACCACCTTTGGAGTGTCCGACGTTCAAGCAGGAAAGTTTCTGGGTCAAAGATCTCCAGTAGGTAAGTCCAGCAGCCGTTCGCGAATCAAACACGAGTATAAAGAAGCTAGCATAGAGACAGACCAGTCTGGCGTACGCCATATCGCTTCCAGACAGTAACGACCATGTGTGATCCTGCAAAGCGAGGGGTGACCAGGGGCGAGGGGAAACCATTCAGGAACACCACGGTCCAATCAGAAGGCTTCTCATCCAGGCTCGCTAAGGCGTACGCACAGTGATCACCTGGAGTGAAGAAGCCGTGACGCCTAACCTCTGGTCACCTGGGACCAGACCATCTGGGAGGGGTAGGAAGGCCCTTCGTGCCCTTTTCCGGCTGCCAGACACCCAGAAAGCACATCCTGCCCAGCGTATGCCTGGAAGTTATCCGATTGGCGACCAACACGGATCAAAGCCGCCCGCCCACGCAAGCAAGCAAAGCAAGACTCAGTAAGCCAGGGACCACAGCGCCTCGGAGCAGTTCTCCAGAACACAGCATGGTACTCCACGGGGGCCTGACGAATGCACCGGCTTGACCTTAAGATGATCCGATACCACACCACATACCACACAATTGATACTTTTATCAATTGATGCCCAAAATATAAGGTTGACTGATTGGATATTATAAGTGTATAAGTGTAATATTTCTAGAAGAATCCGTTGTTCGAAAAAACTGTTCGAAGAGATCGGCCATTGCCTTATCAGTGTTCGCGTATGAATTCTCAAACGTTAGCAGAGGAAGAAAAGATTCATGTTTGCGCTTAGTGTTAACAAGGTTACAAAACTGCTCCGGATCCTGAGTAATCTGAATCCAACAGTGGCGAATGCACGGTGGAACTAGACCGAGCTACTAAGTATCTTGAATTACTAATTGTACACCCAGTTATTTTATGTTTAATAGTCTAATAGTATTTCCACGTCACGCAAGCGTCGAAAAATATATTCTCGCGCGGTTCCCACTGCATACTTACAGCCAACCTCCCGTCCAACCCGTGTTTCACCCGCGTTTAGCCTAAAATATTTAAGATTGTTAGTAGGGCAAAGAGACAAGATATGGTAAAGACCATTGTAGTCCGAACATAATACCCTGAACTGATCTTGCTGGGCATATGTCGAACTACAATGACTAAGGAGTAGAGGACGAAAGTTTCTAGTCCTTCTTCTACTAAGAACGTTAAAATTTAAGCGAGTTAATAAATGCTGGCTGTTTTTATTAACATAAATAAGACTATATAGAAACATGACACCCAGCATCGTTTTACAGTAAGTTAATGATGGTAAGTTGATTAAGAACAGTCTACTGTGATAAGACGGGAGAAGAAGATTTGCATCCCAATTTAGTCCCCTAAGGGCGAAAATTAGAAAGTTTTTATTTACAGATTCTATGTGAGCTCGGTGTACTGCGTATTGAGGACTCCAGACACACGATCCATACTCAAGAATCGGACAAACCAATGAGGTATATAACGTTTTTGTTTTGTACGGCTCATTAAATTCTTTTGACCTCTTTTGTCAAAACCAAGCATCCCCATAGTTTTATTAACCATGGTGGATATATGGTCGGTAAATTTAAAATTCAAATCTAATAGGACACCCAGTGAATCTATACTGAAGACAAAGCTTAACAACATCAGCGTACATAAGTACTATTGAGTCAGTTAAGGCAATGGGCAAATCGTTAATAAATAGTGTAAAAAGTAACAGTCCAAGATGGCTTCCTTGGGGCACCCCAGATGTGACGCGGACTAAACGCGATTTTACATCTTTAAAGATGACGCGTTGGGTTCTTCCAGATAAGTAACTCGAAATCCAGGTAAGGAGGTCAGCTGGGAATCCGAAAAGACTGAGTTTACTTATAAGAAGGTTATGGTTAATGGTTACGAATGGTTAACCATTTACGAATGGTTAACAGAGTCAAATGCTTTACTGAAGTCAGTGTATATGAAGTCTGTCTGTAAGCCATTCCGGAACCCATCCGTGACAAAAGATGTTAGCCCCAATAAGATTGGAGTGGTGAACGGCGCTTCATGAAGCCATGCTGGCCCGGAGATATTGTGGAACTACATAGGTGTTGGAAATGTGGCTTGATAAGTTTTTCAAAAAGCTTTGGAATGGCTGACAATTTAGAAATGCCTCTATAATTGGCAGCGTCGGATTTTTTCCCTTTTTATGCAGACGAATCATGTAATATTCCTTCCACATAAGGGAACGATCGAAGTCTATAGCGAGAGATTAAAGAGTTTAAGGAGCGGTTTGCACAGATCCTCGGCGCAGTACTTCAGATCGCAGCCTGGTACTCCATCGGGGCCTGGAGAATACACCTAATAACACCTATTAATAATAAAGATTGACCAGACATGAAGATTTTAATTCAAAGAAATTCTATGTCACCAAACTCTTGTGATTTAACCTTTACCTCATGAAGAAGCTTATTTATTACTATATATAACTATATCTTAAGTAAGCGAATTTTCCCAGATATTAACGATATATCAAAAGGCTAATTTAAAATAAATATGATCGATAGAGCAAATTTTGAAAATAAAAATGTTTAACGGTTTTTTTTGTGATTTTTTCAGAGTATTTCTTTTTCCATAAGATTTAGATATTTTTAAGAAAGTGAAAAGATATTTAAAAAACCTTCATAACGAAATATGAACGAACATGTGTAGCTTCAGTGGTTGCAAAGTTATTCGTTTTTTAAATTTTGAAGTATTTTTAGTTTTTTAAGGTACAAAAAAGGTTTTTTAAAGGTTAGGTTAAAAAAATCGTTTAAGAAACGTTTGAATTTTGATAACGAACATACCCAAAATTTTTAATATTTTAAAATACAAAATAGGGCAACGCGGACTGGATTTTTTTCGGAGAAAAACTTGACAAACTTTTACATTTGGGAAATTCTTTAAAAATCGTTTTTCCTGAATAACTTTTGAAAGAAATGTACCCAATTTACACAATGAATGTGTGTTGAGGTACAAATCGACGCGTATTTTGGAGCAGAATCTGTGTATATAAAATATATATATTTTATCTGGTGATACCAATGTCCCCACTAACTCCTATTTGGTGAATCAAAAGTGTTTTACATTTACGCAAATTTCTCCCAAGCCAAACTACTATTTGCTAATGTTTGGATAAAAACTCAAATGAAAACAATACCTTTCATTTGATATATCACTTATTCAGATTGAACGTACACAATAAATTTATAATTCTTCGGATATATATATTGTCATCACGCGCCTAGAGCTAGTGTGTCGCCACCTAGCGGACTGCCGTCCGCTGTGATACGTCGGATTTTCCTTCTTGATGCTATAACTTTAAAACGCATGAACCGATTTCCACGGATTTGCATTCTTTGGAACGGACTCGGACTCTGTGAGGTTTATAGCAAAGAAAATTCCGGAAAAATTTCAACAGAAAAGCGGGTAAATCTTTTTTTACATACAGCACCATTTTTTATACATAGTATATTTCTGTACTACAAACCAATAATAGGACGACGTGCAAACATCGGCCGCCGCACAAGCGGCGGTGAAGTAGCCTACGTGGCAGCCCTATTTCATAGTAGAACCCTATTTATCTATTTCATTGCGGGTTTTGGGCAATCTGGCAATAAGCATAGAGCTGAGTGTGGGACCGCGTGGGATTATCTTGCTTTGCGTTTTAGCCACAAAGTGAGGAAGTTCTGTCGGTCAACAAAAGGCGACAAGAAAATCAGAAAGTGCTAAAGTGAAGGTTATCCGCTCAGGGACCATCGCGCTGTAAGGAGTTGGCGTGGGACTGGCATTAATCGAAAAGCCACAAGCAGCCGTTTGTTTGGTGTTAGCCAAGTTGAGGCAGTTCGAGAATCGCACAGACGAGGTGAGTTGTTAGGTTAGGTCGTGGTCGTGCGAGCCGGACGGAGTTGTTTTTGGTTTATTTGATCGAGGATCTCGGTGAAGAAGTTATTGGCAATGAAGCAGGACTTGAGCGAGCTCGACAAGAATAGTCGTTTCTCAAAAAGGACCGACAAGCACGACTGAGCGTTCGCGGCGCTTTTAAGGGGCGTTCCGCCGTAAATAGGTTTCGGTCCTAATCTTTCGGAGGTCATTGAGGAGTATTCAGCAGACGTAGAACTGGAAACGAGGGCGGAGCTTTTGCGGCGCTTTTAAAAATTGCGCTGTACAAGGGAGTCGAGGGATTCATCTGACTGGTGGCCTAGCGGTGCCGAACGACGGTGAAGTAAAGATAGTGTCCGGAGTTATTTGGCTTAGAGTACTGCTCCTGGCGATGTTATTTGTCCTGGTGTTGTTTATGGGTTAGGCGAGAGTCCTCCCAATATATTTTCTCCACCAGCATCGAGCACGTGGAAGCGCTTCAACCGCTCGTCGCGGATAAAAAGGGGTGAGTAATCTTTGATCCATGCCAGGCCAGCCGAAGTGCTACGGAATTCTCCGATCATTACCCTCTCACGTTTTCCGGTCTCCGGCCCAAGAGGCTTCTCCAGCTAGATAGTTAACCTCTGAAAAACCCTTGAGATCGGGAAGCGTTTTCCTAACATTTAGTTCGCACTGAGAGAGAATTCCCGGAGCAGGATTCCAACTGGATCCGAAAGAGATCTGCCTTTGTGCCCCGCGCTTTTGGATGATAGCGAGCCTTGTTACGGTGATGAGCCGACTCTCTAAAGCTAGTGCCAGAAAATAGCGTATAAAGTATTATACGCTATTATTTGGCGCAAACATTTGGCGCAAACGGTCTTCCATCACTCACATAAAGGTTCCATCACTCCCAGTTTCCGCAGATATATATAAGAAAAGAAATTGATCAAATTTTAACATATATTTATAACATAAAGGCTATGTAATTGCGTTGACCACCATTGTTTTTGTACGTATAATTTTTGTAATGCTTATAATTTATTAATTGCTATAATATGGTAACTCGAATCTCAGCCACTCATACAGCACTGCACTGGCTGCGACGGAACGACGCGCTGACGCTGCATATCCAATGGTTAGGCTGCGGCGACAACAGTCCGGTAAGAATGGAGCATTTTAGTCTTCAATAGGCAGTCTAGATATCGACACTCCCGAGAACAAAACTTATTTTCCGATAAAATCCACTGTCAAATCGTAAAGAATAAAATTATAATAGCGCATTGAATCTAAAGAGTTTTACTCAAGATAAAGACTATTCACTATTTTCTAATTTTAGAAAGGAACCAAACTACCGAACTGAGGAGCGAGGAGCGAGGAGCGAGGAGCGAGGAGTAACCTTATGAAATCAGTAGCTGCAGGTCTCAGGTGAGGTTGCATCATGCCATCGTAAAGGAAAATGGTCCTTATCTTATATGTAGAGTTTATTACTATAGGTTAATGGTTTACTTTTATAATTGATAAATGCGTGTGTTAGGTTCAGCTTATTATAACTCAATAGTTATTTTAACTTTTTTGTTTTGCGCAAGAGACTCTGATTTTTACGACACCACGTCTCTCTGATCCACGACTCTCACATCGAACTTGCTCACCTCTCAATAAATGGCTCAAAGGGAGCACTCGAACTTGCATGATTGTTACCATTTAACATTCAGCCATCCGGATCATTATCTGATCTAGAAGTCGAAATTTCTTCGTTTTCTGCAGCTTTACCGCTACTGGTTGATGTACCATTAGGACCTTCAGCATGTGCGGCTTTTCTCACGTCGTGTCTCCCGTTACTCTTAACGTTAAAACCTAATAACTAGTTAGTAGTTTAGTCTAGTATGTGCCCTGTATCGAACTGTTTTCTCTTAATGGCTACCAGATCACCCTCTGTACATGTGCTCTTCTTGTAGCTTCTTATCGTAATTGAACCTAAACGCTTATGCGGCTAAAGTATCACAAATTCTGACTGGAGCAGAATGATAGGACACTTGATCGATACGCTGTATAGAGCAAATAATGCGATGACCGCGCTTTTTACTTATCTTGAGGAAATGAGAAAATCTTCTTAGCTGTCAAAACTCCCTCATGATCGGGCCTACTCGATTTAGAAAAAAACCATGAGCTTATTGAAGCTTCACAAGACAATAGTCTAGGAATAATGGTTATTACAAAGAAATTACTGATACATACATAAACATGCAGACCGACTATCGATAATACATAACGACTTACATAATACATATTACTTACCGATAATAGATCTCAATAGGATCCGACCGCTACAAATGGTAACGTTCATTCTATTCATTCTGCTTTGGAATTAACACATTCAGTATTGGTCGTTTGTTGTATAAAAAACAACGCGCATTCATACATTCATACATTGTTGTTCTCCACCGATTCCACACCCACCACCTCAGGTGCATCGTGAACCTATCTCCATAAGTCAACTCCCATATAGAGCCTAATTTTCAAGGAGGGGCAAAGTAGGATCGGGATGTGGTATGTTTGGTCTTAATATGCAAAATGGGTTGGAGCGTGGCATCTCTGGCAGGGTCATGCTTCTTCTCGCGATCTCCGACTAGAATTTCCGGAATTTAGGAAATATGATTCCGGGAATCCCACTGTAGTATGCATGGGCCATTATAGCAACTAAAGCCAGTGGATGAATGTCGTAATGGTTTCACGTGAGCACCTGCAACGTTGGCTTAATCTCACGGCCCTCTGGGCTTGGGATATGAAACTATGCGTCAATCAGCGCCCCTTTGAAACCATGCCCGGATACCGACAGATTGGAAGGCAATCTGTTCAGGTCATGACTTAATCCTCAGTTAAGGATGGATGCCTATCTAAATCTCTTTCAATCTGTGTATTTGAAGCGGACGGATATTTCCACGGCACGGCCTTACGAAAACAACCAATCTTATTCGACAAGCGGAAAGGCTTCTGATAGATACCAGAAATGCTTCGATTGAAACCTCAAGCGTGTAGTGGGTTGAGAGGGGCAAAGGTCTGAAAAGATCGGTATCATCTAGATCAGATACAAAACATAAGTCTAGAAGCCGATCTATCGAATTTCTAACATGGTTGATCTGACCTAAATCATAATGGGTGGAAGGTGATAAAAAAAAGATGCATTTACAATATTCATGGTCCGGGCGATGGGTTACCACGAGCTTAATAATCCAAAATAAAAATCCAATGTATAGCTCGGAACTTTATCTTCACTTATCCAGTAAGTCCAATTTGGTCTCTTAAGGATATAAATCTGGCTGTTGGTCACGGCTTGGTAAATAAATCGGCAAGCAGAGAATCTGTAGAATATACTCAAGAACAATTAGTTTCTTTTTAATCTGATCACGAGTAAAATTATATTGAATATCAATATGTTTTGATCTTTTATGGCTTGTAGGATTATTGGCAATGCTTATGCAGCTTTAATTATATTCATATATTATTATTTGTTCGTTTTGGATCAATGTTAATTCCCTTCATTAAAGATTTTAACCACATTGCTTCCCTAACTGCTTCGAATAAAGCTATATATTCTGCTTTTATGGATGAAGCCGCCACTGAATTTTGCTTTTGTGAATTCCAACATATTTTACACGAATCAAATACTTTAAACATAAATCCAGTAGTACTTTTTATATCAGTAACACTTCCAGCCTAATCTGAATCAACATATTCAATTGCAGTGTCAGTATATTTTTTGGTCTTAACGTAACAGTATTTAAGATCTACTGAACCTTTTAGATATCTAAAAATTTTTTCAGACTTTCCCATAATTCTTTGTTGTTATTATTTGTGTACCTACTGAGTATGCATATCGCAGTACATAAATCAGGGCGTTTGCATAACATGAGGTACATTAAAAAACTTATTAGGTTTTTGCAATGAGCATCAAAAGTTTTTTATTGAATTTAATGCCTCATAATCAACCTTACTTGCAAGGGGTATGAACCGGATTACAATCAATCATGTTAAATTTGTTCAGAATAATTGATATACGCTGTTTGACTAAGGTATAACTTATTATCATGTCTCTCAATTTTAATACCGATAAAATGTCTTATTTCTACCAAATCAGTCATGCTGAATTTACTCATGAGGCAAAATTTAAATTTGTACATAATGTTACAATTTTCTGTAGCAATTACCAACGTATAATAGTAGATATATGTTTTTGAAAATATCTCCTTTGTCTAGACTATAGATACAATGATCTACTTGAGAATCGTTTTCAAACTTTGCACACACCCTTCTTTCCTTTGCTGGCAGTATATAAGTCGGAACAGCCGGGATCGGTCGACTATATCCTATAGCTGCCATATAACTGATTGATCGGAAATAGCATGCCTTCGTTGTTTTTAAAGATAGAAGGATGGGACTTTGTATGGATTCCACTTTGAGTAAAATATGCCAACTATATCCGACTATATCCTATAGCTGCCATATAACTGATTGATCGGGAATTCCATAACTTCGTTGTTTTTAAAGTTAGAAGGATGGAAATTTCTATGGATTCTACTTTGGGCAAACTAATCATATCTGCAAAATTTCATAAGGATCGGCCGAATAAATACGATCCAATATATATCTTATAATATAAGATGCGTGTCGCCACCTAACGGACTGCCACTCAACTGCAAGGATATATCAACTTCGGCTCCGCCCGAAGTTAGCTTTCCTTTCTTGTTTGTCTATTCATTCAGACCTCTAGTTCAGACACACCATTTAATGGAGGAGTGTGTCGAATAGTTAAATGGTATGTTATACCTTTCTCAACAGAGTATTCACCCATGTCTTTTGATAAATATTCTCCTCCATTGTCTACATATAAACTCCATCCTTTACAATAAAATCTTATTTACTTTTAGCAACAAAATTGTTATACTTCAGAAGAAATACTTCAGAAACTGGTCTATTAAAACAACATAATGTTCTTTCCATCTATTGTAAAAGGAGAAAAAGGACCACAAACATCTGAATAAATAGTGGTCGCTGTCGCTGGTCGAAAGGCAACCGTGCTTTCTTCCCATATAAACAGGCTTCACAAAACTCTTGGGAAGATTCAATCGAAATTCTTCTTCAAATACTTGTGTCTTTAATCAAATAATTTTTAATTATTTCATTAATTTTGCCTTTGCTAACATATCCCAATCTGCTTTGCCACAATTCTTAATTTTTAATATTCAAAGCTGCATAAAATCTTGGGCATAACTTGAAACCCAAGACGGGAACATTATTGTTGTACATTATTGTACATACCCTCAATAATTACACAACCATTTTTATATCCATGCAGAGGGTATTATAATTTTGGTCAAAAGTGTGCATCGCAGTGAAGGAGACATCTCCGACCCTATAAAGTATATATATTCTTGATCAGGATCACCTCCTGAGTCGATATAAGCATGACCGTCTGTCTCTTTCTTCGCAAACTAGTCTCTCAGTTTTAATGCTATCGCCTTCAAACTTTGCATACACCTTTCTTTTCTTTGCAGTATATAAGTGGAAACGGCCGGTATCGGTCGACTATATCCTCTTGCTGCCATATAACTGATTGATCGGAAATGGCATAACTTTGATACTGGTGTCTTTAGTAGCACTTCTTAAGTTTATCTCATGATCAAGAAGTCGATTATAAATTATCTTTTATTAATGTTTCGATTGCGGTTATTGCGTTATCATAGGAAAACGGTAAAGATAAAAACAAATGTAAATACTAAAAATGTAAACACTTGTAACACTAAACTTTAGTGTTAAAAATTTAATTTTCATTAAATATATATCACTTATTCAGATTGAACGTACACAATAAATTTATAATTCTTCGGATATATATATTGTCATCACGCGCCTAGAGCTAGTGTGTCGCCACCTAGCGGACTGCCGTCCGCTGTGATACGTCGGATTTTCCTTCTTGATGCTATAACTTTAAAACGCATGAACCGATTTCCACGGATTTGCATTCTTTGGAACGGACTCGGACTCTGTGAGGTTTATAGCAAAGAAAATTCCGGAAAAATTTCAACAGAAAAGCGGGTAAATCTTTTTTTACATACAGCACCATTTTTTATACATAGTATATTTCTGTACTACAAACCAATAATAGGACGACGTGCAAACATCGGCCGCCGCACAAGCGGCGGTGAAGTAGCCTACGTGGCAGCCCTATTTCATAGTAGAACCCTATTTATCTATTTCATTGCGGGTTTTGGGCAATCTGGCAATAAGCATAGAGCTGAGTGTGGGACCGCGTGGGATTATCTTGCTTTGCGTTTTAGCCACAAAGTGAGGAAGTTCTGTCGGTCAACAAAAGGCGACAAGAAAATCAGAAAGTGCTAAAGTGAAGGTTATCCGCTCAGGGACCATCGCGCTGTAAGGAGTTGGCGTGGGACTGGCATTAATCGAAAAGCCACAAGCAGCCGTTTGTTTGGTGTTAGCCAAGTTGAGGCAGTTCGAGAATCGCACAGACGAGGTGAGTTGTTAGGTTAGGTCGTGGTCGTGCGAGCCGGACGGAGTTGTTTTTGGTTTATTTGATCGAGGATCTCGGTGAAGAAGTTATTGGCAATGAAGCAGGACTTGAGCGAGCTCGACAAGAATAGTCGTTTCTCAAAAAGGACCGACAAGCACGACTGAGCGTTCGCGGCGCTTTTAAGGGGCGTTCCGCCGTAAATAGGTTTCGGTCCTAATCTTTCGGAGGTCATTGAGGAGTATTCAGCAGACGTAGAACTGGAAACGAGGGCGGAGCTTTTGCGGCGCTTTTAAAAATTGCGCTGTACAAGGGAGTCGAGGGATTCATCTGACTGGTGGCCTAGCGGTGCCGAACGACGGTGAAGTAAAGATAGTGTCCGGAGTTATTTGGCTTAGAGTACTGCTCCTGGCGATGTTATTTGTCCTGGTGTTGTTTATGGGTTAGGCGAGAGTCCTCCCAATATATTTTCTCCACCAGCATCGAGCACGTGGAAGCGCTTCAACCGCTCGTCGCGGATAAAAAGGGGTGAGTAATCTTTGATCCATGCCAGGCCAGCCGAAGTGCTACGGAATTCTCCGATCATTACCCTCTCACGTTTTCCGGTCTCCGGCCCAAGAGGCTTCTCCAGCTAGATAGTTAACCTCTGAAAAACCCTTGAGATCGGGAAGCGTTTTCCTAACATTTAGTTCGCACTGAGAGAGAATTCCCGGAGCAGGATTCCAACTGGATCCGAAAGAGATCTGCCTTTGTGCCCCGCGCTTTTGGATGATAGCGAGCCTTGTTACGGTGATGAGCCGACTCTCTAAAGCTAGTGCCAGAAAATAGCGTATAAAGTATTATACGCTATTATTTGGCGCAAACATTTAAGCAAACGGTCTTCCATCACTCACATAAAGGTTCCATCACTCCCAGTTTCCGCAGATATATATAAGAAAAGAAATTGATCAAATTTTAACATATATTTATAACATAAAGGCTATGTAATTGCGTTGACCACCATTGTTTTTGTACGTATAATTTTTGTAATGCTTATAATTTATTAATTGCTATAATATGGTAACTCGAATCTCAGCCACTCATACAGCACTGCACTGGCTGCGACGGAACGACGCGCTGACGCTGCATATCCAATGGTTAGGCTGCGGCGACAACAGTCCGGTAAGAATGGAGCATTTTAGTCTTCAATAGGCAGTCTAGATATCGACACTCCCGAGAACAAAACTTATTTTCCGATAAAATCCACTGTCAAATCGTAAAGAATAAAATTATAATAGCGCATTGAATCTAAAGAGTTTTACTCAAGATAAAGACTATTCACTATTTTCTAATTTTAGAAAGGAACCAAACTACCGAACTGAGGAGCGAGGAGCGAGGAGCGAGGAGCGAGGAGCGAGGAGTAACCTTATGAAATCAGTAGCTGCAGGTCTCAGGTGAGGTTGCATCATGCCATCGTAAAGGAAAATGGTCCTTATCTTATATGTAGAGTTTATTACTATAGGTTAATGGTTTACTTTTATAATTGATAAATGCGTGTGTTAGGTTCAGCTTATTATAACTCAATAGTTATTTTAACTTTTTTGTTTTGCGCAAGAGACTCTGATTTTTACGACACCACGTCTCTCTGATCCACGACTCTCACATCGAACTTGCTCACCTCTCAATAAATGGCTCAAAGGGAGCACTCGAACTTGCATGATTGTTACCATTTAACATTCAGCCATCCGGATCATTATCTGATCTAGAAGTCGAAATTTCTTCGTTTTCTGCAGCTTTACCGCTACTGGTTGATGTACCATTAGGACCTTCAGCATGTGCGGCTTTTCTCACGTCGTGTCTCCCGTTACTCTTAACGTTAAAACCTAATAACTAGTTAGTAGTTTAGTCTAGTATGTGCCCTGTATCGAACTGTTTTCTCTTAATGGCTACCAGATCACCCTCTGTACATGTGCTCTTCTTGTAGCTTCTTATCGTAATTGAACCTAAACGCTTATGCGGCTAAAGTATCACAAATTCTGACTGGAGCAGAATGATAGGACACTTGATCGATACGCTGTATAGAGCAAATAATGCGATGACCGCGCTTTTTACTTATCTTGAGGAAATGAGAAAATCTTCTTAGCTGTCAAAACTCCCTCATGATCGGGCCTACTCGATTTAGAAAAAAACCATGAGCTTATTGAAGCTTCACAAGACAATAGTCTAGGAATAATGGTTATTACAAAGAAATTACTGATACATACATAAACATGCAGACCGACTATCGATAATACATAACGACTTACATAATACATATTACTTACCGATAATAGATCTCAATAGGATCCGACCGCTACAAATGGTAACGTTCATTCTATTCATTCTGCTTTGGAATTAACACATTCAGTATTGGTCGTTTGTTGTATAAAAAACAACGCGCATTCATACATTCATACATTGTTGTTCTCCACCGATTCCACACCCACCACCTCAGGTGCATCGTGAACCTATCTCCATAAGTCAACTCCCATATAGAGCCTAATTTTCAAGGAGGGGCAAAGTAGGATCGGGATGTGGTATGTTTGGTCTTAATATGCAAAATGGGTTGGAGCGTGGCATCTCTGGCAGGGTCATGCTTCTTCTCGCGATCTCCGACTAGAATTTCCGGAATTTAGGAAATATGATTCCGGGAATCCCACTGTAGTATGCATGGGCCATTATAGCAACTAAAGCCAGTGGATGAATGTCGTAATGGTTTCACGTGAGCACCTGCAACGTTGGCTTAATCTCACGGCCCTCTGGGCTTGGGATATGAAACTATGCGTCAATCAGCGCCCCTTTGAAACCATGCCCGGATACCGACAGATTGGAAGGCAATCTGTTCAGGTCATGACTTAATCCTCAGTTAAGGATGGATGCCTATCTAAATCTCTTTCAATCTGTGTATTTGAAGCGGACGGATATTTCCACGGCACGGCCTTACGAAAACAACCAATCTTATTCGACAAGCGGAAAGGCTTCTGATAGATACCAGAAATGCTTCGATTGAAACCTCAAGCGTGTAGTGGGTTGAGAGGGGCAAAGGTCTGAAAAGATCGGTATCATCTAGATCAGATACAAAACATAAGTCTAGAAGCCGATCTATCGAATTTCTAACATGGTTGATCTGACCTAAATCATAATGGGTGGAAGGTGATAAAAAAAAGATGCATTTACAATATTCATGGTCCGGGCGATGGGTTACCACGAGCTTAATAATCCAAAATAAAAATCCAATGTATAGCTCGGAACTTTATCTTCACTTATCCAGTAAGTCCAATTTGGTCTCTTAAGGATATAAATCTGGCTGTTGGTCACGGCTTGGTAAATAAATCGGCAAGCAGAGAATCTGTAGAATATACTCAAGAACAATTAGTTTCTTTTTAATCTGATCACGAGTAAAATTATATTGAATATCAATATGTTTTGATCTTTTATGGCTTGTAGGATTATTGGCAATGCTTATGCAGCTTTAATTATATTCATATATTATTATTTGTTCGTTTTGGATCAATGTTAATTCCCTTCATTAAAGATTTTAACCACATTGCTTCCCTAACTGCTTCGAATAAAGCTATATATTCTGCTTTTATGGATGAAGCCGCCACTGAATTTTGCTTTTGTGAATTCCAACATATTTTACACGAATCAAATACTTTAAACATAAATCCAGTAGTACTTTTTATATCAGTAACACTTCCAGCCTAATCTGAATCAACATATTCAATTGCAGTGTCAGTATATTTTTTGGTCTTAACGTAACAGTATTTAAGATCTACTGAACCTTTTAGATATCTAAAAAATTTTTTCAGACTTTCCCATAATTCTTTGTTGTTATTATTTGTGTACCTACTGAGTATGCATATCGCAGTACATAAATCAGGGCGTTTGCATAACATGAGGTACATTAAAAAACTTATTAGGTTTTTGCAATGAGCATCAAAAGTTTTTTATTGAATTTAATGCCTCATAATCAACCTTACTTGCAAGGGGTATGAACCGGATTACAATCAATCATGTTAAATTTGTTCAGAATAATTGATATACGCTGTTTGACTAAGGTATAACTTATTATCATGTCTCTCAATTTTAATACCGATAAAATGTCTTATTTCTACCAAATCAGTCATGCTGAATTTACTCATGAGGCAAAATTTAAATTTGTACATAATGTTACAATTTTCTGTAGCAATTACCAACGTATAATAGTAGATATATGTTTTTGAAAATATCTCCTTTGTCTAGACTATAGATACAATGATCTACTTGAGAATCGTTTTCAAACTTTGCACACACCCTTCTTTCCTTTGCTGGCAGTATATAAGTCGGAACAGCCGGGATCGGTCGACTATATCCTATAGCTGCCATATAACTGATTGATCGGAAATAGCATGCCTTCGTTGTTTTTAAAGATAGAAGGATGGGACTTTGTATGGATTCCACTTTGAGTAAAATATGCCAACTATATCCGACTATATCCTATAGCTGCCATATAACTGATTGATCGGGAATTCCATAACTTCGTTGTTTTTAAAGTTAGAAGGATGGAAATTTCTATGGATTCTACTTTGGGCAAACTAATCATATCTGCAAAATTTCATAAGGATCGGCCGAATAAATACGATCCAATATATATCTTATAATATAAGATGCGTGTCGCCACCTAACGGACTGCCACTCAACTGCAAGGATATATCAACTTCGGCTCCGCCCGAAGTTAGCTTTCCTTTCTTGTTTGTCTATTCATTCAGACCTCTAGTTCAGACACACCATTTAATGGAGGAGTGTGTCGAATAGTTAAATGGTATGTTATACCTTTCTCAACAGAGTATTCACCCATGTCTTTTGATAAATATTCTCCTCCATTGTCTACATATAAACTCCATCCTTTACAATAAAATCTTATTTACTTTTAGCAACAAAATTGTTATACTTCAGAAGAAATACTTCAGAAACTGGTCTATTAAAACAACATAATGTTCTTTCCATCTATTGTAAAAGGAGAAAAAGGACCACAAACATCTGAATAAATAGTGGTCGCTGTCGCTGGTCGAAAGGCAACCGTGCTTTCTTCCCATATAAACAGGCTTCACAAAACTCTTGGGAAGATTCAATCGAAATTCTTCTTCAAATACTTGTGTCTTTAATCAAATAATTTTTAATTATTTCATTAATTTTGCCTTTGCTAACATATCCCAATCTGCTTTGCCACAATTCTTAATTTTTAATATTCAAAGCTGCATAAAATCTTGGGCATAACTTGAAACCCAAGACGGGAACATTATTGTTGTACATTATTGTACATACCCTCAATAATTACACAACCATTTTTATATCCATGCAGAGGGTATTATAATTTTGGTCAAAAGTGTGCATCGCAGTGAAGGAGACATCTCCGACCCTATAAAGTATATATATTCTTGATCAGGATCACCTCCTGAGTCGATATAAGCATGACCGTCTGTCTCTTTCTTCGCAAACTAGTCTCTCAGTTTTAATGCTATCGCCTTCAAACTTTGCATACACCTTTCTTTTCTTTGCAGTATATAAGTGGAAACGGCCGGTATCGGTCGACTATATCCTCTTGCTGCCATATAACTGATTGATCGGAAATGGCATAACTTTGATACTGGTGTCTTTAGTAGCACTTCTTAAGTTTATCTCATGATCAAGAAGTCGATTATAAATTATCTTTTATTAATGTTTCGATTGCGGTTATTGCGTTATCATAGGAAAACGGTAAAGATAAAAACAAATGTAAATACTAAAAATGTAAACACTTGTAACACTAAACTTTAGTGTTAAAAATTTAATTTTCATTGAAAAATGTAAGCTAAGCTCTTTCTTTCATAAATTTCATCTAGATTATGAAAAATCTCTATTGTTGGGCAATTGTTGGACAAATGAATCAGGCAAATACTCAATTAAAATATTCTTTACCATTTTCTCAAATCTTATCCATTGTTCTGTAATTATTTCCGGTGATACTTCATCATCTACTCCCAGTACATCATTTTCTTCCAAAAGATATCGCACTCGGAATTTCCAAAAAAAAATATTACTCGACATCGAATGGTTTAATGTTTCGTTTAATTTTCTCCATAATTAAACTTGATTAAAATATGCTCAGTCAATCTATTAAAAAAAATATTATTGAAAAATGATTCCTAACATACCATTTCTTTGTACATAAAACAAAAGATACAAAATGAAATGTAGAAATGCGTGTTAGATAAACAAAGAAATACAAAGGTTTAAGGCTGAAGAAGTTTTGGAAGAGGGGAAGGTTACTGTTTTTAAGGCTTTTCATAAGTTCGATTTTGCATGCTCTGATTTTGACGGCACCTTTTTTTCGGTGACTTCTTTCACAACTGAGCCCCGACTCTCACTTCGAACTTGCTTAGTTCTCAATAGATTTCGATGGAACCTCCACACCAAAGGATGCACTCGAACCTACATGATTGTTACTACTTTTCTTACGGCCATCCTGATCATTATCTGATGCAGATGACGAAATTTCTTCGTTTTCTGCTACATATCTGCACAGCTTGATATAACCACAACTGATTGAATTGGTATTAGGACCTTCAGCATGTGCGGCTTCCCTCACGTTTTGCCTCCCGTAACTCTTATCGTTTGTTACCTCATAAAGATCGAACTGCATCCTCTCCTGCTCTGACCTCTCCTGTTCTTCTGCTGAATCGCGCGCTCCACTTATCCGTGACATTAACGATGTTCCTCTATCGCTCACTGTAAGTGTGGAAACTCAAAATACCTTGGACCACTCGTTCAGCTTCCGTATGACCTCCTCGTGTCCTGTTGACTTCGTTGGGAAGAGCCATAGAAACTTGAAGACCTTCGTTAAACACTGATAGGATGTATTTGTACTGCTTCGCTGACGCAACCACCAAGCACAAACGATCTATGTGCAGCTTTTACACCGACGCGTAGCACTTCTCGATACCGTTCAACAGACCTCCTTGTTTTCCCAGTTTCTTATTGATAATGATATATTTAATGCAGTGTAATTTTTAAGTAGGATGGCTAATTATTATTGATATATAAATAAATTTACTTAGCTTAGATTTAGGACCGTCCATCAGACCGTCTATCACTTTATTTATTAAACGTATCATGGAGAATACATTTTAACATTAAATAACTCGCGGCGCTGCCAACAAAAGCTCAGCAGCGATAAATAGCGGCTATGTTCATACACATATATTTCTTTGCCTGTACATAAGGCTGGTAGCAGCGGCAATAGTTAGAAATAAGCAGTAATAAGATCTACTAACCGATCTTCATAGTTTAGCAATAAGCAGTAATTTCGACCGACTAACGCAGCTACAGACGGTGCCAAGCAGTGATATCAGCAATATCAACAGAAAGAATGACCGACTGACCGGGGCAATTGAAATACAGCAAATAAGCAAAACCCATGACCAAGACATTTGAGTCAGCAGACTCAGAGGTAAGTGCCTTTCGCTAACCTTGGTGGAGCACGTTCGTAACTTTGACCTGCCCTAATTTTAAATATATGTATACTGTTGAATCTTATATAAGATCTGTACTTCTGAAATAAAGGTAGTTGCAAAAACGGTACTTACGGTACTTAAAATTAATCGACTTCGAGTGTTGCTCCCGTGAAACGGACCTTCGTAGGACCCTCGATACATAAATCGCCTCCGAGTGTTGCTCCCGGTTGAAACCAGTAGGGACCATATACACGTAGTCGCCACTGAGTGTTGGTCCCGTGGAATGGATCGCCAGCAGAACCATTGATAGGTCGTTCTCCGTGTGTTGCTTCAGACCCAAGGACCGCCGGAGGAACCTAATATCACACCATAGCTGAAGCTAATCAACGAACCCCAGCTCCCCATCTCCCCATCTCAACCCTAGCCGGCATAGTTCAGGTAGCTTTTAGTCAGACTTTTTATAGGTATTTGACTACAACTCCGGGACCTCTCATAACTCCCGCGAGTTCAAGTTCGACGTAAGTAGCCGTTATACGGACGTTATACAGAGGAAGTGATCACATTTGGATAAATTCGTATTTTTGTTGGGCTTACATACATTTGTATGTACAATGTTAACGAAAGTTCGTGATCGATAACTAACTCTGGGTTTACTGACTCAGATCGTTTGGTATTGGTTTTCTCGCTCTGGCCAATCGGTCATTCTTACCGCTGGAGCTTTTTGGAATCGCAGTCCTTTCTCTGCCTTGCTTCTTGGTCACTTTTGTCTATTGATATTGAGATCTTTAAAGTTAGCGGGGAACGGAACTTCTTGAATTCCCTTAATCACTGGTACTTGCACTGTGTCCACTTCTTGCGTGAGTTTAAAAACTTGGGCTTGTGGTTCAGGCTCCGTCTGAGGCTCTCCTCGTTGATCCGCCATCCGCGGAGAATTCTCAAATCTTCCAGGTTTTACTAGATTCTCCTTGACGATGCATGCACTGGTCCATGTACTGCTACTTGGTCTGTTGGTAACAGAACACCGGGTTCATTTGTAAAAATGGCTGCTGCTGAAAACACCATTTGGGATGAGCCGGATTGAGGTGGATCGGTAGACGAATTTTTTAACTTGACTTAACTTGTTTCCTGTCGCTCAAGCTGTGTGGATCGAATCTTTCCTCAATGATGTGTATCAATATTGGATCCGTGTTGACTGTTGACACCTTGAGTGCGTTGATCGTTTGGAGCTGGTCCGCTGATCTATCTGGAATATACGAAAAGATTTCGGATCGTGGACTTAATTAACTGCCATTCATTTTCATATCGATTCTTTTGCCGTTGCTAGGCATCCTGATAACTAGCCTGTCCGCCAATTTATTTTGAGATGACGTTTTTGGCTTCTCTTAGCACAGGATTTTCCAAATGCCGGAATTTTACTGCATCGCTACAGTCTTGATTGCGGATGAATTCCATGAAAATTTCGTAGAATCATAGCCACTGCCGGGGTAATCTCCATCAAACTTTAGAATTTCGACCGGCGGAATTACAAACTTTGAGGCGGAAGATGGCCTGCTTGTGGCTCCCTGTCCTTCTTGTAGTTCCTCGCTCAGAAAAGAAAAACATTCCACTCGCACGAACTGCAATCCATCGCTACTCTGTCCATCTTTAGTAATTTTTTGACCAAAATCAATAAGGTCATGATGGCGGCCCACAATTTCTTTCCATAACACCATAAATGTTAGCTGGTGTAAAACGATACTTTCTCTCCATCAGTGGGACTTCATTGGAAGTTTTCGAGAACGTCGAGCCGTCCTTTTTTCCTTCGTTTCCGTGAGGTTATATTTGGGTCCTCTGTAAGAACTTGTCCGCTAGACCTTATGTTCCAATAGAAAACGATTACTAGAAAGGGAAGGCGTCACCAAATAAACTTCGTCGAACTTGGACTCACGGGATTAATGGTAATAAAACTCTGACCAATCAAAATTATTCAGTTAAGTGGCAGTTTATATTACTAGATATAAATCGGATAGTATATAGTTCGCCAATTCTTATAAGAATTTCTCTATCAAATACATTTTCCAATATAAATGTTACACATTTAACTATTATTATATAACTAGCTTATATTATAAGATATATTTTCAAATAAAAAATGTTGGAAACAGCCCCAAGCATTTTTTAAAAAATACCAGGATGTGTCATTTCCGATCGTTCAGTTATATGGCAGCTATAAGATATAGTCGGCCGAACCTAATAAAATTCGGCAGATTGGATAATTTCTAAAGTAGAATCCATAGAAAGTACCATCGTTCTAATTTTAAAAATAAAAAAGTAACGTCATTTCCGATCGATACAGGCCATTCTGGGATATTTATACTGACTTACGGAGAGACAGACAAGCTTATATAAAAATTGGAGGTCATCCTGGTCACGAAGATAAACACTTTATAGGGTCGGAGATGTCTCCATCACTGCGTTGCACACTTTTGACCAAAATTATAAAACCCTCTGCAAGCGTATAACTAGTCATATTCGAGATGATCATATCAACAATGAGGAAAAATCGGTTTATTATTGTCCAAATATTTTGATATTCAGTATCATTATCAATTTCACCTTTACAAATTAAATCAAACACACCATAGAAACTAAAAACAAAGATTCCATTTATAGAAGACCATACTACTTATCCCTAAATTTATGATAATGAAGTATAAAACCAAATAGCAGATATAATTAACAAATATCCTATCTAAATATCTCTTACAAATCTAAATCTCCATATTGTAGTCCTATATTAATAGTACCCAAGAAAATAGATGAAGAATGGCTATTGATAACAGAGGATAGTTTTCCCACTGCATACGTACAGCTCACCTCCCGTCCAACCGATCGAGGGACGTTGACGCATAACGTACGGCTTGAATCTCGGGGATAGATCCGAATTGGGCATATTTCGAAGTACAAAGGCTAACGAGTAGAGGACGAAGGAGGACAGCATCGTTCTTCGGTTCATTAATGATGGTAAGTTAATTAATAATATTCTACTGTGATAAGACGGGAGGTGAAGATTTGCATCCAAATTTAGTCCCCTAAGTAAGAAAGTCAGAAAGTTTTTTTTTACAGATTCTATGTGAGCTCGGTGTACTCCGTATTGAGGACTCCAGACACACACATCAATACTCAAGAATCGGACGAACCAATGAGGTATATAACGTTTTTGTTATGTACGGCTCATAAAATTTTTTTGACCATCTTTTAATAAAACCAAGCACCCCCATAGCTTTATTAACCATATTGGATATATGGTCGGTAAATTTAAGTTTCAAACCTAATAGGACCTCCAGATCATTAACCTGAGTTTATCGTTTTAAGACGTTCCCATAGAGAAAGCTCATAACCTGGTGAGAACTAGATCGATAAAATGACATGAGTTTACATTTCGATCCATTAAGCTTTATGTTTTTGCAAAACACCAATTTTGAAATTTATCCAAATCGGATTAAAGTCCAGATTGGCCGCTAGTGAATCTATACTGAAGACAAAGCTTAACTTCATCAGCGTACATAAGTACAAGTGAATTAATTAAGGCAAGGGGCAAGTCGTTAATAAACAGTGTAAAAAGTAAAGGTCCAAAGTGGCTTTCTTGGGTTACCCCAGATGTGACGCGGACTAAACGCGAGAGAACATCTTTACAAAAGACGCGTTGGGTTCTTCCAGATAAGTAACTCGAAATCCAGGTATGGAGGTCAACTGGGAGTCCCAAAAGACTGAGTTAACTTATAAGAAGCGAATGGTTAACAGAGTCAAATGCTTTACTAAAGTCAGTGTAATGAGTTGGTAGTGGTGGAGCGCCGTTTCATGAAGCCATACTGGCACGGAGATATATTGAACTACATAGGTGTTGCAAATGTGGTGTGATAAGTTTTTCAAAAAGCTTTGGAATTGCTGACAATTAAGAAATGCGTCTATAATTGGTAGCATCGGATATATTCCCTTTTTTTTTGCTTTTTAATCCTTCCACACAAGGGGAAAAATCGAAGTCACCAGCGATAGATTAAAAAGTTTAATGAGCGGCTTACACAGAGCCTCGGCGCTGTTCTTCGGAACACAGCCTGCTACTCCATCGGGGCCTGGCGAATACACGGGCTTGACCTTAAGAAGATCCGATAACACACCACTTTGATCAAAAGATGGGCAAAATATAAGGTTGGCTGATTGGATATTATAGTGTAAGGCTGAGCTTGAATGGTGCTAGGTGAATACGTTGCTTGAAAAAACAGTGCATAGAGTTCGGCCATTGCCTGATTAGTGTTGGCATATGAGTTCTCAAACGTAAGCGGAGGAGGAAATGGTACAAACCAATCAAATGGCAAAATTAACTTATTTAATTTCATTAAGTCAGCCTTACGGAAGAAGCGAACTTTATGAGATTTAAGTGTAGAATTAAGGTCAATTAAGCTATCGTTTTCGATTAAATTTTCAAGAGTGTGATGATGTGGATCGTCAATGTTGGAAAGGGGCATAGTTCTAGAAAGAGTAATTCCATCAAGATCAGAAACGAAACACAAGTCCAGCAGCCGACCTTATGAATTTCTAACATGGTTAATTTGATCGAGTCACATTTCAAACATACCCGCTGGGAAGTTGTGGTGCGAGTTAAGCGATAAAGACGGTGAATTATCAATATTAGACCACATGAGTTCTGGGATATTGAAGTCACCCAGAGCTACCAGCTGGTCACCATCAGACAGACGATCCGACACGAACCGTATAGCGGAGAAATGTTGCCAGTATGTGGGGGGTTCGGACGAAGGTGGTATGTTAAAACAGGTAACATATAAGGATTGACCGGACAAGAAGATTTTAATACAAAGAAATTCAATGACACCAAACTCTTGTGATTTTACCTCTTCAGGTAAAATCAGGCTACACTTTTCCTCCCTTTAGCAGTGTTTTTTCACATTTGAAAGTGGTGTACTTACTTGGAAAAACTTTGGAGCTTCGGCTTTGACCAAGTTTCTGTAAAGACTATAATGTGCGATGTAAAGGAAGAACTATCTGAATACAGTTTGGGAAGTTTCTACGTAACCATTTAGTATTCTGATAGGTAAGTGTTAGTGGAGATATTAGTTTTTTTGAAGCTGAGGAAGATGAGGTGGAAGGTTGATCAGTGACTTTAACATGTGGGATTTTCACTCCCACAGGTTTGGTAATTTTTTTCTTCAATCAAATCGTCTTGAACATCTGCACATGCACACGTATTTTGAAAGATGACGTGTACCTGGTGTATGAATATTTACATTTATTTATATACGCCACCATTATGTCAGCTTTTGTTTTGGCTTTGATGTATGCCGAGATATCAATCTCAGAAGTATCAGAGGCAAGCCGGGAAACAAATATGTGTTTCGATGGTTGGTTCACCTGAAAGGGTTTGTTGCCGCCGTAAGAAGTCATCAGTTCGAACCGGGGGTCCGGACGGTTGATTATTGGGTTTGAATTATTGGGTCTGGTGGTATCACTTAAAGCGATGCCATCGGGGACATGTCCCAAAAACCGCTAACCAACGATCTCCTTTCGTCCTGAACAGCACGACAACCAGCAAAAGTGGAGACTAGACCTTCGAGAAATGGCATCCGAAACTGAGGCCGTTAACCCGGCACACTTAGCGTGTATAACGTTTTCGCACAGCCAGCAGTGGATGGTAGGCTGGAATGAGGAGACTTTCTTATTACAAGACTTCGACGCAAAGACGAGTTTAAAATCCATGATAATATTAAGTTAATTTATTAATATTTGTATTTCTATTTTAGATCGTACCTTGAACCACTATACCAGGGAAACGAAAAGGAAGATGAAATATAGCGATTAGTGTTGGTTAGTGTGGTTTAACCGCAAGAATAGAGATAAAAATCTCTACTGAGCGACAAAAGAAGCAACACCGTAAAAGATGAAGAAGCAGAGCAGAGCTATTTTTGGGAGAAATTTAATAAAAATCTTTTTTACCTCCAAATATACCACCGCACACGCAAAGCGATACGGTTGTTTGAAATGTAAAATTTTAATTTTATAAATATAAATAAATAAATAAACACCGGGTTGTTTATGTTAACAAACGAAAGATGTGATACAACGCAGTGTGCACAAAAAAAAATTTCCGTTCGCTTTAAGATAAAGAGAGGAAGTGATTGGAAGTGATTGCTGCACCGATTGCACCTGAATCGGCAGCGGTGGCAGCGGCATCGCCGGTCGCAGTTTGTTGTATTCCTCCAATACTGCGTTACGCACCATGAGCGACTGGGCTGATGCATCTCATCAGCGCAGTAGCCTGCTGGGCGCTTATAAGAGACTCCACCACCAGGTAAACAAAAGTGTTCTTGATGCGGGCCGCTTCTTCCAAAATGCCGTCAGCTCCATTCTTGGTGAGGCTGTCAAGACACAAGAACCACTCACATCGCGACAGCAGATCGCACCGGGGGCTCCAGCGGTGGCTGTATCAGCGTTAGATTCGTTCCATGGCGGCTCTAATCTGAAGGAGAGCTCACTCTCCGACATTGCACTCATAGCGCCCCTCTACGGAGCGATTGGTGGAGCTGTATTGAAAATATGGGAGGCGAAATATTCCGAAGGCAGTCAAAAAGTAGGCTCCGAGTGCTTACCAAATCGTGCGCAAAAGCACGCACCATAGCTTACACAGACTTGGTGCTGTGTCTGGCAAAAAAAAAACAGGCAAAACTCTCTCTTGAGTACTCTTACAAAATTTCTGCACTAAAGCTCTCATAAGAACCACTCACCGAGCTTTAAAAGTGAAAAATATAAATCTAAGACACTGATATACCGGAGATAATAAATTATTATACGGAGCTCTCGAACAACACTTTCCGCGGGAGCGCGGGGGTATCTGGACAAAGTCCGGTGACCTGCATAACAACAATATGATTCGGAGGCCCAAGCGGGGCACGGATTAGGTGCCGGCCACGACGAAAGGGCATTCCCAGTGAGCCAAGGACAACGGCGATCCACGGCAGACACAGAAGAGGAGCAGCGACAACAGGAGCAGCGACATCAGGAGCAGCGACTACGGCGGCCGAAGGGCAGCATAGGCCCCGCAACTGGAGCACGTGAGTCCGAACGGAGGGAACCGTAAGCCTAACCGGCGCCAGGCGCCAAGACCGCACGTCCTTCTGGGCGAAAGCTTTGGGAGGGCGTGTGTATTGGCACCAACCCAGAACGGTGACCGGCGATCAAGGGGACGACGAGCGGTTGTTCGGCTGAGCCGAGCAGCCGGTGAGGTGCACACTTTTGTAAATATAGTAAGAATAAAAGAAACTTTTGGAAAAACGAAGCACCCTATGTTATTTCTGGACTCGGGCAATCACGTCGAATCTATAAATTCGGTGGAACGATCCACAACCTCTGTGAGCTAGCCGTGGCATTTTTTGCGAGCACCAACCGGCCAAAACAGTTCGTTACACCTGGCGCCCAAACTACGTGATTGTTTGCGAGTCTAGAAGTAACGCAGCTTCGAGATGGGAAGAAAAAATTGCTTCGCAAGGAGGAGTTGAGCGAAGTGTGTAGAGAGCTCGGTCTCCCAGCAAAAGGAACGGTAGAAAACATGAGATCACTAGTTGTTCAGTGGGTCGACGTGACCAAGGACGACGACGTGTTGGCGGTCACGCGTGGAATTGAGGAAAAGTACACCCAGAAAAATGAAAAGTATAAAGAGCATGGAGTCACAAGTGCGGAAGCTGGTCCCAGTGCTGGTGGACTACGCAAAGTGGCCAAACAAGTCACTCCGGAGTGGTCCGGTTCCGATTCGACGGAACAGGAGATCCACTAGAGTTCGTGTACTGAGTGGCATGGTCCGCTAAAACATACGGCTCGGACATAAATACGATCCCACGGTCGATGTCCGAATTACTCCAGGGCAGAGCGCAGCGGTGGTTTATAATGAACGATGAGGAGTGGCCAACTTAGAAAGCATTCAGATGGAGCTTCGAGTCCTTTTTTCTGCCGAAAGGTTATTTCGAAAAGTTGGCAGACCAGGTTCGGCAGCGGATGCAGCAACGAGGAGAACCCTTTAAGGAATATATGGTGGTCCTTCAGACCTTGATGAAGGGAAGTCCACGAAGGAGGTGATAGAAAGGATGGTGGAGAACTGCATGCCACGCATGAAAATGTTCATGACGCCGTATGCATGCGCGTCGCTCGAAGAAGTGATGGGTTTAGCCGAGGAGTTGACTATGGATGAGGAGGTTTTTAATAGACAAGCCTCCAGAGAACCACGCGGGGATCAGCCGGCGGTAGACAGAAGGTGGCAAAAGGAGGAACCGCTCCAAAACCCACCAGAGCAACAAGCTCCCCAGGACAAGGATGGATGCAGCGATGGCAGCCGGAGGATCGACCCCATATGAGGCAGCAGCCGAACCAACTTTGGACGGTAGACTTAAGGCAACAGCAGGCGAATCGGCAAGGGACAGCAAGCCCAAGTCAGCGACAGCCGAGTCAGCAGTGGGCAGCGACGCTTAGTCAAGCGCTGTTAAGAAACCCAGCGCAGTCATGCAACAGGTGCGGAGGCATGGGCCATTGGGCAAGTGGGTGCAGGAACCCCAGAATTTTGTCCTGCAGGATGTGCGGCGCAATAGGGGTAAGGAGCACAGAGTTCTGCCAAAGAGCGGGAAACGCGCTGCGATCTTGGCCATAGAGAGGAAGGCAGAGATCGCCGGTTCTGCCCCTCAAAACGAGTTAGAGGATTATCAGGAGACGATCAGAAGTTGGCGGCGGTCGTCAAGATCGGAGGAGCAGAAGTTAAGGCCATGATAGACACAGGGGCAACGGCTAGCTTCATTTCTGAAAAGCTAGCTGAGAGCCCGGAAATCGCCGGAGAGCGAACATCAACAAGGAGACTGCTAAAGTTTGCCAATGGGAGCCACACGGATACTCAAATGGTACTCCAGACGACGGTAAGCTTTGGCAACAAGGAAAACAATTTGAATATGTTGGTGTTGCCAGGCATGGGAGACAGCGCGGTGCTAGGATTGGATTTCCTCGCTGGATTTGGCACAACAATAACATACGCAGGCCACAAAGTCACGATCCCGAGAAGAAAAAATGGATCGGATGCCTGGAGGATAGGCTATCGATAGCAATAACCGGAGCCTCGGAGGATTGGGAAAGAGAGCGGGACTAAAGGTTCATTCAAAGGTTCTCGAACATAACGCAGCACAGGATGCCTATGAAGGACGACATCCCCATAAATCAAAGATACTATCCAAAAAAACCCAAAATACAGGGGGAGAGCAATGCAAAGGTAGAAAAGCTGCTGGAGGACGGATGCATCGAGCCTTCGAATAGCGCTTTTAGCTCACCCATCGTTAAGGTGAAGAAAAAGATGAGGCAGTGGAGAATGAGCGTGGACTTCCGACAAATAAACGCAAAATCGATAAAGAAAGCGTACCCAATGCCACGAATAAACTTCATACTGGAGAAACTGAGGGAAGCAAAATTTTTCAGCAGCATCGACCTTAACGACGGCTATTTGCAAATCCCACTGGAGAAAGGGAGCAGGAAGTACACGGCCTTTACGGTCCCAGGGAAAGGTCTGTACCAGTGGAAGCTGATGCCTTTCGGGTTGCATTCAGCCTCTGCTGCTTTCCAAAAGGCTTTGGGCTAGGTATCAAGGTGGGATCGTACACACAAGGGAAGAGCATATGGCGAACTTGAAGGAAGTATTCCGCAGACTGAAGGCGGCTTAAGAATAAACACTTAAGGAGAAACAATGTCACACTAAAGTGACATTTCTTCCGGGAAGAGCCACCAGATAACGTGTCAGGGAATTGGCATGGATCCCGGAAAGGTTGCGGCGATTACTGAGTTGGAGCCCCCAACAAACGTGAAGGGGGTACGTCAGTTCATAAGGATGGCGTCGTGGTATCGGCGATTCGTCCCTGACTTAGCAGGGATCGCATAACTATTAAACGATCTCCTACGAATATGGTCAAAGTGGGAGTAGACGACCAGACACCAAGAGCCGTTCGACAACGTAAAGACGCGATTCACAGCCACGAGGAGAGTCATGAGAGTGATGACCGGCGGTAGACCGGCCGAGTCAAGAGCTATCGGCGCTTCGCCACCGACGGCGAACTCACACAAGGGGGAAGACACAAGGGGACGACGAGCGGTTGTTCGGCTGAGCCGAGCAGCCGGTGAGGTGCACACTTTTGTAAATATAGTAAGAATAAAAGGAACTTTTGGAAAAACGAAGCACCCTATGTTATTTCTGGGCTCGGGCAATAACGTCGAATCTATAAATTCGGTGGAACGATCCACAACCTCTGTGAGCAAGCCGCGGCATTTGTTGCGAGAACCAACCGTTACATACTGTTTAACGCTCTTTGAATGAATTACGTGAACGTGAGATTTTGTGGTACAAGTGAAAGAAAACAGGGTTTTAGGAAAAATCCGTTTAATGTTTATACTAAGTTTTCCTTTGTAAAAAAAAACGAGAGATACACGCGTTTGCGGGAACATCAAAGGATACGGTTTTGGAGAATATTTCTTGTATGCGCTCATTTATTTTAAACACATGTAGCTTTCATTTTATGTAAAAAAAATTCCGTAACATATTTCTATAGAAAATCTCAAGATCTGAAAAGAATTATTGTTAAGATGTGTGTTTATGCTTATATAAAAATATTTAAATTTGATTTGTATTTTTGATTTGTAAAATAATAAGAAAGAATAAATTTCATTTTTGTATATTTTAAATTGGAAATAAAAGTTTTTATATCCCAAAATCATTTTTTGCACAATAAATATGTACGAGTATATACAATCAATTGATAATAAGTTCATTCAAAATAACTTAATTTTATTACGTTATTTTAAAAAGGACGGAGATATAGTGCATGTGTCATCATATCAAGCATCTACTGTAGCCATACCAATATTGTACCAAAGTGTTGTTACATAATCACAATGCCCTGTCCAAATAGCCAGTGAATATATGATCGCACATATATTCCCTAAAGTCCCAGTTATGGGAAGTACAATGGATAGAATATTCTCATGTCTTGACAACGCACACAAACGTGCCATGCATAATACACCCTTGTGCTCTCGCTGCTACCTGCCTTATGTACGAGCATAGATATACATGTATATGAATATAGCAGCTATGGATCGCTGCCGAACTATTATAGGCAGCGCAGCCGCGAGCAATGGAATATTAACTGACTTTATGCTGACTTATCTCTCGATATTTCAGTTTGTCGGTAGAGAGTTTCTCTTCTCCCTGTTTGGTCCACCCGTCCTTGTCTTCCTGTTTTTCCCGCATATCGCATTCACGTTCGGATGATAGAAAGTCCGCTTTGATGCTCGCCCTCTCCATACTGCCAAGACCATCGAGTGGCTAGCATCCTCTTTGAATCGTGACACTCATAGCGGAGTGCTCCAGACTGGTAACGTGAATTGGATACACAATCTTCGATATCATCTTTTTGATATATATTTATATTATATTCATTAGATCGAATTGGATACCGGTGATCGCAATCCCGCCCGAAACTTTAACAATCCAGAGATATAATCATAAACGCTCTTTCCAGATTTCTGCTTTGTCTCGCCTAGCTATGAAATGGCTGCTGCAGCGTATGCAGATATGGTTAATCTTTCTTCTCGTTGGTTCGTACGTACAGCCAATACCGGTCAGGCAACAGCCACGATATAGATTAAAATATAATATGAATAGTCTGTCGTATTTTTGTTTATATTTTAATCTCTATTGTTGGTCGCAAGCCGACTCTTCTCGGCCGCTCGGTTTTATTGTGATTTATGTTTAGCATTAAGCCAGCGAGCTTTCGGTTAGCCTATGTTCTACGGCGTCCTCATTATGGCCCTTAATCTCAGTGCATATGCATCATAAATTGGAGCTTTTCTCGCTTCGTTTCATATGCGCACATTATTCAAAATAAACTATATTATAAAGTTGTGAAACTAAATAATTGTTTCATTTGGATAAAAGTCATTGAAAAATCTCAATGGCCAAACATTGGTGACCCTGACGTGATATAATTAATAAAATTAACAATTTCACGAACATAAAAATATAACAAGTGCGAACATATTTGATTCAGTTTCGCGCAGTGTCTAAACATATGTATGTAAACTTTGACCATAAACTGCATACAGTTCATCAGTTTCTGGAAACAAGTATTTTGTATTTATAAATCTTTTAATAACATAAATAAATACATAGACATACTATATAATTGTTATCCGGTCCGGACTAGTGTTATCCGATCCGCTAATCACAACATACATACATACGTTCCACTTGCAAGTGCATTCGCCTCGCCCAAGCATTCATATATATACATTCCACAACTCAGTGTACGGTTCTGAGCGCACAGTGGGATAAATCGTATACGCCGCGCACAATTATAATTAAACATAACAAAATAAATTATAAGATCTATAATATGGTGTCAAATCATTTAGTGCGTCTCTTTATTTAATTGAGCGTGGTTCAATATAGTGGCGATGAAAACAAGCGGCGCCGGCACAGGAGTACCCACTCCAGCTCGGAGTGTCATTTTAAAATGCAAGGCTAAAGTTATCCTCCAGGATTTGAAGAGGATCCAAGGAGCCCTCCAGCCCGTATCCAAGGTGAATCGAGACATCGCTGCGCTCCGCTTGAATAGCTGCCCATTCCACGTTGGCCAGCGGAGTTTACAGCATTCAGGCGGACGCCGCGCTTGGTCGGAGCTTTTAAACCCTGCCTCCTCTTCCTCACCCTACTTTCAGCGGAGGATATTCGGAGTGGTCTGAGTTTCACTCGGCTTTCTCAACTATCGTGGACTGCAATCCTCACATAAGTAAGGTGGAGAAGCTGCAGAGGCTGCGATCTTGTCTTCGGGACTCAGCATTAGATGCAGTTCGGTCCTTGGAAATCTCCGAGGAAAATTATGATGTCACGTTGCGTCTCTTAGAAAAATTTAATAACCTCGGTTAATAATAAGATTCTGGGCCTCAGTCTATTGGAAGGTGGCTCAGTGGCATCGCTTCGAGGGTTTTCCGATAAATTCAATGCTCACATGCGAGCCTTGGAAAAATTGGGGACGACAGTTCAGGTCGCCAGCAGCATAATTGTCCAAGTGATCCTTCGAGGGTTGGACCTAGTTACTCAGGCCAAGTGAGAGGAAGGTCAAAATTCGTTCAACTCAGACCTCATCCCTACTTGGGAGTCGATGACGGAATTTTTGGAGCAGCGATGCAGCACTCTGGAGGCTATGGATGTGGCCATGACCGCCTACGCGCCGGCGTTCCACTCATATTGGAAGAGGTAGAGTCGCAAATTAATATTAGATCGTCCTTTATAATCACCATCACCATTTTTTGGAAATGCGGTCATCAAGCACCCAACCTTCGTTTATGCCGTCTACGTCAGCTACAACCGAGTGCGCCGAACCAATAGGCGCTTCACCATCCGCTACTAATGCACTAGTTGCCCAAGGTCGCAGCAGTGCGATAGCCTTACTGGCTACAGCAAACATTCTCGTTCGGAGTCGTGCTGGAGTTTTTGTTCCTTGCCGAGCTCTATTGCATCCAGCTTGCATCTGGCCTACCGTTGTTGCAGAAAACCCGACTTGGCTGGGTTGTATGTGGGGGTGGTTCACACGTGGAGATCATCATTATTCTCATTATTGCCCTTTATCTCAGTGCATACGTATCATAAATTGGAGCTTTTCTCGCTCCTAAAATAAATTATATTATAACGTTGTGGAACTAAATAATTGTTTTCATTTGGATAAAAGTCATTGAAAAATCTCAATGACCAAACACTAATAATATAAGATGCGTGTCGCCACCTAGCGGACGGCCACTCAACTGCAAGGGTATATCAGCTCCGGCTCCACCCAAAGTTAGCTTTCCTTTCTTGTTGTCTTTTCAATAATCTTTAAAATATTAAAGTAAAATTAACATAACACCAAAAAAAGAAACTTGGGAGGAATAGAAATAATTGATTAAATAAATAGCAAATAAATAAATTTAAAAATTAAATTTAAGTTAATAAGCAAATTAATACACACATATAAATTTTTCCCCTACATAAAGCCTTTGGAAATATTGTTTGGGGTCAAGTCATTAATAAAAAGACTAAACAGTAAGAGGTGTAATATAATTGTAAATAATTAAAATTTTAAATAAAATCTCTGTTTTCTATCATCTAATTATCTGGAGATTCATTGAAAATTGTTACTAAATCCGTATAATGCTCACTAAAATAGGGCACTGTACAACGCGTTGCTTTATATGACAAAAATATTCCGCTTAGGGAGCATGGCTGCTTCTGGCAATATCTCAAATGATTTGGATATGAAGAAAATAACTGGTGCCCAGAGCCAACTTTTGTAACTCAGTTTGAGGAATTAATTTTTCAACCGACTTGTTCGGCTGCTGAGATACGACTTGCTCTCATCAAAGTTGTTCGGCTATATGTCTTTGGTGATTAAATATTCGAACTAGTATGAATCATACTTCCTTCCTCTCTTTATCTTAAAGTGAACGGACGTTTTTTTTTGTGCGCAATGCGTTTTACCACATCTTTTGTTTATTCATTTTAACAATCCGTTGTTTATTTTTTTGATTTATATTTATAAAATTAAGCTTTTACATTTCAAAGATTCGTATCGCTTCGCGTGTGCAGTGGTAAATTAATGGTGAGGTAAAATAAGATTTTTAATAAATTTCTTCAAATAAAAGCTCTGCTCTGCTTCTTCATCTTTTACGGTGTTGCTTCTTTTGTAGCCCAGTAGAGCTTTTTATCTCTATTCTTGCGGATAAACCTAACTAACCTACACTAATCACTATATTTCATCTCTCTTTTCGTTTCCCTGGTACAGTGGTACAGTTCGGATGCTATTTCTCGTAGGTCTGGTCTCCACTTTTGCTGTTATGGTTTTCGTGCTGTTCAGGACAAAATGAGATTGTTCATGAGACAGATTAAAAGTGGATTTAAAGAGTTAATTAGCGGTTTTCATAAAATCAATTACCAACTCTGTCCGCTCGATACACAGTTTAGTAGTCTTCAACTACTAAATGAGTCTCCAAAGCGTAAGAGATCCGCTTTTAGTGATGTGCTTGTGGCGAATAATCTTCAGCCTACTCAGCCGACAATTATATCCGCTTATATCTCTGGCCACCCCAAATGCCGGACCTGGGAATAATTCGGCTTCCTAATACCTCAGCATAAATAAGGAATTGTCCGACATGTCCCTGGGGCATCGCTTGAAGTGATACCACCAGAACAGGGTAATCAACCGTCCGGACCCCCGGTACGAACTGATGCCGTTGGACTTCTTACGGCGGCACCAATCCCTTGCAGGTGATCCCATCATCGAAACACATATTTGTTTCCCGGCTTGCCCCTGATACTTCTGAGATTGATATCTTGGCTTACATCAACTTCGATTTTTCCCCTTATGTGGAAGGATAAAAAAGCATAAAAAAGGGAATATATCCCATGCTGCAAATTATAGAGGCATCTCTAAATTGTCAGCAATTCCAAAGTTTTTCGAAAAACGTATCACCCCACATTTGCAACCCCTATGTAGTCTAATAATATCCCCGTGCTAACATGGCTTCATGAAGCGCCTGTTCACCACCACCAACTTATTGGAGCTAATATCTTTTGTCACGGATGGGTTCCGGAATGGCTTACAAACAGACGTCGTTTACACTGACTTCAGTAAAGCATTTGACTCTGTTGACGATTCGCTACTTATAAGTAAACTTAGTCTTTTGGGATTCCTTAACTGGATTTCGAGCTACTTATAATGAAGAACTCAACGTGTCTTCTTTAATTATGTTACCTCGCGTTTAGTCCGCGTCACATCTGGGGTGCCCCAAGGAAGCAAGAAGAAGAAGGATCTTGGACCTTTACTTTTTACACTGTTTTTTAACGACTTGCCCCATACCTTAACTGATTTGCTGTACTTATGTACGCTGATAACGTTAAGCTTTTTTCTTCAGAATAGATTTACTAGCGCCCAATCTAGACTACAATACGATTTGAATAAAATTCAAAATTGGTGTTTTGCAAATAACCTAAGCTTAAATAATAAGCTTAATGGATCGAAATGTAAACTCATGTCATTTTATCGATCTAGTCCTCACCAGGCTACGTACTTTCTTACTTAATTGGGATGCAAGTCTTCACTTTCCCTCCTATCATAGTAGACTGGTATTAATCAACTTACCATCACTAACAAACCGTAGAACGATGCTGGGTGTCATGTTTCTATTTACCCTAAACACCCTTAAATTTTAACGTTCCTAGTAGAAGGACTAGAAACTTTCGTCCTCTACTCCGTAGCCATTATAGTTTGACATATGCCCAACACGATACCACATTTTGTCACTTTGCTCTACTAATAATCTTAAATTCTTTATACTAAACGCTTTATCTGTGCAACACTCACCCTCGTGATTTCCTACCCCTATTCTTCTCTTTTACTTTATCAGATCTATCCCCACGTACGTTAGGCGGCAGCGTCCCTCGGTCGGTTGGACGGGGGGTAGGCTGTACGTATGCAGTGGGAACCGAGCGAATACTTTTTTCAGTGTGACTGACGCCCAGGCATGACTCATTTTACTTTTAAAGATATGAGTTCTTTTAAGAGTAAAGAGTAGAATAAAAAACTATTACCAAAATGGATCGAGCATTGAATAAAAAAGTGCATACATTTTGTGTATTACAGTCATTTGGGAACAAATTATTGTATAAAGAATGCAGTGTAAAATTAGCGGTATTCATTCTACTAATTTGAAACAATATTAACCAACGGTTAAATAACGACACTGTAAAATATTACCGTGGCCTTCGACTAGGTGTTTTAACTATTTAGTTATGTTTAAAATTAGCTAATTTAACGGTATATTTATTTTAATTTGAAATTTCGTTGTATAAATTGGTTCCCCCTTAAAATAACAACTCTTAATTTATGTAATAAAGGTGATGCCCAGCGATCTTATACAATTAATGTGCTTCGTTGCGCTCAATTCATTGGCCATAATTTCCAGACAGATTTTTTTTTGAAAACCTTTTACTAGTCGCTGCGCGCTCTGATTATCGTTAAAGATTTTCACTGTCCGATTGAGGTGATTCCGATTGAGTTTAGAAGCGCCTTCAGTTAAATTGCTTTCTTGATTTCTTCCGACATCACTAACTATTCAGACTCTGTGCTTGATAGAGCCAAGACCGCTCCTGAAAGGAAAAACGCCTGCAAGCATCAACTTCGCTGTACCAAAGTCGAAAACAAGTCCGTTTTAGTCCGTAGGGTGCCTTTCTTATGAGGCATACTGGGATTTGCACTCGTAGTGCAAATTTCATCAAGTATTCTTTTTTTCTTTTCTTCTAGGCTTTCTTTCAAATTAATCGACTGATCTGCCAAATTTCATAAGGATCGGCCGACTGTATACGATCCGATATATGTCTAATAATATAAGCTGCTACTTAACAGCAAGGGTCCTTTCTTGTTTTAAAATACTAGTTTGTGTCCAATTGCCTTCCTTTGACGGTCGCTCTACTATCTGCCTTATTTTGTTGATGGTATGGGCAGGGTATTCATTCTCGCAAGACCAATGGCTGCACTCGCTGGTGCTTTTCGCATTGTCGATTGTTGGTTTGTCTCATCGATGAGTACAAACGATAAGCTTTTAATTTAATTTTCCTGGGTGCCAACTGCGAATACTATTTCGCATTCCTCGGGAGCCTCTGCATCGGTGTTTTTTTTATTCCCGTTAATCTTTGTCTAATAGATTTCCCGTGGTCGGCCTTGTGTTTCGCTTCTCTGCAATTTGGGACGACCCGTGCCTCGACATTTAAGGCATTTCAGGGGGTTGCGTTGATCCCTTCCTTCATTTTCTGATGATTCACCTTTTAAGTCTTTTTATTTAATTTTGTGTCCCACCATTACAAATTTTTCTGATCTTGACTTGAGCTTGCTTAGATTTTAGTTCTGTATTCACTTGACTCGAAGTGCCGGGACTCATAGTCTACATCAATGGCTGAAACTCCGATCTCTTCACCTTCGCCTTCGAAAGCCCTAGATAGCGCATCCGGAACCGCGTGTAGCTTTCCTTTCCTGTGCTCAAATTTAAACTTATATGCCTGCTTGGGTGCCCACCGACCCAGACGCGATCTCATATCGGGCTGTGTCAAGAGCCATTGCAGCCACGAATGATGTGTAACCACGGTGAATCTAAGCCCCTCGACATAAGGTTATCACTTGGCCTATCACTTGCTGTCATTGTCCGTTGGCTGTATTCACAAACGATCCTTTTTGCTTGAAATCCGCTCCTCTTCTGAATATTTTTGCCATTCTACCCCTCCCGTATCCAGAAACCCTAGGACTTTTTTTGCTAACAGATGCACTTCAGAAAACGGTTGCTTAGCCCATTCCATCTACGTAATTGCTTCAATCTCTTTCAACGACTGCCAATATAATATATTTTAATCAGTTCATATTTCCTAGCTAGATTTTCTAGATCTACTTGTCCTTGCTCTGTCCTATTTGAACACGCTAAGTTGGACGATCTTGCGAAATCACTCTCCTGTTTTTGATACAGTTCGCGCAGGACGGCTTATACGCATTAGGTGCTCCACATCCGAAACAAAATACCTTGCGTTAATAAAATACCTTTTTGCAATTTCAACAAATGAGAGCCGCTGCCTCGATAGCTGGGTCCTCATCGGTCGAAAAATCGCTAACGTCCTCCATATCCATTTCGTCAATACTTCTGCTACAACGTTTCCAGCAGGATAATTTCTATGTTGTTCTCTATCTTCCCGTCTAAACCCCTTATGATTCGACTTATTCGAATAGCCAGGCATGCAATAGCTGATCTCGCACCGTATTTTCTGCAATAACTTTTCGCGACGTTTGCATACTCTCTTAATTGACTGATCGATCGAACCGTGATATTTAGCCATTTATGTCGTATTTTTTATCTCAGGTTACGCCTCACAACTTCCACTGTTGTGGCCTCGCTAAAGGGCCACAGTTCTTAGTCCGTCCATTAATTGCTCTATTGCGTCGTAAAACATGTCGAAATCTTCCTTTCCGCGCTGCGTTCTATCCCTGATAGTTTCGCATATGTCCACATCCGACCAAATATCGCTGAAGTAATTCCTGAGAGCATTACATAGCTCGCCTCATCTCATACCCCTATTCGCTTTGTGAAAGCACTACTAAAAATCTCCGGCCTTGCCATCGAATAGAATACTTGCACTCCCGCAAAGTGCCGAAAAATTGATATCTAGTGTTTGGTGGGTCAGGACCTCTACTCGATAAATGAAGTTGTATATATAGTCATGCCATCTGGACTAGTCATGCTACAGTGTTGACTGCATGGCTTCAACCGACTGGGATACCATTAAGATAATTTCTGCCGTACTACATAAGGACTCTGCTTGAGAGCCTACCTGGCTTGTACCATCCAGTGAATCGGCCTTACGAATCTTTTGGCTTGTGCCTGCCAAAAACATTTCGCTCGACGTTTGAGGTTTTTCAATACACACGACCTTGCAAGTGGGACAAGGTGTTTTGGTTTTCGCGTGAGCAGTTATGCATGCCTTGTGGAACTCACGCCCACATTTGGTTCTGGCCCTGAGTGTTGATATCTCTTTATTGCATAACATGCATACTAGCCCATTTTGGGGTGTTACTGCCCCCTTCTCTGATTATGTTGGGTTCATTATAATGTCGCTATATCCTAAAATTCTGAAAAACTTCCGCTTAATTCCACTAAAAATTATTTTATTGCTGCAAGCTAAAACCAAACTTTAGCGCTGTCTGATATGCGCACCGCCAATGCGCCACATTATTGTTCTTCTTCTTCATCCAGTTCCTTGGTTCCATCCGCTTCGATCAAGAAAATGAAAAAAAACAACCTAATCTCTCCCTTCGCCAGCCCTGCTCACCACCAGGCACCACCAGCTGCTACATCTGCCGCTAAATTACAAGCGTCCGTCTACTCTTTCGAGGTTCGACGGGTTCCGGCTGCTCTCTTAAAGGGTTGTCACAACTCAGTGTTTGATTGAGTCTGCATTTTCGAGCATCATCCTGGCAGCATTTCCATCTATGCGTTACAAAACTACTCTTAGCCTTTGGGGCTGCTGCAGCATCTTGGTCTAATCTTCTTCTTTTAAGAGTAGAATTGTAAGCGATGTTACCCTCAGATCGTGGATGTTTTGGCGGTGGTTAATGCCATGCCATTATAACCAGCCGGAAAGCGTAAATGAAGAATATTTTTGCACTACATGGTTGCTTTTAGCCATATCAAAAACATATTGCCACTAACTTAGGCGCCAGAAAAACTATGGGAAATTATTAAAAATAATATAATATATAACTATAACGAACAGACGTTCTGCCAAAACCTTGCACTTAAAACATCGGCGAAGAGATGAGATGCACGCGATTGCCAGCCTAGACCTCGTCGGCTAGTGGGTGGGTTCCCTTGGAACTCCTCTTTCCCCGCAAGGCTATAAATCATAGAATTCAAAATTAATCGAATGCGTGCCTAGCCTTTCCTTAGTGAAGACTCATATTTCTTGTTTTCTTGTTAATTTATCGGAGAAAAGGTTTGGTTTGGGTATACTGGGCCCATAACCAGTGAGAATGTTTGGACCTTTGTGAAGTCCGTTCCAAACTGAAACCCGTTTTTACAAGTTTAATGTTAGGAAAATTTTAGTGCTTTATTTAATTAATTTTCAGTAAAAGCGGTCTAAGCTTGACATCACTTGCGGAGAAACAGCACAAGAAGAGGGCATTTCTCTAATACGCTACTTCTACTTCCCAGTTGCTACTTTGCAGTAAGAGAAAAAGTAAGAGAACAAATCATTATATGCGGCATAAGGAGTCTAGCAAAAAGAAAACTATTATCGCAAAAAATTATCTTGGCGACTAGAATAAAGAATCTATTCCAAGGGTGAATTTGATTCACACAAATTTAAAAGGAGCAGAAAAATTGTGAAGTTCCAATGCTCTGTAAAGGGGAAAAAAAACCTAAATTAGGTAGCCAACCTAAAGAATTACTTGCCCGCTTACTGTGAAACATGCCCGCAGTCAAATTTTGATAAACTAAGCGAGATAAAAATTGCAAGAGTCACTGAGAGTCCTTAGTAGGTGAATATCGGACATAATATCAAAAGCCGACTGAGTAGCAGACTACTATGCCACTATGTGGCTGGTTCGGGTGATCGATCCAGCGGGTGATCGGTTATACAACTATCATAAACAAAATTGATGTTTGGTGAATATGTGCTCTGCCCAGAAACCAGGCAAACAAAACGCCGCGAAAATCAGCAAAGGCACACTTATCGTAAATGATGACGTGCTCCTTGAGTTTAAACTTCCTAATGTCTAATGGCCTTGGTTTTGACTTTAATATAGCCCGAAATGTCAATCTTAGAAGTATCAGGAGCTAGCCAAGAGACAAATATTTGTCTAACAGGTAGATCACCTGTAAGAGTTTTAATAGGTCGCGACCTCAGTCCGTTCCTGGGTCCAGGCAATGAGTTACCCTGTTGAGTGGATGCTATGGGGGTTAGTTCAAGGGTATTCACTGGTACGATACCATGGAGCGATGCCATGGAGGACAAGGCGGACGCGTTTGGCTCATTAAGAGAAAATTCGAGAGCTGCATATTTTTTACCGTTTCTGCTCCTGGGGTAGCAAGCAAAAAAACGGCTCCATCATTTCGGGTAAATCATACTCATTTGTTCATACAAAAATTTTTACATACTTATTTTTCTTTAGAGATGACTCGTAAGCATAGGTTGCAAATAACTGTTTACCAATTGAGAGTGTTCTTTACTCAAACCTTTAACAAAAAGTCTGAAAGCATCTGGAGTATGCTCACAAGAGGACAAGCGACACGATGAGGACACCGCCGCGCATGCTCCTAAATATTAGAGGCCCGAGGCAACAAAGGCGTAAACCTATTACCAGTGTGGTAATCTCGCAAATCCTACATGCTGCCCCGTGTGCGACGAGGCAATAAACGTGTGGTCTAACGGCCGTGGCATGGAGGCTGACTATCGCCTCTGTCCTTTACGCACGTCCTGCGCCTTCAGGACGGTGTCGGACGACGCGGCGCTCGTGATTGCCGAACTCATACCTCTACGGGAACTAGTCCGGGAGAGGTCGAAGCTCAGGACGACCAACATGAATTAAATAATTTAAATAATGTAATAGTACAATAAGATAAATAAAGAGCAAAATAAACAAAAAAGATTACATAAAAAAAACCCGGGTAATTTTTTTTATCACAAATGAGTGTTTAAAGAAAATCACAAATCACTCGTTCACCAATCACAACAGTTGTCAGGCCCGCCCGATTCATCCTGGCCTCTACTTTCTTGTGGGCATTCGTTATGTTCCAATTTATCATTTCTAACAAAAATGTAACAAAATTTAACAGACTCTTGTAGTTTACTGTTTGGTTATTATGGACGAACTAGAAATAGGACCGACGAAAGTTAGATTTGTAGTTATTGGTTTTAATTTTGGGTTCAACGAATATTTATTAACGTTTTACAGTCCCGATGAGGTGGCTTAGCATAAGAACAAGCTTAGAATAAGATAAAGCCCATGTGACGTGATTATGGGGACTTTTATTTTACAAAGGAAAGCACACATATATTACACTTTTGTATAAGGTCTACAATCTAAACATTGTTAAGAGTTGGGCTTGAAATGCATAAAAAATAATATCAAAACATTATGAGAAAATGTACGCTTAAATAAAGAGTGTCTCGTTCCCAAACATACCAAACAAAGATTGATTGTTTCGCTGAAAAAGAAATTGGCCAAGCTCTAATCGTTTGCTTGCTTGGTTCACCGTTTAAAATGCGTTTGCCCCCCTTCTTGAAATATCGTTCCATTGCCCGAATAAAGCTCGCTTGGCTTAGAGCGTCGTGATATAAAACGTTAAAAAGCTGCGATAAATGCTTCCTTCGTGATATTGCTAACCAACTCGATGTGGAGTGCCTTTGTGGATAAGCAATCGAAAACAGCATGCCAGGGGTTTGCTATCATTGGAGTTCGTCCCTTCAATTCCTTTATTGATATAGGAACTGGAAACTGGAACTGGGAGCTGTCCCATGATCTGTGTATTGGTAGTCTTCCGCAATAGTAAACAAGCTTGCAATAAAATAAATTTTTTCGAATAATATTTCGAGCTCCAAAGAGATTTTGGGTGTATGTATGTATTATGGGTGGGTGTAACAATACTGAGTGTATTGTCGTCGAATACTGTTAAATGTTGCAATCACAATGTTGCCAGTATTAAGATATTAAACGTGAACATGTCGAATTAAGAGGTCCGTAAGAGGTGAGTGTTTCGCGATCAAGATTGGATACATGATGTTGTAGCTGATGGCGGCTCGTTCAATTTGATTACCAACTCGCATTACTCCTTGTGGATCGATGAAGGGTGTAAAGCGACTATGGTAGTCATTCCTTGGAAACTTATTTCGTTGTTTGTTGGACGAATAAGGCGAAATTTTATTTCCCTTTGCTCCTTTGTTCATAGGAACTTTGTGGGGTTTTACCGCCTTCGGATGCGATTAATAAATTTATAGCTGTAGCTTGCTATTCGAAAAAGGCGGGTCCACCATGAAATCTTCCTGATCAGCAACTCCTCCATACTTTCATCCGTCAAGCTATGTAGAGTTTTGGGCTCTGTCAGTCGATCCTCGGTATTGCATTTCTCAGGTACAGATGGATTGGCTTTTGAGACTGGCCAATCAAGTTGAGGGTTGGCCAATCATAGGTCCACCAGATGCAGTGGGAGCTAAGCTTGGAAGGCGGGAGTCTTTCAGACGGTTGCAGACGTGTTCCATCATCTGGGAGGTGAAAATAGCCAATAGGACGAAAGAAACATGAAAAACATTTCATTCAAGCCAGTGTTCCAATACAATCCAAGTATAAGTTGATACGAAGAGCTTATGTTAAATAGGCTTGGGTCATAGCATCGGTCGTTTTATGTAAAGGTATTTATAAAAGGCTTACAGCTTGGGCTCCACTTCCGCAGTTAAAAGCGATTCTTGTCCAACAATCGAATTTAGTCCTCCTTTAATGCCACCAGATCCTGCATAGTGTTGCCTTCAGTCATCTTATCCACATAGGGATCGTTTCGGAAAACTCGTGCTGCAGCTGGACCCTCATTGATATCGCCATTGATAGCCATCGGCTAATTGTTTCAAAGCTCGAACGGCAAGGAATGATGAGGGTGCTAGGCCATAAGTGACTCTTGTCGGTTTGCAAAATGATGCGTTGAAAGTTCAGGTGATTTCCAGGGGCTTCTATCCCACGAAAAATGTTCTCAATGTCCGCGGAGCACACATATCGATGCTGTCTATCGCAGGCAAGGTTCAATAAGATCCCGGTGAATAGTGAATATACAAACTGTTTTTTCCGGAACATTCTAACACAACTTGGCTCTTAGTTGTGGGACTGTCGAGTTTCAGGACCACATGGCCATGCATGGTGAGACAAATATAAAGCAGTATCGTTAATCTCAGCTGCTCCATGTAACCACGCTTGAGGTAGTAATCCAAAAACGTCACATACTGCTTCTTGAGTTCTGAAAAGCAAAGAATTTTTAAACAGTCGATTTATGGCTCCGATTTATGGGGTAGCGTTGTCCCGATTGGTGAGGTAGACTCCTTAAATGGGTATTCCACAATATATTTTCCCTCGTGGAAACATTTGTGCTTTGCTACACTGCTGGACTGTCTAGAGCTACATGATGCGTGGCAGCGATGTGTTCGTCGTCATAGCTATTGTAAAAACTAGTAATGACCCAACAAAAGGGTAAATTAATTGAACACGGATAATCCTTTCCAAAATCTCTTCTCTCTCCAGTGTATAAATTCCGTAATTGATCGGCTCCAATGAGAACGTCATTGGACCGGGTGTGCTGAACGTAGGAGTGGCCAATGATGGCGCGAAGATCCGCTTCCATGATCAGTGAAGATAAAATAAACGAATCGAATACAATGGTCGAGACTGCAGCTTAAACTGAGCCCGTTGACGAGTAATACCGGCGCTTTGGACGGCAAGACACAGGACTGAGATGTTAGCATGAGTACGGCGCACACCGATTCGCAGAATGAATCCTTCCGAAGCCAATCTAATGGTAGATCCCGTATCAAAGAGCATCCTGCTGGTAGACATCTTGCCCATGAGTCGACGACATATGCTAGGATAGAGGGCAGAAGAGCCTTGGTGCAGGAGTATGTTCCAAAGTAAGATGAGTGAAGATTGGTACCAGAGGAACTTCGTAACAGTGAGCGGTATTTCGATGATGCAAAAGCAATTGCATGTACCATTTCCTCTTGGCGAATATGTACCTGCTTTTCGGGTAGCTGCTAATCGTCGAACTTTCGGAGCTCTTGAGTGCTGAAAAGCTTCTTAAGTATAACAGCGAGTACTGATTAAGTCCAGTCCGCAAAGTCCATAAATTGCGGTCTAAGTCTCAACAAAAGTCTCGACAAAATTTTTGCACTTGTTCCAAGCTGAACGCGTTTCGAGGTCAAATTTGAATCGCAAAATAAAAATTTACTGTGAATCCCGCACTTTGCAATCCTGTTCTCAAATTCCTCCAATCACCTCGACGGCACCATCCGCTATCCTGCGTATAGTACTAATATTTCCACTTGCGGCGCTGGGAAGTGTCATAAAGTTGGTGAGAACGATCGCAGGATGAGTGATCGCTAGTTGTATGGTTTTTCCAACCGTTCCGAAGCTTCACTGTAATTCTCGTTAGTCACGGCAATATGTTTGATTAAGGCGATGGTGGGAGTTTATTTCACTCCAACTAAAGATCTGCTCTCATTTGCTTCAAAGGTTGTGTTCCGTTGAAAGTTGCAACACTGTTAGCAGTCGCATCCAATTTCAGCTCCGCTAGGGTGCTGCTTAGAATAGCATGATGGCTTTCCGCAGTCTATTTCCGCCAGTGTGGATTCTTTACCCTCGTCAGTTCCACTGTTGGTAGGTCTAAGATAAAGTCTGGGGCGTCTCTAGGCATATTGCGCAGTATGCCTTTAATGCTGAACTCCGCCACGCACTGCGTCCTTCCGAACGTTTTTCGGCAGAAGGAGTTATTCAGGGTAGGCCACCAGACTACAACTTTATAAAATAAGATTGGTCTAATGATCGCCGTGTGTAACCATCTGACTATCTTCGGGGACATTCGCCATTTTAGTCCTACCGCTTTGCGGCAGGTATAAAGCGCGATGCTACTTTGTTTTGCCTATGGACGATATTGAGCATCCAGTCAAGTTTCTTTCCAGTGTGATGCCTAGGTATTTCGCACTACCTCTTAGGGTTAGATATTCCCCTAGGAGCTTCAAAAGCTAAAGATTTGGTTGATTTTTGATTTCCAATTTGGTTGATTTTTACTTCCTAGTATTAGTAGGATTAGCTCCAAGCCCCTTCTTCTCTGTCCATGCGGAGAGCACTCCTAGCTTCTCTGACACAAGGTCACACTGCGTTTGCGGTAGTTTCCATACAAAGGCGATAGCAACATCGTTCACATACGCAATGATTTTCCAGCCGCCACCCTCTAAGGACCGTAGTAGATTAATAACCGCCACGTTCTAGAGTAGTAGAGTTTTGATGTATCTTCGAATAGATGATCCTCCAAGAGTCACTTCGACACTCCTGTTGATCAGGATTTGCCATATTAGATGAACAGATCGGTCGTCTATTCCCTGCGTCGATGATTGAGAATGTCAGATGTTTTTGAAAATGTCTTAAAAGACAATTAATGCATATTCTTTGTTGTTGAGCACATTTTCGACGATCATGGTATGGCTGTTTCTGGGGATCAACCCTATGGACATGCAGTGCAGACGAAAACTTAAAAGCCTCCCCATCGTCTTAAGAAGAAAGGAAAAGAGACTTATTGATCTATAGTTCTTTTGGGGTACAGTGAGAGTGTTTCGCTTCCTTGGGTTTTAATACAACCTTTGTACGCAGCCACGCCTATGGCACCAGGCCAGTAGTAAAGACTGTGCTGAAGATTAGCCCTAAGTTAGCCCCTGCCATTAATAGCTGAGCCGGTAAAATGCCGTCCGAGCCTGGAAATTTGATGGGTTTAAAGCTATTTATAGTCCATTTAAGATACCTATTGTTAAGGAGGTAATAGAGCGAGCCCTGGTTTCCCTGGCTACGCATCTCCTGGGTTGTACGTTCCACGGAGAACCCTATGAAGTGTGCGTTAGTAAGAGCCTCAAGGGATTCCTAGTTTGACGTGGTCAACCACTCATCCGCAGTCTTTATATAGCCAACGTTGGGGGGCGTATTTTAGAGGATCTTTCTCAGGCGAGAGGCCACTGAAGTCCCCTTTATATTGCCGCAGTATACTTCTCCAAACTGGCTCCTAGGTAAACTTCTCCCAGTGACGCAATCATGAGCTTGTAGAGGCTTATTGACCTCGCAGAGTCATTGTCAATGACCCCAATGATGGTCCTATTCTTCGTTACTTCGGCGATATTTGCCGGTTGTACCTGCACCTTTTTTTCTTTGCTAGGGGTGCTTTACCTTCAGTCGATCTCTGCCATTTTCGTACTTTGTACGACCTCTTTGGCCTATCCGCTTTTTGGAATCCAGTCAGATCCCGCCTTTGCCAGGCTAGAAATAGGGCAGGATTTCTCTTGTCCATCTGATTATCTCGGCCTGGACCGGGTTGGATTTTGTCGATGGGTTCACCCTCATTAAAATGAAGACCGCTCTGCCCCTATTCTTGTAAGAGCCCTTCCGCTGCAAGGAGTGGCTTGCAGCTGAACCGGGGCTTCCTTAGGAACCCAGCCGGCTCGTGAGGGTTTCGATCCTGGGATCTTGCCCACCACACCGTTCGGTGGTCCCAAAGTGGCCCCGTTTTGGGGGTCGATGCCTTGGCATCGCCCTCTACGTCAGCGCATGCCGCCGGATTTTGTCTCTCTGTGAGGAACTTCGTCATCCCAGCATCTCCTCTCTCTGCCTTAGAGATCAACAAATCATTCATCCCATTTCCGGACTTTATTAGGGAATTCCGATCCCCACTGTTTGTTTTGTTTTTATATATTTTTTATTTATATATCATATTTTGAACCCACGTAGGCGGGTTCATCCATCATGACATAGCCCGCTTATCATAATATGCCTGGTTAAAACTGGGTCGGAAGGTCCCCCAGAGTCCGCATATTAACGTCCGTGTGCCCATTGTGGCTGCTGTTTCACCTTCGATTGAGGTGATTTGAGGATGGGAGTTTCCTTCGCCCCACCCAACTACAATTCGCCAGCATCCTCGGCAGAGACATAACCTTTCCGGGACCTGCTACCAGAAGTCCTCAAGTGGAGAGTATAGTCGCACCACCAGCGGTGTATGTGAAGGCTTACGTCTTGGGCTCCCTGTAATACCCGTTAGCTAAAGACCTAACTATCTTAAAAAGCGTGGCTTAGAAAAACAACGCCCAAGTATAGTGATTATGAGGACCGTAACTCAACAAAGAATGGCCAAAAATGCAATTTATTTTGTGTAAGGTCTACGATCTACACATTGATAAAAGGCTTAAAATGCATAAGATAAATTATAAAAAGAAGAATTTTCTCAATGAGTAGAGTAAACAACAAAAACGAGAGACTCATTAATCAAATAAATCAATAAATACATTTTTTTTTGCACCTTCTTTTTGAATCTTGAATCTTCTCTTTGCGAGACTAACAAGAAGTAACTAACCGTCATATTGACTGATACAGAGTTAGACGGTCCTAAAAATCGATTACTGGGTTTGAAGGTCGTTGCGTCGCAGGCGGGATCCGCTAGAAAACCGAGTCAATCCCCGAGCGAGGAAATTGGAGTGCGAAGACAGTTTTACATTGTAGGACTTCTGGATTTCGTCTTTCACTGAGAGGATGCCGAGAACCCGGTTGATGTTTTCGTTGCGAACATACCAAGGTGCCCCAGTGATAGTTCTCAATATTTTTGATAGTGCACGCTGTATGATGCTCGCGTTCCCCAAAGTTGGGAGCCATACGTCCAGATTGGCTTAGGATTGAATTCTAGAGTAGTAACTTGTACTCCAGACACAGTGGATCTTCATTCAGCATCTTCTTGAATTCGATGTGCTTACGCCAGGTTAGTCGTCTATCAAGGTGGACGCCAAGTTACGTTACTTCGTTAGCTTGAGGGATCTGCATACCATTTAGCGAAGGCGGAAGGCATGTTTGTCTATTAAGAGTAAACTTTACATGTTTACACTTTTAATTTACACTTTTTCGTTTATTTTAATGCGCCAGTCGGACAGCCACCTTTCCACTACTATTAGGTGATTAGCCAGTTGGTTTGTTGCTTGCGTTGGGCATCTGGAGCGACTAAGAATAGCGGTGTCGTCGGCAGTATACAAAACATATGGACTCGGGCAGAGTGCGCTTCCTTGTGGAACTCCAGCTTCGATGATGTAGTCGCTCGAAGTAGCTGCATCCCACTGAGAATACCCTCGATGTTGTAGAATTGTAGAGGTATGATTCCAGTAGCTTTTGGGTATATGTTGGCAAATACGTTTTAATTTTGTGAATGAGTCCATTAAGCCAAACTCGGTCGAAAGCTTGAGATACGTCGAGAAAAATAGCGCTATAGTATTCTCGCTGTTAGAAGGCTGAGCGTATTTCGGCTGTTAATCTGTTAATCTTGCTCGATGGTTACGGAACCATCGATTCTTCGTTTCTTCGGAAGCCAAATTGGTGTGCCGGGATAATATTGCAAGCTTCCAGATGTGATATTATGAGAGTTAGCAAGTATTTTTCAAACAATTAACACAAACAAGATAGAAGGCTTATTAGTCTGTACGATGACGGAATTTTGTGGTCTCTTCCAGGCTTCGGTATCATTATAATGAAGGATTTGTTCCAATTTTTTTGGGAAATAGCCAAGATTAATTATCCCATTAAATAGTTTATCCCTCTTATGACTTTTTCGATTTCGATCGGCCGGAATGAAGCAGTTGGCTGAGGGGTAGCCTCTAGCTGAATTACTGCCAGGAAAGATCTTAGGGCAGGGATGGAGTCTGGAAGACACTTTGGAGATGTGTAGCGAATGTTTCAGCTCGGTCTTGGTCGTTTCGAGCCCAGCATCCCGAAGAGTTTCTTATCGGGGTGGTCGATACAATTGGGGCGCTAAGATGTGGGTGGGCCCTCCACAGCAGATACTTTGTGCTTGTTGGCGAAAGATTCTGGATGTACCTCAGCTGTGCATTCTCTTCCTGTTGGTGCCAGGCTCTTCACCAACAGGTGATCGCGTTGCATTCTTAAGTCGTTTCTTTGAAGCTGGTCTTCTGCAGTTTTGCCAATCACGACGCGTGCGCCTCTTTTCTCGCACGAGCTGTTCGATTTGCTGACTGGATTTGTAGTATTTGTTTCGGTCTACTTCCTTCCCTTGAGGGGTAAAGATTTTAGCTACCGCAATGAGTACTCTTCCAGGGCGCTCGTAGTTTAGTCGATGTCGGATTGCACCGTGAGCTCTGGAGCGAATTCTATGCGGGCACTCACGTACTTTTTGTATTTAAGCCAGTTCGTTTTTGGCGACGCCAGTTCGTCGCCAGTTCGTTTCGTTGGTCAGTCTGATGGGGTTCGGTTATTCCTGGGCTTTGAAGAAGCGTTAAAAGCACAGGTGTGCAGTGGTCTGATGATGATTCCGACATTGATTTGGCAATCATTAGATTGCGAGGTATGTTTTTTGTCACTGCAAAATCAATAAGGTCTGGGAGCTAGCGTGGGTCGGTTGGCCAGTATGTGGGGCTTCCAGGGAAAACATGGTCCAGCTTATTTCTCACATTTATAATTGCATTGTACAATTACTTTGCTTTGGGAGTCACTAGACTTGATCCCCAGTGCGTATGTTTGGCGTTGTAGTCTCCTGCGGCTATAAAACGATCCCCAAGGCAATTGGAGTCCATAAATTGGAGGGCAGACCATAATAGGAGGCCAGTAGACGGCAGCGATTGAAAGGCTTCCGTTACTTGACTGAATTTGTATCGATGTGGCCTGCATAAAGTTTGTTGCAAGCCTTGTGAGAAAATGGTGTTTAATGCGTTCTCTGATTAGAACTCCAGTTCTGCCGTGGGCTTTCCCATCTGGATGATCTGTGCGGTAGATTGTATAGCCTCTTATTTGAAAGATGTATTTGCTTGTAAGATGCGTTTCCACCAGTAGCATAACGACAATATGGTTTTCGGTCAAGAATTGTGACAATTCTTGTTTATGCCGTGAGACACCATTGGCGTTTCACATTGATATTCGTAGAGTCTGCATAGATTATTTAGACTGTTGTGCTACGAGCAGTTATTACCATGTTCTTGTTTTGAACAAGTGTTTGCATGGTCGCTTTCATGAATGACATAAGCTCCATCACACTTTTCTGGAGGGTAAGCATCATAGTTTCCGTTTTGCTTTGTGACTGTTCTGGGGCGTGTTGAGCGCTTTGTGAGTTAGGCTGAATTGGATTTTCGATAGATCGTAGAGCGTCGGCATAGGAGAAGCCGTTGGTGGTGTTAAGGCGTAGCGTCTGGCGTAGCTTTTGACGCAATGTACACATTCTGTGGGTTTTGGTTGCGCGTTGCGGTCGCTTGACGCATGCGACTCTTCAACTCAACTCTAGTTGAAGAGACCGTACTGTATTCCTTCACAGTGCTGTCCTTGTTTGCAGTGAGCGGAGTTGTGGGCGTACCCGCCGTCTACACAGACAGCCCGAAGGTCCCTTGGCCCTTGCTGCTTTTCAGCTTGTTCGTGTAATAGTTTTTCTGAGCATTGTCCATATATTTGGACACGATTCGGGAGTGCTCTTCAGTCTTGTTTTGCACCTTTGTTTCATGGATGTTCCCTTTGGTAAGCGGAACAACATAAAAGTTGTCACCGATCCCGATCAACGCCGCAATGCGGTTGACCACGAAACAGCTTTTCTCCCTGATATAGATTGGAGGGGGCTTAGGTTTTTTTGCGGTTTCTTGCGCTGGTTGGTTTTCCTCAACCTCCGCCAGTAGGGCAAATCTGTTACTACCGGATCTGCCTGGTTCTTCGTCTATCTTCTGGACGCTGTTAATTTTTGTTTTATTGCCTGCCGGATTACTCTGCGGGCCAAGATTGCGCTTAATTTAGATGTAGCGATCCATTCCAGTCTGTGTAGCCGGGACCGCTTTGGCGCTTTCCGAAGTTATTATTTTTGTAGGTTGTGTAGTCGTAGTCGTTTGAGTTGCAGTGGCTGTCGCTGTGGTTGCAGAAATTTGCACTGCTTGTTGTTGGTGCGAAGTTTATTTCCGCTATTGGAGGGGGGTTTTAAATAATAAATAAATAACATAGAAAAAAAGCGGAATGATCCTTTTTCTTATATCATGATGTTTCTGCTCTGATGGCCTGTTTCGGGATTTCGAAGTTTTGGGATTTCGGTGAACTACGAGACTTCGTGGTCGTCTCAACAAAATGGGATGGGGATGGAGGCTATTACTATGGGGATGATGTACGACGACAAATCGCTGGCCCACTTGATTATTTTCCTTCACGTTGGTGTCCTTTTTACGTAGGTGGTGTCCTTTTTAGACAGCTTTAATAAGGGCCATGGTTAGGTTCGTTGGGTATATGGACTCGATGCCGACAATGGCCTTACCTTTTATTGAATCTCTATCTCTCTACTCCTGAAATTCTGCGATCTAACAATGGAAAGAACCGACATGAGAAGGCAGTCATAATACACGTCATCAATAAAACGAGTAGCAATATTTATTTTTAATGCATATTTACCATATATGAATAAAATGGCGTTGCATTTGAATACATTAGCTTCACTTTTAATTATGTTCATATTTACAATCTAGAGCTTTAAGAAATTCATAAATGTTTTTTAAAAATTACATTTAATGTTAAACATAATACATTGAATAGAGGAAAAGAAAATTGGTAGCGTCATTAATACCGTTATACTACCTAAACAGCGTTAGCGTTGGTAAATGCTTAGTGTGAATACATAATAATAACATTTATCGAATCAAATGAACTCGTATATTGGTATAATCGTTGATCACGGTAACATCAAATCATGTTAACAAAGATTGGGCACACTTTTTTTTCTGAAATTTTAATAATATGGTGTAAATAAAACAATTCACTATTGTAATCAATGCCATAAAGTTGGACGAATTATAAAATTAAAATTGCCAGTTCCAGTTTAAAATTGAATTTGTCGTCACAAATAAGAACTAGTTAAAAGTAATTGTAAGTTCTGTTTTGTAAATGGAATAAGTTTTAGTTGCTGAAACACTGAACTCTTATCCATTGATTGATCGTTATCAACTTTATAATTATTGTTGGAGCGGTAATTATTTGTACTATAATTAAATGAATATCTAAATTACATTAAAAATTTCTATTAAATAAAAATAAAGGAATTTTAATTCGTAAAGCCTCATCTTTTATGAAAAATGGTTTGAAATGTGCAACTAACTAAAATTTGTTAGTCTATATATACATACATATATACACACATAACATATAGAAAAAGTGAAAAGTATATGTAGGTCAAGGCTAGCCTACTGTACACACAAAATATGAAAAGCGATATGAAAACATACTTATGTACGCATATGTACATAAATGTTTAAATGTGTATATTTTTCTTTATACGAGAAATTTTATTGTCAACCATCAATGTATGTACATGTATGTAAGGTAATGTATGTGTATATGTAAATACAATGTATGTAAATAGGACATAAAATTTAAACATAAGTATACGTTTCTTTAAAGTTATGGTCACAATTATTTGGTTGCTTATTTTTATTCATTTAACTGTTAAATGTTAAAAAACTCATTCTTATACATACAAATCTACCTACCAAATTATTCTCTTGCAGGGTATTATACATACATATGTAATTTTGTCGAAAATTGTCGCGGTGAAGGATATATGGTGGCGAGCATTCATATGTACAAATGTGGATACAAGATTACCACATTGGAAAGTTTATACCTGTAAAGATTTTAAATATGAATTTAATTTTTTTTTAAATGTTGTTTTTTATTATAGAAATAATAAATAAATAATCATCAAAATTATTTTAAATATTGTTTAAAATAGGCAAAAATAATCACTCCCAAATAAATTGTATGTGTGTATGTACAGCTGTTTCATTAAAATAGCAGTGCAACAGAACCGAAAATATATGACTGTTTTATTCAATTGTTCGAATATTTCCCTGGCTTTTTCAATATAATTCTAGTAAAAAAAAGTAAAGAGATTGAAAAAACTCAGATTAGAATTACGCTGATTAGATCTTTTATTCATATTTATTCAACAATTCAAGAACGTTTGGCTGCTCACTGAAATACAAGTTTTAGCTTTTCTTCTATGAAAATTTTGTGCAAAATAATTAACTTGGGTAGAGGACCTCACTCCAATGGAGAAAGGGCAAAGATCTTTCAGCTTAGAGAGAAGGGAAAAGAATACAAAAAACTCAAAGTATCATAAAAGCGGCGCTGAACTTGGGGATCAGTTCTGTGACTATTCTCCTAATTATAATTATAAATTATAATGCTCGAATAAATGATAATTTGATTGCTCGAAGTGCAAATATTGTGCCTTTACATGGTAAAAGGCATGTCAAAGCGAAGTTGGTGCTTGCCAAAATTCAATTGACCACTATCCAAATGACATATTTTGACAGATCAGTTCAAAAAGTGTTATTTGGCGTAATAAGTAATATAATATGTCAGTAGACCTTCAAATACCGAATGACACCCAAACTAAACACTAGAGACATGGTAGGTACAATCTTAATAAGATTGGCGTTTCCCCCATTGCGGCGTGGGTCCCATTCATATGAACGTTTCAAAACTGAAATCTGCAACTGCGGCATCCTGCACAAATATTTCAGCAGGACAATGATCCCTAACACACATGAAAACTGATCATAGAATGGTTTTAATCTTTCTGTAATCTGTTAAGAATTAAATCTGTTAAGAGAAGATTAAGAATATGTCATACAGTCCCCTGTATTTAAATCAGTTTAAAAACTTTTAGGGGACATCAAGGGTAATTTTTTTTAGCTGGAGAACTCCTCGGCCTCTAAGCCGCAGTTGTGTTAAGTTGTGTAGGAGGCATGTGGCTATATTACCTTCAAACGTTGCCAGGACTTTAGGGACTCCATGCCACCAAGGTGTGATGCTGTTAATACCCTACAATGGCTATACAACAAAAAATAAGGTCATATTCAAATCGTTATTTATTAGTAGTTATTTAAAAAAACATCACCACTACCAGTTACAATTTGGTAGCGCATCCTTTGTTGGCTAAAACAGCTGCACAACGTCGTGGCATTGAATACACGGGTATGAAGGGTAACATTACAGTTTGCAAGATATCCACATAGACGTGTTTCATAATAGTTTTAAACCAGTGTATAGGATCTACTTCATTGTATGAAAAACCATGACGCTGCATCTTCCATGCACGCTGCCGATCTCTCAATTTCCTAAAGATCGGCCGACTATTTACGATCCCATATACATATAATAATACAAGCTGCCACTTAACTGCAAAGGTACATCAACTTAGGCTCCCCCCGAAGTAAGTTTCTTGTTTTTTGTTAACACTGCTATTTCAGTGAACAGCCAAAAGTTCGTGAATTAGTGCAAATGTACAGTTGTTATCAAAATAATAGTAGTACGCAATACGTATGTGTAAATCGCACAAAAAAACTATGTCAATACGAACTAAATTTTTTTAATTGATTGTTTTTAACTGACTTGTGTTAAAAACATTAAAACTAACTCATAGTTACTTCAGTATATACATATTAAAAAAAAATAAATATAAAAGGGAATAGCACCCAATATGGGTTTCTCAAAATAATCAAGCACTCAAGTAAATTCTCTAAAAACTTATTGAAAAAATATGTATCGCTAAACTATGCTTATATTTAATAATTTGATGGTAAATGTAATAAAAAAATAAATTAATACTTCGTGTCACCACATCGCCTTGGCATAGAATCCACCAATTTCTGGAATTTTTCGGGGTCCAAGAGGCCTTTAAAATTTCTCAAAGCTCAAAAACATAATTTGGATGCTTTTGAGCAACCTCCTTTTTTATATCTGGCACAATTTTTCGATTCGATTTAGATCCAGAGAGTAAGCGGGCCATTCTAGTCCTTTAATGGTATTTCCTCTAAACCGATCTGCTTGTGTGATTTGGGTGATTATCTTGCTAAAAGACCCAAAACAAATTTCTTGACTAGCGTAGGGCAGCAATGTTTTTTGCATTATATGACATATCCAGGACCATCCATAATTTGTTGTATCAAATATATACTTATACAATATATATGTAGTTTTAATGCAATACTTGGCATATGCTTCCTAGAACACCTGGCAACACGTGTAGCCAGTTTATCGGCTAGAACTTCGAGTTATCCGCGGTTTTCGGGCTTAGGAAAAAAGTTTAGTGCATTACGGATCATGACTTAGCGCTCTGAGCAGATTATATGGCACACTCCTATTATTTTTATAAACGCAAAATCAAGCTTGCTTACAAAATGGGTTATTTTTTAAGAAACGAAGATAGTAAGATAAAAAATATTGGTACCTCAAAATGTGAGCTTTTTTGACTTTTCTTAATCTCTATATTCCAATTTATTAAAACAATATTGAAAAGTTCAGGAAAAGATTCGAAAAATTATAATAAAACAGTTATATATTTTCGATTCGGTTGCACTGCTATTTTAATGAACACAGGTGTATGTACATATGAGTAAAAAGATTAAGTTAATATTCTTTATAAAAATAAAATAATCTTTGTACGTTTTTGTTTGAGTTTAGAATTCGAACTGATTATAATTCATATAATTAATAACTTAAACCTATGGGTCGCTGCCGCGATCTCGTTCTCGATTGCTCCTTCTGCTGGCATTCCTCGCTGTCATTGGTAGTAAATTGCTGTAACTAAAGTCGATGTCTGTTTTTGCTCCTAATCGGGTTTTTGGTAGATGCACTTGCCGCTGGGTTCAGAGAGCTTGCCAAATATGTTGGTGTTTCATTTTTTTAGGCTTTCCCACGATCGTAAGCATATTCAATACTCACTCAGCTTGTCTTTTGATCTGTGTGACCCTTATTGATGACACGGCATCATGTTGCGTCGGGTGCACGGGCCATTCAATGTGGTTGCTGTTGTTGTGAAGAACTTTTGTGCGTGTGACGGTACTTAACGTTTTATACATTATGGTAAAGGACTCGCCGGTGTTTTTGTCGTTGTTGTAGCCCTGTGATCAAGCTTATAATCATTTTAATAGTGGCTGACATAGTTGGTACAATGTATTGTCGTATTGGGACTGTAGATAAAACCAGGCAACTTGGTATGAATAATCTAAAAGTTAGTTTCTAATGTTATTCTTGTGTAATACTTTCCCGAATAGGGTTTTTTTTGTAGTGCTATTATTTTCTTTTATTATTTACTGTTACTGTTACGTTTCTATAGCGCGGGGTAAGTTTGGTACCTAGTCTCTTGACAATATTCACATGAAACGTGTCCCCTGACTCGTATTGTTTTGACTGTTGTTTATACTAGTTATAGTATTCTAAGTCGGCTACATGTAATTTCTTTTAATTCCCTTGCAGAGGGTATTATAATTTTGATCAAAAGTGTGCAACGCAATGAAGGAGACTTTTCCGACCCCACAAAGTATATATGTAGTCTTTATCAGGATCACCTCTTGAGTTCATATAAGCATGTCTGTCTGTCTGTTTCTGCAAACTCGTTTGAAAGCTAGAAGTTGGAAGGATTTCTATGGGTTCCAAATTATTTCGATCTGCCAAATATCATCGGCCGACTATATTCTATAGCTGCTATATAACTGAAAGATCGAAAATGACACACCCTTGGTATTTTGAAATCTGCTTGGAGCTGTTTCCAACATTGTTATTAGAACATTGATTTGATAGTGAAATTCTTACAAGGATCGACCAACTATATTCGATCCGATATATATCTAATAATATAAGCTGCCGCTTATCTGCAGCGTTCCTTATTTGCTTTTGCTTGATTTCGATCCTCTTTTTTTCTATGTCTTCCGTAGTGTTCTGAATGAGACTTCTATAAAACATGTGTTTTTGTGTTTTTTTTTTACTGACTGTTGAATAAAATCGTTCTAGTTGGCGTTCTACATCAATTGTTGAAGCATATGGGGCTGTCGTATAGACGGATATTGTAAACTGATCTTCAAAAAGGAATAGAATCGCAGCTGAGTATTACCACCCACTTTGGCATTCAAAAAGCTTTTAGCATTTCTGAATTATATATTATTCGTTTCTGTTATATATGTTCATGTCTACGTGAATTATTTTTCTTGGGTACTTAAGGGTAGGAGTTGGTTGGATTACTCCCATCGGTGGATGTCTGTCATATTTGGATTCTCTAAAAGTTTGACAAGATTGAACTAATTCTTGGATTTTCTTTTAAGTTTGCGGAAAAAAGTATTTCTTTAATATCTGTGGGTCTTTTTGTGCTTTAATGTATTAATCTGATTATAGATTGCTTCTGAGGCTACATTTTCAACTTGATTACTATTAAACCTAAGTTTGTAGGAATTGAAGTGTTAAGATATTGAAGATAAGTTAAAGATATTGAATTTTTCATTATTTCTTCTAAAATTTGATACCATTGATAATTCTGGAATCTAATTGGACTCTTAGTAAATTTAGGATTCCCTGATGATTCTGTGTAAAAGTTCTTTTTAATTATGTGACGATGATATGTTGGGAATGGAATTTCAAAATAATATGGATCAGTGTTTTCTTTAAAAAAAAAATGGTTTTTAAATACAATGATTGGGGCTCCTACTGAGAGAATTAATTTGTGCGAGGAACTTTCGTCGCTGTGAATTATTGAATCTGAATGGATTGAATTATTTTGTAGTCGAGCTCTCGATAGAACGTCTGCTATAAAATTTGCCACACCGGACATGAAATATATCTCGGGGATATATTTTTGCCAATCATATTTTTTTATTTGGACTATTCGAAAAAGTCAAGGGTCTGTGATGGTGTGTAAATTGTTACTCTAGAATATCCGTACAGTCTTAGGCTTTGGAGAGCCCACACGATAGGTAACATTTACCTTTTGTTCGTTGCGCAATTTTCTTCCGTTTTGAGAGAGTACGGGATATGAATGGTCTATGGCTCTGTTCTATGGAGAAATTTGATGAGTCGGTAGTACGTCGGAATTCCTTCGTGAAGTCGTGTTACGCTCTATCCTAAAAATAAGTGCTTTTAAATTTTTCGTATGCACCCATTGCATCTTTGTATAGGTTAATGGCTATTCTGCTTGACTTGTATTTGGATACGCTTCCTCCTTCTCTCCTTAGGAAGACAGTTATGGGGTTGGCTATCTTTGCCCAATCCGCAATAAATCTCCTATAGCTGCTTGACATTCCTAAAAATGATTGAATTTCCTTTAGTGTTTGGTACCGGGAAGTTTTTAATTGCCATGGCATTTATCGATTTGTATCCTCATATTGGCTTTTTGTAGGGTTAGAAACACTCTGTTTAGGTTTTCGTCACGATCGTTTTCTGTTTTGCCTAAGACGATGATATCGTCAACGTATACCAATCTAAAGCTCTTTGATAGCTCTGATTCATAGTTTCTGAATTCGAGTTTCTGAATGGAAATCAGTGGAACCCAAAGACGATGGAAGCGAGTCTTGGCTACAAAAGTGTGTATGTGTATATTATGTATTAAGGAGGTTGTTCGGTAAGTACTTAGCCTCCAAAAGAAAAACGAAAATTTTGGAAAAGTGGTGATTTATTTCTCAACATAATCTCCTTTTAGCTCAATACACTTGACCCAGCGATGCTCCTACTAATTTAACACGTCTGAAAAATACGTTTTCTCGAGGTCTGCAGGCGGCGACGACCTCCTCATGTGAGGCAAATTTCTGTCCAGCGAGTGACTTTTTTAAGTTTGAAAACAAAAAGAGGTCGGGGCCAAACCTGGAGAATATGGTGTATGGACGACCAATTTGGACGTGGCGAGGACGGAAGTGTGAGCCGGTGCGTTGTCATCATGGAAGAGACCTTTTTTCTTCTGCAATTTCTGTATTTCTGCAATTCGGCGGAGAATAATAATTCGGCCCAATAATTCAGCATAGTACAGCCCTGTGACTGTTTTGCCCTTCTCCAAGTAGTCGATGTAGATCACACCTTGTGAATCCCAACGGTGCCCATCACTTTTCCGGCCGATGGGACAGTTTTCGCTTTCTTTGGAGCAGGTTCGCCAGGTGAAGTCCACTGTTTCGACTCGTCCTTGGTCTCTGGTGTGTTTCAGTGGATCCATGTATCTTCGCCGGTCACGGAACGTCAAAGCTCATGAAGCTCCTTCGGATTGCGCTTAAGCAGCGTCAAACACTGCTCTGATGTGGTCTCACGGTTGCATTTGTTGTCCGGAGGTAGCAAACGCGGCACTCATCGGGCTGATAGCTTTCTCATACCCATACTTTCATGCCAAATATGACCCACGCGATCTTTTGAGATGCCTACTGTCTCAGCTATCTCGCGCATCTTTAATCGACGGTCTTTCAAAACGAGATCATGGATATTTGTGATGTTATCCTCCGTGGTAACCGTTTTCAGGGCACCTGGGCGTGGCTCATCAAAAATCGACGTGCGACCACGTTGAAACTCGTTAAACCAATTTTTGACGGTCGCCATCAAGAGAGAAATATCTGTCCACTTCAAATAATCCTCCTTGGTTTACAAGGCTCACGAAATTGAAACAGATAAAGACAGGCTTTTAAATAAATATAAAAGAACCTGTAGCTGTATAGATTTCTCAAGATGCTTAATAGCTCGGTTAGATTTATCGTGCAAATCGCCAAATGTTATAAAAAAAAATATTCGCCTTTGTCGGATTCAGTTCTCTAAGGATGCAAAGCAGTTGTAAAACTTTTCCTTCTTTACTTACGTTTAATTATTCATCAGCGACCTCAGATCAGGCCATTAACGATTTATTCACAAAATTTTTCCAAACAACTTATTCACCTCCTAAAACTTCAGATCAGCCATACGCATTCAACATTTTACCAACAAATCGTGTATTCGTTCCACTTCTTTCTAAAAATAATTTATTGTGGGATCTTCAAATGGTTAAAACAGTCTATTCGCCAGTCCCCGACAAAGTACCAGGCTGTGTGCTAAAATACTGTGCCGGGGTTCTGTGCGCAAACCTTTTCAAAAACTTTTCAACTTATCTTTCGAATCTTTGATTTTTCCCCTTAAATGGAAGGAATCTTTCATAAGTGCATAAAAAGGGAAGAAATCCGATGCTGCCAACTACAGAGGCATCTCCAAATTGTCAGCTATTCCAATGTTATTAAAAAAATTAATCACTCCTCTTTAGCAACACATTTGCTCTTCAATCATTTATTCATGTCAGCATGCTTTCATTAAGCGTCGCTCCGCCACCACTAAATTATTGCAGTTGACATCCTTTGTCATATATTACTTGCGAAATTGACTTCAAACTGAGGTCTGTGTAGATGACTTTAGAAAAACATTTCACTCACTACGAGTAAAATAAATCTTTTAGGTTTCTCAACAGACCTCATTACGTTGATCTCCAGCTACTTAGATGGAAGGCCATAAAAGTGTTGCCAGTATTTGGCAAGGTGCTCGAGGCCATCATGGTTGATCGTGTGAGAGAAGTTCTTCCGGAAGGATGCAGATGGCAGTTCGGATTCTAACAAGAACGATGTGTCGATGACGAGGCACGTGAAGAGCAGTGTCGGGACGATATGTGCTCGGGATCTTCGTCGACTTCAAGGGTGCGTTTGGCAACGTCGAATGGAGAGCTGCACTGCGCCGGTTCGCCGACTTGGGATGCTAAGAGTTGAGCTTGTGGCAGAGTTTTTTTTTTCAGTTAGAAGAGCAGAGATCCAAAGCAGTTCTGGAACCGTGAGCGTTCCATTAGAGTCCCATTTATTTTGGATCTGCTGTTCCTGCTCCAGGGCCTCCAGCCATTTTGCGCTTTTAGCTTGTATGCGGATGTCCGGCTTCTTCTTGTCGATGAAAATTTTCGAGCCGTTCTGGAGGATAAAGAAGCGCAACTTATGTCCATCGATGAAGCGTGAGGTACGGAAATCGGTGCTACCGTTGCCACCAACAAGACGGTGATTATGCTCCAGAAGGATGCCCTAGCGCGCCCTGTTGGTGAGATCTGCCGGAGCAAATCTCTCACACGTTCACAGCTGCCGGTACCTTGGCATCATGGTCATCCAGGGGTTGTAGTTGTTGTTGTAGCCAGGGGCTGATCCTTATAAGATGCCTTCCGGTATGCGGCATAGTGTCACCCCTGGCACTGCAGGTGCTTGCTGGAGCCCCGCCTCTAGACGTGGCCGCTTTGAAAATAACAGTCATGTACAAGTTGACAAGTTGTCATGTACAAGTTGACAAGATACCTGTTGGAGGGGGACGACTGGCTCTATGGCAAGGATTTTTCAGGTCTGAGCTGGATACAACGAGTCGCGTGTCTAGACGAATGCCTACTGTCGAACTGTCAGAGCAGATGGGATGATAGTGATTCGTCGGTCGGGTGACTCAAATTCATCCCAGGTCCAGGGTTCGTCTATCGGATTTCGGATTCTCGATGCGCGCAGGATTCTTGCTGACAGGGCATGGGTCCTTCAATGCATTTCTGCATAGAAGTGCCCTTAGTGATACCGACGCATGCTTATGTAGCCATCCTAACGAGAACTGGGAGCACATTTTATGTGCTTGTCCCCTCTATGCAGACTTGCGAGACCTCGATGGACTCGGTTTGCAGCACGTTGGTGGAACCTTGATATTTTGAAGGATTCTGGAGAGCTACGACAGGACCAGAAGACTCACAGAGTTTGCTGAGGAGAAGTTCCGGAGGAGGAGGGGCTTCTAAAGCCCATTTTTCGAGTCGCGTGATTAGCTGCATAGAATACTGCTACAGTTATCCATAGCTTGTCGTAAGAGGCGACTAACATGGCAGGGCGCCTCATCTGAGCTTTTTGAAGCTAAAGGGGTGGGTCACCGAGCCCACAAACTTCGGTACCACGGGTTGGATAGTATCCAAGCACTACCAGTGCTTCACCTCAGAGGTAGGCCCCGTAGTGGGAGTATCGCGGTGGTTGTGCTATGTACCCAAATCGCGGATAGAATCTTCGGGTTCGTCGTGGAGTTGCGTTATACAATTCTGGTTCTGTGCCCCATAGATCAGTAGAGGTGATGGATACACCTCGCCTTTTATCCAGAGGGATCCAGCGCATGCCCGGCAAGCGCAGGTTCGAAAGGTATCAGGATGGTTGCTCTGTATATAGCTATAGCTTCTAATCTAGGAGCTGGCGGGTGTATCCGTGGCCATGTACTATATGCCTACTTGTAGGTATATTCGACGGTTGTAATCCCTTCAGTGTGGAACATGTCTCGTAAAACAAGATCGGAGAGATCCGAGACACACGCTTGCCATCGGACATATTTATTGAGAAAAAAATGATTTTGAGTTAAAAAAATTAAAAAAAAACTTTTATTTCCAATTTAAAAAATAAAAGTTATTCTTCATTATTATTATACAAATCAAATTGATAAATTGTGTATAAGCATAAACACACATTGAGATTCTCTATATAAATATGTAAGGGATTTTTTTTACATAAAATGAAAGCTACATATGTTTAAAATAAATGAGCGCATACGAGAAATATTCTCCTTAACCGTATCAGCAAACGCGTGTATCTTTTTGTTTACAAAGGAAACCTTTGTAAAAAAATTAAGCGAATTTTTTCTTGAAAACCTGTACCACAAAATCTCACGTTTTAGTGATTTGGATTTACTTCATTCACAGAGCGTTCAACAGTATATACGAATGTTGGTTTTTTGCCATTCATGCAGATGTCCACACTATGTCTGCTAATTGATCCGTCTTGCCAATGTTGTGATCTAATTTCCTTTTATTTATTTGGTCAAAATTACCAAATTCCTTGTTTAGATTAAGGATTTCCTTCACCAACATATTAAGTTCTCCTAAAGTTTTTCCTTAATTTTCTAATGCTATCTACAAAGTTTTGTTTATGGATGATCGCTAATGGGTCAAGGGTTATTGTGTCGGATGTCAAACGAATTATTATTTATTTTTATACCCTATATTGTATAGTGGTATTCTAATATTGGTCAAAAGTGCACCGCAGAGAAGGAAAAATTTCCGATATAATTTTTATATATTCTTTTAAATATTTTATATATTCTATATTTTATATATTCAGGATTATTACCTAAGTCGATAAAAGGCTTATCTGTTTTAACGCAGACTAGTCTTTCAGATTTAAACCTATATTCTTCTAACTTTTTCACACATCCTTTTCTGCTTTGCGCGCTTTATATAAGCCGGAAACGGTCAGTATCGGCTGACATATAACTGATTGATCAGAAAAGCCATAACTTTGGTGTTTTTAAAGATAAAAAGTTGAGTATTGATACAGATTCTCTTTTGTGCAAAATCATTAGACTTGGGGGTTTTAAGATAAAAGCTTAGGACTTTTCTTTTTTTGTTAAAGAAAAATTAAGTTAATAGCAAAAGGATTGGCCCTATATATATAATACGATATATATATACTAATAATATATATACTATATAATATATATATACTAACTGCTACTTTACTGCAATGGTATCAGCTGTGGATCCGCCTGAAGATAGCTTTTCTTAGTTTTTCCTCTAGTTTTTCCGTCGGATATATATGAAACTTTTTGTAGTTATTCTTGAACCTCAAGAAGGAATGCTAACTTAGGGCGGAGCTGAAATTTTAATCTTCTTTTTTAAAAAACATCAAAGTTATTCCAATTCCATTATATGACAGGTATAGAATATAGTCGGCCGATCTCGCCAATTCCGACTTTTATACTGCGTGTAAATAAACGAAGGATGTGTACCAAGCTTAAAGTCGATAGATTGTGTAAAACTCAGAGACTAATTTGCGTAGAAAGAGACAGATAGACAGACGGACATGCTTATGCCATCTTGACATTTCGTTCTAGTCCGAGTATTCTTTTTAGTTTAGATCCAGGCTTTTTAACGTAAATATTGATTTGTAAAATCCTATACTGTTTTTTGAGTACCGCGTAGATGCTCCAGCGGTTCCGATCTGCGATGGCCATCTTGTCTCGTCCTGCAAACAAAATTCGGGCATAGTAAACCATCTTATCGAGCTGATCATCTCACCGTCCATTTGGTTTCTTCGTCCGCCACATTATAACAATCTACGATCCTTCCGGATTTCTCTCGTAGGACCACTGAGGAACTGAGGGAACTTACGAACGTCCGACTTTATCCAAAACAGAACATCTTTAGCATTTGTCCAAAAAGTTCGCCTTTCAATTCTGATTAAATAGACTCAAAAAACTTTGATAATCGCACATACAAAATAGGTGTCCACAATTCTATTCTTGGTATATATCTTGGAAAGCCCGATATGGCTTTCAAAGGTGTTCTGTGAACGCGACAAGGGACGCGGGATACGCAAATTACTCAGTTTGGACAATTAATATTGCCAAGCCCGCAAGTCACACTCATCCCAGTCATTAATTGCTTTATCCCAGCTCACACCCAATCTCCATATGTTCTGAAGGCTTATTTTCCATGAATGTTAAAGAATCCGAAGGGGTCAAAAATTGACATTACTATGCTCAGTACCCGACGCTTCCTGTGGGTACTGAAACTATACCCATGAACCGTCTCCAACCATCCATCCAACCACCCATTTCAATAAATTTGACGCCACTATCCACTGACTGGTAATGCGCTTGGTAACTCTTGAGTGTTTTACTGGCACGCCATAAACAGATCCTGATCCAGATAGTCCTGTATACTACGGACTGGTCCAGATAGTCCTGTATACTACGTCCCCACTCCTTTTACGCCCTAGGTAAAGGAATTCTTTCCAAAAGCGGTACACACTTAGCAAGTGGTCCGGATAACAAAGTATTTCAGAATGTTTCCTAGGTCCCTATAGCCTCCCACGTAAATTAAACCGACTTTTATGAACGAAACGCTCAAATCTTTTTTAAATGTTAAGAAAATTATAAATTCGAGGTTTTCTTTGCTTACATTTATGCTTTGCCGTTGTCCACCTTTACTAATAGAGTTATCAAACTTTTCTGAAACTAGTTCCTTTTTCGTATTGGATAATTGCACGAATTTTAAATTATATAACATTGACTCAGTAATATCGAAAAATTAAAATATGACCGTTACTTTGCGGCTGCGTACAATGCAAAAAATTATAAAGAAAACAAGAAAGCCTTCTAATCTATAAGGCTAGGCTCTAGACTTTCATCGGGGATCACAACATTGGGGTGAGGGAAAAACCATTAATACCTAAATACGTAAAACAGAAGATTTTAAAAGATGCGAGTTATGAAGAGGTTAAAATACTTAGAAAGTCATAATTTGTGAAACGTTAAAATTCTTGACAGCTTAAAATTTTAGAAGGATAACATGATCTAATGCTGAAATTCTTTGCTTCAAAATTAAAATAAGCAGTTAAAATATGTTTAAAACATAATCCCCTATCGATCGTGTAAATTACGCTATGTTGCCATGCCCATATGAATGTTCACACCTATCTGCTAAGCAGATAAGCTTGAAGACAGCTTATTCTCCTTTGTTTTGATTTCAGAGATCTCTCCTATCTAGACACGTAACCAAAACTTAAGTATGTAGAGTGTAAAGTTAATTCCGCAATAATACGATATTACAATGAAATGGTTTTAAGACCATATTACCTTATTACGATTTATTAATATATTAAACTACATGAGTGAGTAATTATTTATTTTCGTGACCTTGGAGGCGATATAATTAAGGTCTTGTTTAAAATTTTATAATGGTAAGCGAAATCTTCTCCAAATTTTTACATCTTTTTCGGCACATATTTCTTTCCTCTAAGAAGAAGAGAAAGTATGATAGTATCGACAAAATCATTTGAGAGAGTGTATTTTTGTCCGTTGATATAAGCGTAGAAACAATATCTATTTGAAGTATTTTGGCGTAACCTAATGTAGTTGAAATAGCCCAACAAAAAAATTAAATAGAAAATAATTAACCTAAAATTGTACAGGAGTGACAGATAACAATAAGCGGAAGATGAAATTTAACAACTCACATTTCCAAGACGGTCAATGAGATGCCTGTGTAATTAAAATGGTCTTTTGATAGGCATCAGTGTGTTTCTAAAAACTGAAACCTAAAACTAGGTGCCTGATGAAAAAATGAATCGTTCCGAAGTCAACCATTCTGTCAGGTACCAAAGCAATGAGTGATTTCATGCAGTGATCATTTTTCAGCAATGCAACAAAAAATTCCTTTGCACTAGGCCGAAAAGTGTTAAAACTTCTTAAAGTGTTGTTAAAAAAAAATGCTATTGTAGTTTGCCGTTCCTATGCTGGAAGCAGTACACGTATATGACTTAGCTCCTCCCATATGACAGAGAAATCCAACAACAAAGGAGGAACGATAACAATGAGACTGGGCATCCCTGTCCTAAACGTTGCGTAAGACATATAATCTTGAATATCTTGAAGAAATCTATAATACCTTTGCAGAGTTAAAAATGTCACTCATGTGGTTCCTTTAACGGGACAATAATATAAATATATATCTTATTTTACTCTCATTCTTACGCTCATAATCTCATTGACCGTGTTTGATTATTCAACCGCAGAGAGGCAAGTCAACAAGATATCTGCTCCTTGGTTACATTGATCTATATATATATATACGCGTGCTCACACATTTTCATACACGGTTTCATGTGTGTTCGATTTCGTTTTGAAGTCAACTAAAATTTTTGATCTTTGTAACTAGGCCGATATTCTTTTTAGACTAGCTACACTCAAATAATTATATATATATATAAATTATATATTTTTTTTATTACATTATTTAAAAACAAGAAAGGAAAGCTAACTTCGGGCGGAGCCGAAGTTGATATATCCTTGCAGTTGAGTGGCAGTCCGCTAGGTGGCGACACGCATCTTATATTATTAGATATATATCGGATCGTATATAGTCGGCAGATCCTTATGATATTTGGCAGGCCGGGTTAGTTTGCCCAAAGTTGAATCCATACAAAGTTGAATCCCATTGTTCTAACTTCAAAAACAACGAAGTTATGGCATTCCCGATCAATCAGTTATATGGCAGCAAAGGAAAGAAGGGTGTGTGCAAAATTTGAATACGATAGCTTTAAAACAGAGAGACTAGTTTGCGTAGAAACAGACGGACATGCTTATATCGACTCAGGAGGTGATCCTGATCAAGAATATATATACCTTATAGGGTCGGAGATGTCTTCTTCACTGCGTTGCACACTTTCGACCAAAATTATAATACCCTCTGCAAGGGTATAAAAACGGCAAAAAATCCCACCATTCCATCTTCAAAAACACTACATTTTTAACATTGCTTATATATCCGATCCTTATGAAATGTTGTAGATCGGATGACTTTCACTTAAAAAACATCAACGTTAAGGCACTTTCGATCGCTCAGTTATATATATAGTTGATCATGGAAAGGAAAGTAGGCTGTGTGTAAAGTTTGAAGTCAACATCTTTAAAATTGACCGACTAGTTTGCGTAGAACCACAGACAGGTGGACAGACAGACAAGCTTTAATCAACTCGGAAGGTCATGCTGTTCAAGAATATATATACTTAATAGGGTTGGAGATGTGACCAAAATTATAAAACCATTTCAAATTGTTTAAAAATATAACCTATACAAAGAAAACACAAAAAACATATACCATAAGCTAAAAAAAAATTGTCATGCCTTATTAAATTCTTCGTTTTTTTTCAGATTGTAAGATTTGAATAAACGTTTTTGAAAGAATCAAAGCATGAGTATGGCCAACAAATGTGAATTACTGGACGAATGCTCTAAATAAAAATAAAGAAAGAAAGCCAAATATTGTGTCGAATTTTGTTTATGGCTCTTAAAGAATTAATTGAATACAATGGGAGCCAACACCTCTAGCAATAGTTGTTCTAACGTCGCATCATCAGGAAGCGTAAATAATAATACTGGCAACTCTAATGGAAACTTTTCAGTTATTATGCCTATCAGCATGACAAGAATGCTTTCTTCAGGTTCTGAAGGTGTTACAACTGGAAATGTTAGTGTTACGAGCGGAAATATGGGAGAAAATCCTGATAATATTATAGGTAGTGCTCAATACCATCGTGAGCAAAGACGAAAACGTACTACCGGGTTTGCTACGCTAAAACGAAAATTAATTCGACGGCGGCGTTCATCTAAAGTATGTGATCACGCTCGAGTCTTAAGAGATTTTGTGTCGGACTGGAAACCTTTGGAATTGGCTGCTCTTTGCGAAGAGTTTGAAGCGTTGTCAGCTCTGAGGGACTTGTCGGTTAGCAACATAATTATGGCATTATATATGTGACATTAAATTTTTTTTCTGTATTTATAGGTACAAGCTGAACTGGCTCGACCACCTGCGGCGACGTACAAACAAGACCTAGCTGCTCTTTATGACCAAAATTTGTGTACAGATTGTGACCTTGTTTTTCGAGGAGCAGTATTTCCTGTTCATCGCTCAATATTATCGGCCCGTTGTGTATATTTTCGTGACTTGCTCACTGGGTGTCCGGGCTTCGGAGCGCGTGTATGCCTTGAACTCCCATCATCTCCAATTGATGTACAAATGTTTTCTTCATTATTACGTTACTTGTACACTGGTGACCTATGTTCTCATAACCCAAATGTTGACGTTAGCGTTTTGTGTCAGTTGGGCGAAAATTTTGGCACTCCCAACCCACTGGAACATGATTTACGATACTTATTGGAAACAGGTGACTACGCAGACGCAGCACTAGTGTTCACAGCAGATGGAACAAATGACCATTTAAGACAAGACTCAGGATCCTCGGAGTATGGATTTCGTCCAAAAATCGAACTTCCTTGCCATAAAGCAATATTAAGCGCGCGGTCACCATTTTTTCGTAATTTAATTGCGCGGCGTACACGTAAAATAGATGAGTATGTTGAACGTTCCTTACACGTTCCGACTCGTATTGTTTTAGACGAAACTGTTATACCAAAAAGGTATGCTCGCGTATTGCTACAAGCTATTTATTTAGACACAGTAGATTTGACTTTGATCTTGCGTGGTGTTGGATCAAGTACAACAGCGGGTTCCCTTGGAGAAGTCCATGCTTTAACCAACACTGGCCGAGTGCGTCCAACAACTCTAGATGAAGCTATGGAGCTATATCAAATCGGACGTTTTTTGGAGCTTGATATTTTGGCCCAAGGATGTGAGGATTTAATTTTAGAATGGCTATCTTTAGACACTTTACCCACTGTTTTAAGGTGGGGCTGCCAACCTTATGGTTCTGCATGGGTTTTTCGACAAGCTTGTCAATATTTGCGAGAAGAATTTTCGGCGGTCAGCGCCTCGCCAGTTCTGCATCAATTGGATAAATCTCAGTTAGTACACGTATTGCATAGTAACTTTTTACAAGCGTCAGAGTTAGAAATATTGCAAGCGGTTTTAAAATGGGGCGAGCAGGAACTTATTCGACGTATGGAAGATAGAGAACCAAATTTGTTGTCACATACAGCCCATTCAGTAACACGCAAAGGTGTAAAAAAACGCGACATAAGTGATATAGAACTAAGAGAAATTCTGTCAGAACTACTACCTTTAGTACGGATGGACCATGTATTACCCCCTCATTGTGACGTTTTATGTCAAGCCATTCGAAGAGGTCTTGTAAGTACACCTCCATCACATATGATTGGGGATGAAAGAGAAAATCTCCGTATCAACGCCTGGATTCGTGGAGGGAAAAACCAGGGACTGTATGTTAGGCCGCGTCTGTTTATGCCATATTTTGAAGAAGTAAAAACACTTTTAGAAGATCGAATGCCAACGCACAATCACGTGGAAATTTTACGAATGCGTACGACTAGGCATCCTCCAAATATTCCAGACACATTGTATATGGTATCACACCTTAACTCTGGCTCAAGCAGGGGTATTGGGGCAGAAAGAAATAATGATGAACAACAATTTGGTTTTTTAGGGGGAGCAGATGCAATACCGCCACCGGATAACCAAACCTTATTAGCTATGCGGAAGCGTGAACATAAATTGCGTCAATCACCAATGTGCCAACGTGCATTGCTGCTCCCTCTTTCATCAAAAAATGAAATCGACCGGCAAATTAGACTTAGAGTTGTTAGAGAGTTTAATCTTCCGGATGAAGTATCTGATATATTGGGGACCTCCCCTCAAATCAATAAAGCATGTAATGATCACACTAAAGAAGCAACTGGTACACCATCATCGGCCCAAAATGAGGTTAGTTTACTTGAAGATGTAAACCAGAGTCCCCCCCCTTCGCCAGCTGTTCATGGATCAGTTTCACAATACACAAACGCTGCGCCTTCGTTTCTATCAACGGCTACAATGGCATCATCAGTGTCGTCTTATAATACTGATATGGTTCATCCTTGTAACAACCGAAATCTTACTTTTCCAAGACATCACTCAACTGGAATTATTGGTGTAGCTAATTTTGTGGCATACAACTCCGGTCCTGCGGCACAGTGCAGCTACGCACGTCTTTCAAATTCAAGTCAACATCGCAACGATTTGCCTGCCTTGATAACTGAGGGAGATTTTGGATTTCCTCATGTAAACAGTCTGGCGCCTGATGGCGACTCCGTGGGTGGAGCATCTGCATTAGATGCCGGTACCAGCCACCTTTCCGAAATGATGCCGGATGTAGCTATGGCAACGGCATCGTTGGGGCAACTTCATTTGACAAATAGTGGATCTGGGTGTATTTCCGATAGCACACGCGCATCAATTATTAATAACGAGGTACCAGAAAGCTTGCAATTGGATTTAGGCGATGGTCCAAGCCCTCATGTTGTTGGTACTGCAACAAGTAGTATTAATTTACGTAATATTCAGGTAGTTTTTCAATACGTTTTAATTATAAATGTAAATAATGCTATTATTTTCAGCAACTGCCTCAAAATAATTACCACCATTTCAGGCATCGTTCAAATTCACCTTTTGAAATCCTGCGACAAGGACAGCCCTCACCCACATTGCATCGCGAACATTCCGGAATGTTTAATTCCGGTCCACCCAGATTTTTATAGAGGCTGCAAATTGGTCCGACAAGGAAAAATTATTTAAGCATGCCTTTCTGAGTAGAATCCAATATAACTATCCGAAAAGTTTAGATAATTAATAAAATACTTATAAATTATAATCAATTTCTTTTTATCATTGTATGTATATTGAAATATATGTGAATTTGTTAACTCGTGTGGTAAATGTTTAAATTTTTTGATAGATTTGTAAGTTTTCATATAGAAAATTTAATATATATATAATTGAGCCTATTTTACTTTTCTTAACCGTCATTTAAAGGATATACGAAGATGCTCGTCCCAAAATAGTCAAATTTTATAAACTATTGTTAAGTATTGAATATAAATTATTGAACAATTATTAGTTCAGGCTACTTAAAGAGGACAATAGCATGGCACCATGTAAAACATATTTACTTACACTACTTGTGTAGACGTTGTAAGAAACGTTTTCCAAAAAAAAGGTGCTTTGCGGCGATCTCGATTTAGTCGGCCCAGAAAATAAATTTTAGATAATCCAAAATTAAAAAATTTTGTTGATTCTTTAACGTTACTTCCTCGATTTAGAACACAACAATGTTGCTTGTTAGGTTCTTAAATAAACTTTTATTACAAAAAAGGAAATACTTTAAATATAAATTTTGGACTTTTGTTATTATACCCAGGAGAGGGAATTATAATTTTGCTAAAAAATGTGGAACGCAGTGAAGACGACATTTCCAACCCTATAAGGAATATATATTCTTGACCAGCATCACCTACTGAGCATTTATTTTGTTAATTCGATTTAATAGTAACATTCCTCAACAGTAACGTTACCTCCAGGATTATAATATTTTTTTTAAATGGATTGTCCCTATATCAAACAGAACGAATAGGTGCCTAATTGTTACGTAATCGGCGATCTGCAATGTTAGCCTATTTTATCTCATGCCCTGATGATTTTTGCATTTCAGTATTATCGTTTCGATAGAAAACATAAAAAGAAAAGGAAGCTAATTTCTGCCGGAGCCAAAGTTTTTATACCAATGCACTTAGGTCGCAATATCGGACAAAACATGAAAAAAACCTGACGAGGTAAAATAACGGTGGCGAACCCGCATGGCACGCCCAAAATATCTGATATAAATCCCAAAATATACGCCCAAAAATCTGATAATCTGATAAAAATTGGTGACGAATTAAAGCAATATACGAGGGCAGTCTGATAAGTACTTAGCGCCACCACCCGATCGACCGCCCGTCACTATCGCAAGAGAAATGTACATCGTGTAGTACATTTTCTTGGACGGTTACTGTCGAAATTTCTGCCCAATCGGACTCGTAGTTTTGTTTTGACTGCGTGTGGAGTAGGATGTGTCCGCGGATTTTGTGATTTGATTCTTGTTTTTGGAAGGGAAATCGAGCAACGAAATCAAAGAGCGCTTGGATGCTGTCTCCGGTGATACTTCTCTCTCGATTGCGACCGTCAAAAATTGGTTCAACGAGTTTCAACGTGGTCGCACGTCGGTTTTTGATGAGTCACGCCCAGGTGCCCTGAAAACGGGCACCACGGAGGATAACGTTACAAATATCCACGATCTCGTATTGGCGGACCGTCGATTGAAGATGCGCGAGATAGCTGAGATAGCTTCAACGGCGCGGATTCACCACCGTTATTTTACCTCGTCAAGAGGATTTTTCATTTGATATAAGATATTTTGGGCGTTTCATGACCGTTTGTAAACGTTTGTCTCTGAGAGAGAAAAAACAAGAATTTCATACTTAATCCAAGTACAAACGTACTTGGAAGTCGACCAAGGACGAATTAAATTAATTCAAGAAAAAAATTCTTCATTTAAATGCGAATTTTTCCGATTCAATTATTGCGATGTTTTAACCAGCTATTGTCTAAATCGTAATTCCACTCTACCAATTACCCCTGGTGCTTCCTAAATACATAAATAGGTACAAAATATAGGTGTTTTTATAACAAAAATTAACAAACACAAAAATTGATGAGTAATTCAAAAATAACAAAAATAGTTAAGGTCTCGAACTCTGTTCCAACCAGTACCCTTTACACATCAGCCGAGAACTCTACCGTTGAGCTATTCCTGAAAAGGTTTCGCGCGAAAAATTTTTCAAATTTCAGTTGTTGCTACGTGCTACTTTAAACATATGATCCATATCATTTCCTAAAAATACATTTAATATAAACAGTATCGTTAGATCCAAAAAAAAAAACCTTTCTATCAAAATATAGCATGAAAATAAAGCTTCGTTGGTTTAAGGTAACGGGTTTTTTAAATTACTTCAGTATTTAAAGTATTTTTAATTTATAAAGGTAACTTATGTAATTTAAAAAAATCGTTGTTCGAATTTAAATAACGAACACAACCAAATTTTTCCAAACAAAACAAGCTAAACGCAGACAGGTAATTTTTCGGGAAAAAAACTAGAAAAAATGTTTTAATTTGGGGAATTAAAGTTTTTCTGAATAACTTTTAAAAGAAATGTACGATCGGGATTATTGAGGTACCAATCGACGCGTATTGTCTTACCCCCTCATTGTATTTTTTTTATGTCAAGCCAATCGAAGAGGTCTTTAAGTACACCTCCATCACACATGATTGAAGCTAAAAAATCTCCGTATCAACGCCAAAATTGCTGGAGGGAAAACCCAATGACTGTATGTTAGGCCGCGTTTGTTTATGCCATATTTTGAAGAATAAAAACACTTTTAGAAGATCGAATGCCAACGCACAATCAGGTAGAAAAATTACGAGTGCGTACGACTAGGCATCCTCCAAATATTCGAGACACATTGTATTTGGTATCACACTTAAATTCTGGCTCAAACAGGGGTATTGGGGCAGACAGAAATAATGATGAACAACAATTTGGTTTTTTAGGGGGAGCAGATGCAATACCGCCACCGGATAACCATTAGCTATGCGGAAGCGTGAACATAAATTGCGTCAATCACCAATGTGCAACGTGCATTGCTGTTTCTTAAAAAAATGAAATCGACCGGCAAATTAGACTTAGAGTTGTTAGAGAGTTTATTCTTCCGGATGAAGTATCTGATATATTGGGGACCTCCCCTCAAATCAATAAAGGATGTTGTTAAATCATGTGCATTTAATATTAAGACACAAGAACACAAATATACACACAACAAAAAACACAAGCACTATAAGTATATAATAAAGACAATATTAGGTCATAGCCTACATAAATAACGATGAACATTAAAATCCAAACCTTTCAGAAACAACAAACTGATCGGCAGCAAGAACTGCTGACAGTGCATGTCAATGCAACCGATAAATTAGTGCAGAATATTACATTTTGAAATTGTTTATTTATCATTTTTATGTTTTTACTATATTTCCATTAATTTACCACATAAGCAGTATCCATGTATCAAAGTAGCGATAAATATTGAACTTTTATACTAATAAAGTCAGTCTCAGAAAAACCCATTCTGAACTCAATTCTTTCTCCACGTCCAATTGGTTCAAGTACAAGTTGCGACAACAAACCACCAATCGGTTCATGTACCCTTTGCTCAAAACAGTCTTTACATATTAACATTTTGGTGACCCCGACGTGATCCTGCAAGCCCAGGATTACTAATCGAGCAAGAGTCAATAGGAACGAATAGAGATTTCTATCGTTCCACAATAGAAAATTCACGATGACTCCTGCTAAGAGAGCATTAGGATCTTCACAGCAGTGTGACGCCGTCCCTCTAATCGGTAGATTAAGGGCACCACACCTCCCTCAGTCCGTCAAAAAAGGGTTCAGTTTCTTCGACCACTTTCGGTAGCGAGTCGGACCGCATCCAGCTACTAGCCCTCTAGCAGCAAATAAAATACTCCCAACGGTCAGAAACGAAAAACGAAAAGATGGAAAGGGAGAATATTGCCCCAAAAATTATTATAGAGCCAGCCATTGATGAGGCGAGCGCTCAAGGCCTCTTAGATGCCCAGCAAGGAACTGGGAAAGAGATTGCAAGATGCATCCGGAATTATAAAAAGGATGGGCCGAATCGAAAACAAAAGGCATCATAAATATGTACAAAATATAGGTGTTTTTATAACAAAAATTAATAAAAACAAAAATTGATGAGTAATTCAAAAATAACAAAAATAGTTGAGGTCTCGAACTCTGTTCCAACCAGTACCCTTTACACATCAGCCGAGAACTCTACCGTGCTACTTTAAACATATGATCCATATCATTTCCTAAAAATACATTTAATATAAACAGTATCGTTAGATCCAAAAAAAAACCTTTCTATCAAAATATATCATGAAAATAAAGCTTCGTTGGTTGTAAAGTAACGCGTTTTTTAAATTTGAAGTATTTAAAGTATTTTTAATTTATATAGGTAACTTATGTAATTTAAAAAAATCTTTGGTCGAATTTAAATAACGTACACAGCCAAATTTATCCAAACAAACAAGCTAAACGCAGACAGGTAATTTTTCGGGAAAAAAATTAGGAAAAATATTTTATTTGGGTAGTTAAAGTTTTTCTGAATCACTTTTGAAAGAAGTATCCGATCGAGCTTATTGAGGTACCAATCGACGCGTATTGTCTTACCCCCTCATTGTATTTTTTTATGTCAAGCCAATCGAAGAGGTCTTTAAGTACACCTCTATCACACATGATTGAAGCTAAAAAATCTCCGTATCAACGCCAAAATTCCTGGAGGGAAAACCCAATGACTGTATGTTAGGCCGCGTTTGTTTATGCCATATTTTGAAGAATAAAAACACTTTTAGAAGATCGAATGCCAACGCACAATCAGGTAGAAAAATTACGAGTGCGTACGACTAGGCATCCTCCAAATATTCGAGACACATTGTATTTGGTATCACACTTAAATTCTGGCTCAAACAGGGGTATTGGGGCAGACAGAAATAATGATGAACAACAATTTGGTTTTTTAGGGGGAGCAGATGCAATACCGCCACCGGATAACCAATCCTTATTAGCTATGCGGAAGCGTGAACATAAATTGCGTCAATCACCAATGTGCAACGTGCATTGCTGTTTCTTAAAAAAATGAAATCGACCGGCAAATTAGACTTAGAGTTGTTAGAGAGTTTAATCTTCCGGATGAAGTATCTGATATATTGGGGACCTCCCCTCAAATCAATAAAGGATGTAATGATCACACTAAAGAAGCAACTGGTACACCATCATCGGCCCAAAATGAGGTTAGTTTACTTGAAGATGTAAACCAGAGTCCCCCCCCTTCGCCAGCTGTTCATGAAAAATTATTTAAGCATGCCTTTCTGAGTAGAATCCAATATAACTATCCGAAAAGTTTAGATAATTAATAAAATACTTATAAATTATAATCAATTTCTTTTTATCATTGTATGTATATTGAAATATATGTGAATTTGTTACCTCGTGTGGTATGTTTAAATTTTTTGATAGATTTGTAAGTGTTCATATAGAAAATTTATACAATTAAAAAACTTATTTATACAATTGAGCCTATTTTACTTTTCTTACCCGTCATTTAAAGGATATACGAGATGCTCGTCCCAAAATAGACAAATTTTATAAACTATTGTTAAGTATTGAATAAAAATTATTAAAAAATTATTAATCCTTGTTTTAGAACACAGCATTATTCCTTGGTGGGTTCTAAAATAAATCCTAATAACATTAAAAAGATTTTTACCCGGCACGTGTTTATATAATTTAATTTTAGCGAACTGACGTGTTTTTTTGTGCGCACTGCGTTTTTACAAAATCTTTTATTTATTAACATTAAACAATCCGGTGTTAATTTTTTATATATATATTTATTAAAACCAATTTTTACATGTCAAACATCCACATCGCTTTGCCTCTGCAGTGGTATGTATATTTGGATGTAAAAAACGTGTCTTCTAAACATGTTTATTATTATCTTTTCTTATAAATATAAGCATATTCATCCTTTATGGTGTTGCTTCTATGGCCGCTCAGTACAAATACTTATCTCTTTTCTTTACAGTTTATTAACCCACACTTATCGCTCTCTTTAATATCTTATCTATACCTTTTCGTCTCCCTGGTACAGTGCTTTAAGATACGTCAATAATAAACACAAAATATATTAATAAATGAATTAATCAATAATCATGGATTTTCAACTTGTCTCTGCGTCGAAGTCTTGTTATACGACAATCTCCTCATCCCAGCCGACCATCCAGTGGTGGCTCTGTGAAAACGTTTTACACGCTAAGTGTGCCGGGTTCACGGCATCAGTTTCGGATGCCATTTCACGTAGATCTGGTCTCCACTTTTGTTGCGACGGATGTCGCCGAGTTTAGGACAAAATGAGATCGTTCAAAGAGTTGATTAGCGGATTGTTTATTTTCGTAAAAAAAATTTAAAAATTTAAATACTCATACACCAGGCACACTTCATCTTTTACACTTTTCATCTTCACACTTTTATCTTAACTAACACTTTCCTATCAGAATTCTAGAGCGTTACGTAGTAAACTTCCCAAACTGTATTCTGATAGTTTTTCCTTTGCATCTCACATTATAGTCTTTACAGAAACTTGGTTAAAGCCGGAGATCTTAAGCTTCGAAGTAAGTACAAGTTTCAAGTAAGTACACCACTTTTAGACGTGATAAAACACTGCGAAGGGAGGAGGAGTGCTAATTTCTGTAGACTCCAAATTCGCTTCTGAAGAGGTAAAATCACCAGAGTTTGGTGACATAGAATTTCTTTGTATTAAAATCTTCTTGTGCGGTCAATCTTCATATGTTACCTGTTTCTACATACCACCTACGTCCGAACCCCCCATATATTGGCAACATTTGTCCTCTATTCGGTTCGTTTCGGCTCATCTGTCTGATGGTAACCAGCTGGTAGCTCTGGGTGACTTGCTACCTGGGTGGTAGCTCTGGGTGATTATCCCAGAACTCATATGGTCTAATGCTGATAATTCACCGCAGGCAGGTTTGACATGTCACTCGGTTAAATTAACCACATTAAAAATTCGTTAGCTCGGCTGCTAGACTTGTGTTTCCAGAACTTTGCCTCTTTCTAACACTGACGATCCATATCATCCCACTCTTGAGGTTTTAATCGAAAACAATAGCTTAATTGACCTTAAGTCTAAAATTAAATCTCATATAGTTGGTTTCTTTCGTAAGGCTGACTTTATGAAACTAAATAAGCTTATTTTGGTATTTGATTGGTCCGATTTACTGGCATGTAAAGATATAAATATTGCCTAACATAAATTTTATTACACTTTGAATATATTTTTCGACGTTTGCGTGCCGTGGAAATATCCGTCCGCTTCTACTACTCCGCCTTGGTATACAAGGCACCTATTCATTCGTCCGCTTCTAATAATCCGCCTTGATATAAAAAGCACCTATTAAATTTAACGTACGTCACGAAGACTTTTAAATAAACATAATATATCAGGCTGTTCATTTAGTTATACAAGATACTAAGTAGCTCGGTCCAATTTCACCGTGCATAACGCAAAATGTTTTAGGAGACATATTCGCCGCTGCCGGATTCAGTTTACTCAGGATCCGAAGCTGTTTTATAACTTTGTAAACACTAAGCGCATACATGAATCTTTTCCTCCTCTGTTTACGTTTGAGAACTCATGTGCGAACACTGATCAGACAATGGCCGATCTCTTTGCACAGTTTTTACAAACAACGTATTCACCTAGCGCCAGCCCCGCTCAGCCTTACACTTATAATATGCAATCGCCAACCTTATATTTTGCCCATCTTGTGATCAAAGTGGTGTGTTATCGGATCTTCTTAAAGTCAAGCCCGTGTATTCGCCACGCCCCGATGGAGTACCAGGCTGTGTGTTCTGAAGATCTGCGCCGAGGCCCTGTGCAAACCGCCCCTTAAACCTTTAATCAATCGCTGGAGACTTTGATCTTTCGCCTTTTCTGGAAGGAATCTTACATTATTCCTCTGCAAAAAAAGGGAAAAAATCCTACCCTGCCAATTATAGAGACATTTCTAAATTGTCAGCAATTCCAAAGCTTTTTGAAAAACTGTTATCCTTTCGGCTATTATAGGTAAACTCAGTCTTTTGGGATTCTTAACTGATCTCCTTATCTGGATTTTGAGCTACTTATCTGGAAGAACCCAACGTGTCTTCCTTAAATATGTTACCTCGCGTTTAATCCGCGACACATCTGGGGTGCCCCAAGGAAGCCATCTTGGACCTTTACTTTTCTCGAATCAATACTTTTACTTTTACTTACTCAGGTTGATGCTCTGGGTGTCCTACTAGATTTGAAACATAAATTAACCGACCAAATATCCACCATGGTTTATAAAGCTATGAGTGTGCTTGGTTTTATTAAAAGATGGTCGAAAGAATTGAAGGACCCGAACATAACAAAAACGTTATATACATCATTGGTCCGTCCGATTCTTGAGTATGGAATAAATAAGGAGTACCCCGAGCTCACATAGAATCTGTACTAAAAAACGATCCTGGGTGTCAAGTTTTTATATAATCTTATTTAGGGTAATATAGGCAGCCAGCATTTACTAACACGCTTTAACTTTATGTTCCTAGTAGAAGGACTGGAAACTTTCGTCCTCTACTCCTTAGCTACTCCGACATATGCCAAACACGATCCGTTCAGGATATTATGTTCGAACTACAATGGACTCTACCACATCTTGTCACTTTGCCCTACCAACAAATTTAAGTCCTTTATACTAAACGCTTTATCTGTGCAACACCACCTATTTTCTTAAACTTTCTCGGATCTATCTCCGTGATTTGAGCCGTCGGTTGTGGGCTGTACGTATGCAGTGGGAACCGCGCGAAAAAAAATATCTCGTAGCGTTTCGTGAATACCAGGTGTTTTTATAACAAAACTAAATAAAAAAAATATTAATTAGTAAAAAAACAAAATAACACAAATAGTTAAATTCTCGAACTCAGCTCGAACCCAGTACTCTTCACACATCAGCCGTGAACTAAACCGTTGGGGTATCCTAGGCAAGGTTTCGCGCGAAAATATTTCTAGATTCCCCTCCCCCCTTTGGTTATCGTTAACCCATTCGCTCTAATTTCAATTCCGAATTTTGTATTTATTCAAGAACGTTTGTTTTGTTTTAAGAATTTTCTGTTGTCAAATTTAAAACCCGTTTTTCTATCAGTGTGTGATCCAGAATCTAGGAGAGAGGGTCCGGCTGGTCCGTGTATTGCTACTTAAGCGGTTGGTATCAGAACGGCGGGTTCATTTTTTTAGAAGACTTGCTGCAGCAGGGCCATCAGTTAGCGTACAACAAGAACTATCAATAATGATAGCAAGAGGAAATGTCGTTTATAATTATAGTAAAAAGGAGCGGTCTCAAAAAGATACTTGCGGAAGGCCAGACGAGGCAATGACTAGAGATTGCATCTCCAATAGGAACGTGGCATGGTCAGTCTGCCAAATAAGATTCAAATCAACTTAACAAGAAGGAATTTAACGCCTAATCTAAACATTTTAGCGAAACAAAAACATAAAAAAAACATTTAGTAGAGCTGCGTGGCAAACTTTGTCAAAGGCTTTAGAGAAGTCCGTATAAATAGCATCAACTGATATCAGCGCTCAAAGGTTTCATGGCAGTGCTTAGATAAAGCCGCTAAAATAGTTTTGGTGGACCAAGAATCCTTCACTATACCTTCAAGTAACTTGGCAATGTTGCAAATCTTGGCGGTCTAACCAACTGTCACCTTTATGAATGGGATAACGATAAGAGAAGAAGAGAAGAGACACTTGCAGAAGTGTGGATAAGTGTGAGATATACTTCTTAATTGAGGATGGGGAGATACCATCCAAGTCAGGGGTATGCGACTCATTAAAATGATTAGAGGCTTCGGCAAGGTTAAAATCTAATATTTCCAAGCATCCAACCTCAAGAAGATGCAACAATTTCTGAAGTACTTCCTGCTCATACCAAAAGTCCTTCGGCTCCAGGTTTAAGGAAAAATATTTAGCATGAAAGTCTGATAGTCCCTTATCAGAAACGGCTGCCAAACCTCCATAACGTATGGAAGCAGGTATGTCACAGGATGATTTATTACTATCAGAAACCTTCAAAATGCATTAGGATTGGATAAGGCAAGTGTCGACGTCGGAAATATATTGGTTATTAAAAAAAATTTATCGAGGAATTCAAATTCCCGCATGAATTGCCGGTACATCTCACCGGTTCTATACTCTCTTGACTTTAAAAATCGTTTATAAAATTTATTATATCATTTATATTTATTATATCCTTATATTCTTTAAGTTTTTTAAACCTCTTGTGTGCGAGGGTACGATCTTCGTACCCTAACCGAGGCATTGAAATCATGCAATAGCATTTGTCGCTGCTTGGCCGATGACGGGGAATGCCTTTAAACAAACTGTAGTTCTGGACAAAAGTTGGAGTTCGGTTCGGTTTATTCTGAAAGAATTACATCAGCTACTTAGCTCTTACAGTTACTTAGTTGTCTTACATACCGCAGTTTTTCTTCCCTCTCTTTGTGATGGCACAAAATTAGACTAATTGATATCTAAAATTAGACCAAATATCGTTTCTCCTTTTACCCGATTTAGTGAGACCGAATAACGTAAGCTCAAAGCCTTAAGCTACTGCTACATATAAGTTTGAAGTATCGATAGTCCTAATCCGTTCCGCGACAGCATTAATAAAAGAATGGTTAGACTCATTCAAGTGATAGTAAGAAATAGGTAAATCGAAAGCCAAAAAACTATAAAATATGTATCAAAAATGGCTAATGGTGCATATCACACGGACTAAGTTACACTGCATAGTTCTACTTTACTATTAACGACATTATATAAAAATATAAGATACGAAATTTTTCTCTAAATCATTAAAAACACTGTTTACTAAGGAGAGGCCCATACTAAAGATATCATCCAAGACCACAATTTCATGGGATTGATGAACATTGCTGGGAAACATGCAGAGATCCGGGTCCCGGGACCAAACAAAAGAGCTCAGGTTAAAGTCACCAGCTACCATCAGATCTCTAGGGTACTCCGTTCTAGCACAGACACAGGCGATGGCGGGATAAGGCTAGGCTAGTTGATCCAGTAGGTCGACAACCGGAAGGCCTGCAGGAATCGACAGGGATCGATGGGTGCTGGATGCATCACGGTCTTTCCAAAATACTAGATACAAGTTGGACTCAAGGACCTCGGAGGAACTAAAGTTGCTTTTAAGCCACGTTTCCACGCGAACGATTACATCAAAATCGTAGACTGAAGAATTCTAGAGCACCATGCGGGACATGGTCCTCATTCGATATATTTAGGATTAAAACTTTTTACTTCACTCCTTCACTTCATAGCGAACGGTTTTCGATACAAATATAATAATTGCAATACAAATATAGCTCTGCTCTTTATCTTTGTATTTTTGTAGATATTCTTTTTTCACTCATTCGTTAATACTTGTGCTCTCTCGGTCTCTCCCTTTACTAACTTTCCGCCTTTTTATACCATTGCAGAACGTATTATAATTTTGGTCAATACTGCGCAACGCAGTGAAGGAGACATCTCCGACTCTATAAAATATATATAATCTTGATCAGGATCACCTCCTGAGTCGATTTATGCATGTCCGTCTGTCCGACTGTTTCTACGCAATCTAGTCTCTCAGTTTTAAAGCTATCGTCTTCAAACTTTGCACACACCCTTCATTCCTGCGTAGGCAGTATATAAGTTGGAACGGCCGGGATCGGTCGACTATATCCTATAGCTGCCATATAACTGAATGATCGGAAATGGAGTAACTTTGTTGTTTCTTGAGTTAGAAAGGTGGGACTTTATATGAGTTCTACTTTGGGCAACCAATTCGATATGACAAATTGCATAAGGATCAAATTGCCGACTATATCCTATAGCTGCCATATAACTGATTGATCGGGAATGCCATAACTTCGTTGTTTTTGAAGTTATAAGAATGGTATTTTCTATGGATTCTACTTTGGGCAAACTGATCCGATCTGCCAAGTCATAAGGATCATAAGGATCGGCCGACTATATACGATCCGATATATATCTAATAATATAATATACGTGTCGCCACCTAGCGGACTGCCACTCAACTGCAAGGGTATATCAACATCGGCTCCGCCCGAACTTAGCTTTCCTTTCTTGTTTTCACCTTATATTAACCGTATTAGTAACCTTGGTTGAAGGTTAATACGTTTCACAAAAAAAAATTTGTATCTCTTAAACAAAAAATAAATAAAATAAAAAATGGAATAAAATCTAGTCTGCTCACTAAAATCGGGCAATAAGCCGATTTCATCGTCCCAGGCCAACATCTGTTGGCTGTGCGAAAGTCTCTCACATGCCAAATGTGCTGGCCTTACTACATTTGTCTCGGATGCCATTTCCCGCCGTGTTGGCCTCCATTATTGCTGCAGTGTATGTCAGGCTCTCCAAGGTGATATGCGATCCTTCATGCGACAGACCAAGAGTGGGTTGAAAGAATTGATCGTTGGTTTGCAAAAAATCAACAAATATGTTACGTCCGCATGGCATCACTCCAAATGATTTTAAGGAATGTCTTTGGAATAACCCCCGTTGCATCCACTTAACATGGTTATCCCACCGCCCGGTCCCTCGGAACGGGGTTGATGTCGCGATATTACCTACCGTGGCACCAAAACCCTTACAGGTGATCCCAGTGATCCTAACGAAGTTAGCTCGATAGACTCTAATCTGATAGTTTTTCTTTTGCATCCCATATTATTATCTTTACCGAAACCAGGTTAAGGCCGAAGATCCTAAGCTCCGAAGTTTTTTCTGGTAGTATCTAATTTTGCTTCTGAAGAAGGAAAGTTACCTGTTCTGACATTCCACTATCTTCGGAACCCCCTATGTACAGGCATCACTTGTCTGCTTTTCAGTCTGTTTCTAATCTTATGTCCGATAAGACATAAGTAATTCTTGGTGACTTTAATTTACCAGAACTCATTTGGTCAAATACTGAAAATTTATCTTTTATGTACCTTTCCACCCATCATGATTCGTTTCAAAAGAAGCCATTTCTGGTGTCGATCGAGGCTTTTGATGTCAAATAAGATACGCAGTTTTTGTTAATCTGACTTCCACAAACTTAAGACAGGCTTTTGAATAAATATAAAAGAGCCTGTAGCAGCATAGATTTTTCAAGATACTTAATAGTCTGGTTAGATTTCAACTTGCAAAACTGAATGCTGAATGTTATAGGAATTATATTCGCCGCTGTCGGATTCAATTCACTCAGGATTTCAAAGCAGCGTAAACATTTATCTTTTTTTTTATACTTACGTTTAAAAATTCATCAGCGACCTCAGATTTCCAAACAACTTATTCACCCCCTAAAACTTCAGATCAGCCATATGCATACAACATTCAACCAACAAATCATTTATTTCTAAAAATAATTTATTATTGGATCTTCAAAAGGTTAAAACAGTCTATTCGCCAGTCCCCGACAAAGTTCCAGGCTGTGTGCTAAAATACTGTGCCAGGGCTCTGTGCAAACCTGTACTTAAAATTTTAAGCTTATCTTTGGAATCTTCGATTTTCCCCTTAAATGGAAGGAATTTTTCTTAATTCCTTTGCATACAAAATGAAATAATCGGATACTGCCAACTACAGATTAGAAGAAATTGTCAGCGATTCCAAAGTTATTCGAAAAATTAATACTCCTCATTTACAACACCTTTGCCCTTCAATCACTTCTCCATGTCAGCATGGTTTCATAAAGCGTCGCTCTACCACCACTAATTTATTGGAGTTGACATGCTATGTCATATATTACTTCCGAAATGGACTTAAAAATGATGTCTGTGTAAATGACTTTTGTAAAATATTTAATTCAGTAAATCACTCACTCCTGTTGAGTAAACTGCAACTTTTGGGATTTCCTACCGATCTCCTTACGTACAGATCTCCAGCTACTTAGATGGATGAACAGAGAGTTTTATTTAATAATGAACATTTTTTTAAAAATGAACACATTGGGTTTTTGATTTAAAAATGGACGTTTAGTTCGAGCTACATTTGGAGTCCCTCATGGAAGCCATCTTGACCTGTTACTGTTTACTTTTTAATTCATGACTTGCACCCATATTTAACAAACTAACTGGTACTAATGTACGTAAACGATGTTAAGCTTTGCCTGCAACACAAATACACTTCTGCCCAATACAGACTTCAGTTCGATCTCGATAATTTTTAAAAATGGTGTTAAGCTAATGACTTAAAACTCAATGGATCAAAATGCAAACTTATGTGTTTTTATCGTACTAGTCTTCATTAGGCCACGTACTATCCCTAAAGGATTGCCTTAGAAAAACTCACTCAGGGTAATTCATGATCCTTATTTGTATCTTTGGTACGTCCGATATTGGGTCACGGTTCATGTTTGTGGTGTCCCCAATATGGCGTTCATCAATACCGCATAGAATACGTGCTAAAGAATTTTCTTTTATTTTCTCTTAGAGGCCTTAACTGGAATGCTTACTGATAAACGTACCCCCCTCAACAAATTGTAGATCAATGCTGGGGATCGTATTCCTAAATAACCTTATTAATGGTGTTTTAGATAGCTCGCTTAAATCTTAACATTCTAAATAGAAGAACTGGATACTTTAGTCCACTATTCTGAGGCCATTGTAGTTCGACATATGCTCAGCATAATCCTTTTGCGGTTTATGTTCGAGCTACAATGTAATTTGTTACATTATTTCATCTTCCTCTCTTTTAAATATGAAAAAATCCATTTAACTTACTTACAAGATCACATCAATTCTTCCCCGTTATCCGATGCTCTACGCTCCACACCAAAATGTAAACAAACATTTAAAAAAAAAGATAATATTGAAAAAGAAGCGCTCCCAACATCACGATTTTGAACCAACTGCTGTTGCTGGAGATCCACATGCGAAGATAAGATGCAAACAGCCCTCCTTGGATTCAGCTGGTGCTGTTGGAGCAAATTATGCATCGATGGGAGCAGAATATCGGAGGAAATGAAATAAGCGTCAAAGGTGCCCACAAATGCCAGCGCCGATTGTTGTTGGTGGCTCAGCAAAAAAAGAACATGATGACCAGTCGGTGAAATTGGAGAGGATAAAATAACGGCTCCAATGGAGCAGCTTACTGTGGTTTTCTAGACGTTCCAGGGTTTGATGGAGGGAGTTTTGCAGGGAGGTCAATTACCTTAGCAGACTTTTATGAAGAAACCGAGTGACATTTACTGTTACAGCAGCAAATTATCATGGGCCAAAAATCATCATTGATGACTTCGGGGAAATGTTGCTCAGTAACTCCCAATTTAAAATTGACGAATTTGAGGGCCCAGTCAGCATCTTCTTTTAGAAGTCTAGTACAGGATGGTCCAATAACTGGGGTGCAGCTTAACAGCGACAAATTTTCCCAGGGCCTCCGGTTGGGTAGCCGTCACACATTTTTCAATGTGCAGGTATTTTAAGGGGCTTAACAGTTATATAGCTTTAGAGCGCAAATCAACATGGGTGGTATGGTAGGTACAGCAGCAAATGGAGTAATACAGAACTGTCTCACACCCACGAAGCTGCGCTGCAGTGGCGACATAAGCAGAAAATATAACGGCCGAACGCAAAGAAAGCTAAATGCAATCTGACAAGTCTGCTAGTCTTAGGCCGTGACTTGGGCTCGAAGTTGTTCGGGGCCGCTGTGATGGGATTGACCCTGGTGGTATTTCATCCGAAACTATGGCTTTTTATTTTTTGACGAGGTCTGTCATTCCCTTGACCTTTGTAAAATATTCATGGTCTGATTAAATGCCACTCGTGCCACACTTGAGCCACTTGGGTAAGTTTTTTAGGTCGCTTATCGGGGAAACCTTCTTTGAGTCGTCGCTCTGCTGGATCTTTTGTAAAGTTTCGGATCAGCCTTTTAGTGACTGTATTGCCTTTAATTTGACCGTCAATGAGAATGTTTAGTAGGTGGTCTTATCCGGATCCCGTACTTTGAGTGTTTTTTTTACGGTTTTAGCGTTTGATTTGCCTTGCGGCTGTGTTGAGGTTATGGTAAATTATCACTTTGGGGTCACCAAATGTTCGTCCGCAGACGAATAGCGGCAGTAACGGTTGGTCCCGAAGTAGTAGTCAAAACCTATTGGCCTGACTAATATTTCCCTGGATTATCCTATGTGCCGCTCTGAGTAAGACGCAACTCGTTGAGGCCAGAATGAGGGGCTATGTGCCGCATGAAAGTTGAGGTTCTGCTACGGATGGCTGTACTCCGGTGTGTGCAGATTGTGTTTCGGTTATTGATCTTGCTGGTAGTTCTTCTGATGGGAGCAGCACTCTGAGGCTAGTTGGGATCGTGCTGGGAACCGCTGTTAGAGCACTGAGTAACGAACCATGTTCTGTTGTAGTTCTAGACTGTCTTTATTAGTAAGAAAGTGATCTTTTATATAATGATTAATTAAATACATATGTTGTGGGAGATCAATGTTAATGAAAGTACGTGCCCGGTAGCTAACTCTGGAGCAGCTGAATCAGATCGCTTGGTAGTGAGTTTCTTCTGAGTTCGCTCAGAACCCACTTCGTCGTTCGGTCATTCTTACCGCTGATATTGCTGATTTCTGTTTGCCCGATTGCGGTGACTTCTGACGCTGACTATCGGGGCTGAGTATAGCAAGGATAGGTGTCGTTGATAAGTTATGTCATAAGGTGCCAACACTCACTATAAAAACAAAAACAAGAATAGATTTTTACAAAAAATAAATAAAATTCGTGTTGGGCTACCTTAGTTAAAAAAGAATAAATAACTTCTTAAAAAAAAGGTATGCAAAAAAATACTCTATGGAAGTTCGATTGAAGTTCGATAATTGAAGAGCATTAAAAATGTATGTCATAACTTAATTATTCTTATGTTTATTAGTAAGGTTTTGCAAAAGGGTAGAGCTTTCACAAGGTGTTCCTACAAGAGAACAAATCGATAAAGAGGTGTTATGTGTCGATAGGCGCTACATGTATAAGAAAGGGATGGTACATCGGTTCTAGAGATAGAACATCGGGAGAGACAAAAATGACTATAGACAAAAAAAGCCAGAACGAACCGGGCGGGAGAAAACCGTTATGAGGAAAAGGAACCAGGCCAGAGGAAAAAAAGTAAAATTGAACTGCAGAAGGAAGAGGTCCCTTGCACAAGAAAATCGAAGTATTAAAGAAATTCTACGGAGCTCAAATTCGTCAGTGCGAAGTCTGTTAGTGGATTCGGATGCAACAAGGAATTACATCGATCTCCTAGGTTAGGTTAGGTTGAGACGGCAATGCTGGAGGTCATGGAAGTTCCACCCGCATCTACCTGAGCCGCTAGTGCTCCTTATTCGTTTACCTGGCTACCTGGAGTGCTTATAAGTCTATCCTACTGGTATCGGCTTGTGGTCCTAGCCAGCTTTCCTGATTCTCGTTCCTGCAGCTCATGCAGTAGTCGTTGTGGGGCACCGAGAGCCGTGATGCGTATGCACCTATGTGCCCTGTAATTGTTAATGCCAGTGCCCTGTAATTGATGAGTCTTGCCGATCTTTTTTAAGAGAGAATGAACCAGATCATGCGCGTAGCTCTGAGGGCTGGAGATCACTCTATTTATTTATCGATTCCCTAATTGTTTTTGAATTCGGTGAAATTAACGACTTGGAGCCCTTTGCATCTAAATGGAGCCACCATTTAATTTGTTATTTTCTATTATTTATTTGTATTCGTCCCAAGGTGTATTATCTATAGTTCTTTTGTTTTGGTATTACTGTTTTTGTAAGACTGCCTCCGGGATTTTTCCGAGTGTCCCCATCTCTGGAAAATAACCGATTTTGCTGGCCGGCGTTGTGGAAAACCCCTATGAAATATTTTCTTGTATAGTAAAATAATGGTCTAGGAAAGAATCAGCATTGGCCCCTAAGACAGCATGAGCTACCTTCCAAGATCCGATCAGCGACAAAAATTGCCTTTTTTCAGGCGCAATATCCGTACGGGTCTGGAAAGTATCCGAGTTCAACGCATTTAAAGAATTAATGCAGAACGACATGATGCTGTTCATGAAGGACATCAACGAATTCATGTCAAGTTGGCGGAAGAAGTTCGAGAGCCAATGGACCATCACAACGGCAGCAGCAACCGGTGGAAGCTCATCCGGGGATAAAACCCTTTCAGTGGCAGTTTCAGCTGACGCATCCTCTTCAGGGCAATGGGTGCTATCCGCATCACAAACAGAAAGGACGGCCCAGCATGCGGAGGTGACCCAAGGACCCAGGGCGGACCCAAGGAGACAGGTGGTAACGTTGCCAAGAGATTAATCCAAGCCACCACCGGTGTTCCACAGTCAGCAACAGCGGTCCTTTTGTTGAGCGAGGTGCTGAGGGATTTCCGTGGATTAGTCGAAGGTCCAGAGAATATTATTGTATGTATATACGAACCAACGAAAAAACAGACTGCCCATATCAGAATGTTACCACGGTGTTACAGAAACAATTAAAAAGCCATCTATCCATCTTCAAGGAGTATGAGCTGCGAGAGAGGAAGCAAAAATCAGGGAGTACATGCACGTCATGTTGCGTTGCGGTCAAGATTGAAAACATCGGTGTCGAATTTTGATCTGATACAAATTATAAAGATTAACATGAGAGAAAGAATATCGAAAATTGTATATTCTATACATATTACCAATCTGAAGCAGCTTTGCCGTGAGTGCCACGATGCGGAAAGGATGCTAGCCACTCGAGACTCAAGACAGTCAAGAAAGAGGGAGCATCAAAAAGGTTTCTCCTATCGTCCGAGAATGGAAGAGTTGGGCCAGGATCAACAAGAGTACGACTGGACCGAAAAAGTATTGGTCGAAGCTCGTTACTGATAGGGTGATTCCACTGCAGAAGGGTGATGCTTGTCTTTTCCACTCTGAGAAGTCACATACAGGCTTGGAATACTTCTTACTTGAAATTACGCCATAAGTTAGAATGGATCACAAAGTGGGCACCTGTATTAGAGCTCTAGCGACTGTATCCGTTGTCCGGCAAAGCGCTCGGGCTACTTCGAAGGTAACAAATCTCGGTAGCGATATACCTATTACGTAATATAAATGTAGAGAGAGTCCCATTATGTCCTTGGCTAGTCTCTTAAAGGTATCGTCTAGTTCTCTAGTTGTAGCTGACTCACTATTCGGGGAGAGGGGTCCTTTTCTGGCGGTGCACTCCCTATATCTGATACTTAGCGATATTGTATCTGAAGCGGCAGGATATGTCGTCTGTAGTACATTCCGCTTTAGTTCAGGTGCAACACTCGACGACAGGTATACGGAATTCAAAAACCTGGTATCGAGTATTGCATCTGAACACAGGACCCGATCCGTTTCCGTGCCGCTCCCCGCTGCGGTGTTGGATGTCCATCTCATATTGTTGCACCAGATTGATTCATTGAGCTTATCTTTTCTTCGGTTCTTTAAACCTAATAGTTCTCGGCGGGTCACACAATAATTGTGTTGCCGGAGCTAAACGTGTTGCTATAAAAGTCAAGAGTCCTGCATTTAGCTCTTTTGGGCTGAGATGATCATGGGATATTCATGGGGTGGCGCAGTAGAGTAGTCGTTCCAACTCCGAGTCGGTGGCTTAGAAGGCGGCTACACACCGACGAAAACCGGAGTCATATATTCTTCAGGTCAACAGTGGCCTGTTTTCTTTATATAAATTCAATGCCGAGCAGGATTGTCATGGCGCCTTTCACCAAAAGGAAGAAGTGCGAAAGCGTACGGCTTGTAAAGAGTGGCCCTGCATTACAATACCAATCGACCTTATAGGGACCGTGGGTTACTGGTCTTTGTACTTTTCTTTAGAAGTTTTGTCTTAAAGATCGTCGAATAGATATATTACAATTCTTTAAAACGACGCTGGATATTTAAAGATAAATTCCGTTTTTAATACCATTTACAATTTGTTTTACGTATCGTCTTTTAATGTAAGGTCGCTCAAATATCAGGAACAAACATCTACAGTTTTTTCATGGTTTTAATACCCAAAATGAGGCAAACATACAAACTTAATGACAAACTTGAAAATGCTGTAAAAATCGGTTTTTCTGAGTACATTTTGAACGGAATGTCGGATCACGGTTGTTTGTGATTGTGGTTTGTAACGAACCATTTTCGTATACATTTGGCCCTCTCTTAACACGGGGGTAAAGTTCCTAGAAATCCTGCGTTAAGGGAAATATGGATTCAATGGACAGAAAATTCCAAATTGGCAGCAAAATTTTTTTTTATTGTTCTAATTTGATCTGTTTTTATTAAAGATTCATACATTTGTTCAAAAATAACCAAAAGTAATTATGCATAGCATTCATGTTTTCAAAATTAAAAGTTGGTATTAAATTAAAAAGTTTCTTCATATAATTAATTCATTAATTCTTCATATCATAAACTTAACAGAAACTTAAAAATATTAAAAAGTAAGCAGATCATATGTTTCTATTCATATGAAATTTAAAATTTTTGTGCTTTATTTACAGCTTCAGCCAGTTTGTTTCAACATTTTTTCTTTTTTTTGGCTTCTTATCAAAAAAAATCGTGTAAGAACGAGGATTTTTGCGTGTAAAAAGGGGGATGACAGCAAATTTGTAACCGTGTAAGACCGAGATCGTGCTAAAAGAGTCCGTATTAAGCGAGGGCCAAGTGAATGTCTTGCTCGCAACAACGGCTAGCGCGGATCTTCGCTGCTCTCGGCTCTCGGCATACGCCGGGCAGGATACGCTTTCTTGGTGCCTGGCTGCCGGATCAGGGCACGAAGGGACTTCTTAACCCACAGGACACACCCCCGGTTGTGTTGGTCACTCGCCGTCAAACACCTGCGTACGCTCCGCAGGATCCATGGCCGACCAGAGATTGGACGTTGCGCCTCCCTTACTCCAGTGTCTACGCCCCAGCGAGCATGGATTAGGCGTTTTAGACTTGACAGGGGTGTCCCTGTTTGGTTTTATATGTGGGCTTGAGTTCCCGGGCTGATCACCCTACGCTTTACAGGATCACACCTGGTCGTCGCGGCCAGAAATCGATAAGGCGTACGCCAGACTGATCCGTCGCTACTGCTTCGACACCAAAATACCTGTAGTATCAGAGAAATGAACCAAACCCGACTCGATTTGCCCTTGGCTTCAGTTCTGCGGAGAATCCCGGATCCTTTCTCACTCCCTCCTTGTTCTATCCTCGCGTTGGACTCTCCGCCGGACTTACCCACAGGGGGTCCTTATGCCACGGATCTCAGATCCATTCGCGTTCGCTCTAAATCCCGCACTTGAGACTGTCGGACTTACCTACGGAATCCTCAGCCTATACTCCTAATTCCTCCAAGGAAACTTTCCGGCTTGAATGTCGGACTTTCCCAAGGGGGGTCCTTCAACTAAACACTTCCAACTTCCCTATAAGACTCGGTCCCGATTCCCTCCAGTGGCCCTCCTTATATAGCACCAAAGGCGCCCGGTAGTCATTATATCTCTCGCTTCCTGACGTTTTTCATACCCTTGCAGAGGGTATTATAATTTTGATCAAAAGTGTGCAACGCAGTGAAGGAGACATCTCCGACCCTATAAAGTATATATATTCTTGATCAGGATCACCCCCTGAGTCGATATAAGCATGTCCGTCTGTCTGTTTCTACGCAAACTAGTCTCTCAGTTTTAAAGCTATCGCCTTCAAACTTTGCACACACCCTTATTTCCTTTGCAAGCAGATATAATTCGGAACAGCCGGGATCGGTGGACTATATCCTATAGCTGCCATATAGCTGCTGAACTGATTGATCGGAAATGGCATAACTTCGTTGTTTTTTTAAGTTAGAAGAATAGTACATTGTATAGATTCCACTTTGAGTAAAATAATTTGACATGCCAAATTTCATAAGGGTCGGTCGACTATATCCTATAGCTGCCATATAACTGATTGATCGGGAATGCCATAACTTCGTTGTTTTTGAAGTTAGAAGAATGGGATTTTCTATAGATTCTACTTTGGGCAAACTAATCCGATCTGCCAAATTTCATAAGGATCGGCCGACTATATACGATCCGATATATTTCTAATAATATAATATGCATGTCGCCACCTAGCGGACTGCCATTCAACTGCAAGGGTATATCAAGTTCGGCTCCGCCCAAATTTAGCTTTCCTTTCTTGTTAATCATCATTTTGCTATACAAACTTCCAGATTCATATGAAACTTTTCGTTTTGCTATGGAAGAGATGGCCAACCCTCATCGGACGTGTTGGAGTAAAAAATCCGGAAGAAGGTGCAACAAGAAAAACCAAGACCGTACGAGAAGATCACAGTGCTTTATAGGTAAACCGTCAGAAACACAGTTATGTGAAAGAATCGACGAAAAAGAAAACCCAAAAATGTTACACATGTAGAAAAATTGGCATCTGCAAAATGGGCAGTGCAAGAGAACTCTGGAAAGAATAGGCGAAACTTTAGCACTGAATATGGCTGAAAAAGCGAGTTTTACAGAGAACCTAATCATTCGGTGTATAGGTGTATCGATAGTGGAGGCACTTCACATATGATTTCTGCACTTGGCTAATAGAGAGACAACTCAAGTAATCCGAGTCGTTGATTTAAAGATCGCTTTTAAAGATAATTGGGTGGCACTAGGTATTTCGTCACCTTCATCGACAATTTCATGTAATGCGAGGTACATTTTCTTAAGCAGAAATCTGAAGTCCTTGACGCTTTCAAGACATACCAAGTCTCAGTGGAATAGTAATCGCAGCTGTCACCCAGGATTCCTCAACAATCGATGAAGCGAAAAGCACCAACGAGTGCAGCCACTGGACTTGCGAGGATGAGTGCCCGGCCCATATCATCAACAAAACATGGCAGATAGCAGAGTGACCGTCAAACAGGAAGGTAATTGGTCACTATTATTTGAAAACTAACGGCTAACGGTACGATAAAAGGTACGTATCGTACCTATATCTTTGTTCTTTTGATACAAGCTTCCTCTTTTCACGACAAGCTATGTTATAATACATTCATTCATTTTCGGAGTATATTTCACATTATAGTTTATTGAACCATTACTTTTTAAATACAATATTATTCTACAATATTATAACTGTCGCGCTTTAAGAATATTCATATATATATTCTCTTAGTAAGTTCTACTCTTTGGACGTGTAACCCGTTACATCGTTGTTACTCTGAGCGGTCATTCGTCACGGCTCCCAGCCTTACTCGCATATCTCATATATATCTTCTTTTATCTTCTTATACATATCTTCTTTTCGACGTGCCTGATTCGAACGTCTCTTCCATAGAGTTTTTAACTGAACTCTTCTCGCTCTCATTACAGTGGACAAGCCCCCGTCAAGGAGTGTAAATTGCTAAACTTTCTGCAATACTCAAGCTGCTGGAGAAAATGGTAACATCGCAACTGCAACATCATAGCAAAAGCATAATTTCCTTCTCACAGCATGGTTTTGTCAAGCATCGTTCTACTACAACTAATCTGCTTGAATTCTCTTGAAAAAACGAATGCAAACCGATGTTATTTACACTGATTTTAAAAAAGGCTTACGATTCTGTAAATCATCGCCTCCTTCTCCGGAAACTGTATCATTCTTTCTTTACACAAGCTTCTTAACCATATTTTTTAGAAATTAATCGAAGGATCCGATGAAAATTTCTTATTTTTATAAGCAATTGAAGAGCCGAATTTTGACCAAAAATCGAACCTTTTGCTTCCAAAACCCATTCTGATGGATCTCTAGATTTTTTATTTTATTAATGAAATTTATTTCGATTTTGCATATGGGTATTTGCCGAAAAAAGTCTACCACGATGCCAAAATTAAAAGTCTATAAACATGAGTTATTGTAATTAATATTGATAAAAAAAATATGTAAATTTAAGGAATTTATATAGTTTTTGTCATATTTCTCTTTGTTTTTTTTGAATATTTGAACCGTATGTTTTTTTCTTATTTTGCGTTTTTAAGTGCTGGTTTTTATTTTCATTATTATTTATTATAAATTAGATTATTATTTATAACACATTCTTTGCTCACAATTTTTTCGCCGACATAAATATGCAAAAAAAAAGAAAGAGATTAGCAATGCATTGACTAACTGATAATTTGCCAAATTCTTTCACCCATTATTTCCGTGTAACGTTCGCGATCCCGAGCTACTAAGTATCTTGAATAACTAAATGTACAGCCAGATATATTATGATTATTTAAAAGTCTATTCATGACGTACACTAAATTTATTAGGTTCTATGTGTATCACGGCGAATTAGTAGAAGCGAACGGATATTTCCACGGCACTCAAGCGTCGAAAAAAATATTCAAAGTGTAATAAAATTTATGTAAGGCAATGTTTATATCTTCACATGCCAGTAGATCGGACCAATTTAATTCCAAAATTAACTTATTTATAATAGTTTCATAAAATCAGCCTTACAGAAGTTACGAACTTTATGAAAGTGAGATGATATGGATCCTCAGGGTGAGAAAGGGGCAAAGTTGTGGAAAGAATAATTTCATCAGGATTAGAAACGAAACATAAGTCCAGCAACCGACCTAAAGTTCTTCTATAATGGTTAATTTGACCGAGTGGGATGTCGAATATGCCGCTTGGAAGTCGTGGAACGAGTTAAGCAAAAAAGACGGTAAATTATCAATGTTAGACCACATAAGTTCTGGGATATTAATGTCACTCAGAGCTACCAGACAGACGATCCGATACGAACCGAACGGAACAAATGTTGCCAGTATGTGAGGGGTTCGGATGAAGGTGGTATGTAAGAACAAGTAACATATAAAGATTGGCCGGACAAGAAGACTTTCATACAAAGAAATTCTATGTCATCAAGCTCATGTGATTTTACCTCTTCAGAAGCGAATTTGGAGCCTACAGAAATTTGCATTCCTCCTTCCCTTCGCAGTGTCTTATCACGTATAAAAGTGGTGTACTTACTTGGAAAAACTTCGGATCTTAAGCTCTCCGACTCTAACCAAGTTTCTGTAAAGACTATAATGCGAGATGAGATCTTTCATTCTCTGTTTGTTGTTCTCAATTGTTCTCAATTAGATGATAAAAAAATTCGTGTTGCGACATCTCAAGTTTTTGCTCTGATATGATAGCGTCGCATTAGGCCGTCCTTAGGATCTACGCCGCCCTTGTGAGCATTATATTCATGCACAATTTGGGGACAATGATTTGAAATGTGTCGCTTAGCATTTCTTTGTCTTTGCAGCTCCTTCACAAGGGTTTGTCTTTTCAAATGGCTTTACACCTACATAGGTGGACAAAAAGCGAACAGGCTTGCTGTCTTTCCAGAGTACATTGGTTATGTCGACACCATATTAGGACCCAACGTACTCAGTCGGGAAACTCCTTGGAAATTTGATGATGGCTATATCGTTTGGTAACTTGCAATTGGAGATACAGTTTTCTCGCACCGTGCCAAGGCTATAAACATTTATCGCTCTTAGAAAAACCATCAACGGCAGAGATGTTTAAATATTATCGAACCCGGTTTGCCATTTTCTATAATATTTCAGATTGTATTAAGTAAAATCACTCCATCAACAGAAACAAACACATATATTGCAATCAATTGTGATATTATTAGCTGGCAACAAAAGTTGTCTTGGATCCCCAACCGTGCCTCAAGAAATCTTCAACTTAATTTCAAAAGTAAATCAACTTTCCCATCAAGAAAAAAATGATGAGCTGGATAGGTTTTATATATTTACTAATATTTGAAAAGTAACACACAACATATCGCAGACCAAATTTTACGCGTGAAAAACATATGGTTTGTGTATTCTTAAAGATAAGTCCCTTTAGAACCTTTGGACCTCTTCAAAGCTGAGACTCATAGTTTTGTGTGCTTTTTGTTCGATTGGAGTCTGGAGGAGTTAAATCGGGAAAGCTCGGTGGTCACTGGCCAGTCGATATCGCCATTTTTCGACATCATACGTCCAGGGAAATTTCGTCAAAATCAAAATTTGTTGTGTTACTTGCACTTTATACGGAAACAAGTGTAAATCGTATCCACTAACATTTAAATGCTGAGCACGGTGTCAATAAGACTGCCTCATCCAAATCACCTGAGCGTCTTGGACGTCATATTATAAAATGAAGTTTTAAAAAAATTGTCAAAAATATTTACACAACGAAAAATTATTTTCAGAAGTCTGCTTTTTCTGTTTGTTTCCTTGATTTCTTAGTTCTCGCTGTTTATCAGTAGTAGATGGCTCTAAGAGTAAATAAGTAAGATTTGGTCGATTCGGCATATCCAACCAAGCTTAGACATATGGTAAAGAAGCTGCAGCAACACATGAGTGATGTCGTTTTCGCATCACAACGGACGGGAGTCCGCTAGGTGGCGACACGCATTCCCTTGCTATAGGAGGCGCGTGAAGACACTATATATAGCCGAAGAATTAAAAATTTTCTGTTTGAGTTCAATCTGAATGAATGGTATAGAAAAAACGATTTTTAAAGGATTTCCCAAATGAAGATGTTTTCCAAATTTTGCTCCGAAAAATGTACCGTCCGTTTGTCTTATTTTGCCTTCTAAAACTTTGATAAAAAATTTGAGTATGTTCTTTAGTAAAATACGAACAACGTCTGTTCTACGATTTTCTTTAATTCATTAAGGTTACTTTAAAATATTAAAAGGACTTTTAAATTTAACAAACGCATAACTTTACAACCAACTTGACATCTTATATTTAGTTAAAAAGATTTTTTAAAAATATTTTTCTTTTTCTTTAATATCAAACGTCTAATTCATAAGGAAAAAGAAATACACTGAAACAAAATATAAAAAACCCGTTAAAATTTTTTTTTCAAAATTGGCTATAAATTGCATTTATTCGTCACTAAAATTTATACCAGATATTTTGGGCGTGGCATGCGGGTACGCCACCGTTATTTTACCTCCTCAAAAAGTTTTTTTTTATATGATTATATACTTCTGGCTAAGTAAAGATTACTAATTTTGTGCCAAACAATCCTCATTTGCGAGAAGTCGTAAACACAGCGAGAACTTAGTTGTGCATCCAATAGTTTTAGCAAATATAAAATTTTCTTCAAATATATAAGCAACAAAAATTGTATAATAGAATCAGATGTTTGGTACATATTATTCAGATCGACCAAAACTGATTTTTGGCTATGGGAGTAAGCGAGAAGCAAATAGGTGATAAACAGTAAGTTCCGCGGTTTGCCACTAAGTACTCCGATCTAAAAAAAAAAACGCGCAAAGTTTAATATCACATTGAAAATTTTTAAATGATGGAGGAAATGATATGCCGTCATGACTTGGTGATTAAATAAAATAGAACTCTCCATCTTATTACTTTAAAATAAAAGGAATATTAATTTGTAGACATATGTACATATTCCGTCGGTAGCAAATAGGCCTTTTTACGCCCTTTCCTATAAATAATGATTGACCCAATATGGGTTCTTTTGCTTTTCATTTTAAGCATTTTTCTTTATAATTGCCATGATTAAAGCTGCTAAACCACTTGATTTAATAACCAAATATTTCTTATCGTTTTTACCCAAAATTTTAATTATTTGCATTTCGAAATTTTTTTTAATTCGAATCAATTTCTAAACAAAACATAGCAGTAGGAACATTGTGCACCAATTTGAGTGCACTCAAAAAAATTTGTCCATACTGGAAAGAATAACAGTTTTCCCGTCAAATATGTTTTTCGATCTAAGCGCAAGGCTCTAGGCTTATATCGGAATATATGTATATGGTATTTCCGAATGTATCGATAAGAATTTTTCTTATCGTTATCGGTGTGGTCACGCTGTCTTTCAACCAATTTGCTTATATGTTTTTAAGACCTAAAATAGCTGCTAAAATTATACTCATTTTAGAATAAATATTTTGCAATATCTGGTGGAAAGTTAACAACAAAACAAAGCTTGGATTAGTGGATACAAGCACAGATTGTATGTATGTATATGTAGGTATGAAAACCTGCGGTTACATTTTAGTTGAAAAAAATAGATACAGAAGCGTAAACTAGATCAATATGCATCTATGTACATATATGTATGTAGAAAAGTTAACTAAGAAAGTTAACAACAAAACAAAGCTTGGATTAGTGGATACAAGTACAGATTGTAGTATGTATATGTAGGTATGATTTAAAACCAGCGGTTACATTTTAGTTGAAAAAAATAGATACAGAAGCGTAAACTAGATCAATATGCATCTATGTATGTACATACATACATATGTATATGTACGCATTTATTTTATTAATTACAAAATATCTATGGTATATACAACTATATATAAGTAGATAACAATAATTAAAAAGTGTGCCTGTTGCTGTGACATACACAAATTCAATAAAAAATTTGCAAAATTAAGTAAATATATTTATGCATATGTAAATATACACATATACATACATATGTACCCTGCAGTACCAGTGTTGAGGAGTTCGTTAGGGAACTCATTACCTGCTCACTATACATGAGGAATTCCTTAGTGCTGGTGTATGAAATTCGTTAAGGAATTTTTGTATGGGATGTCCCATGAATCGCTGAGCTGGGGAATTTTCTCCCTAACGGGGTAGGGAATTTCTCCAAGAATTCCCGCAAAGAAATCATAGGGAAGGTCTTTTTGAAAAAAAGTACCAAGAAAGGTCATAAAGAATTTTTTGAAAAAAAAATCATTTTCGATTTTTTTAAACCCACCAAACCCTTGAATCTCGCAATTTTTAAACTCCCAATTGTAAAATTCATTTTTAATTTAAAAATTTTTTTAAGTAATATTTACAAATATCGCAAACTACATATATTTATTACTTACCCTCCCCTGGGATTTGAACAGAGAGGAGTTTTTAATCAGAGAATCGCGCAAAGAGTGCGACTGACATTAAAACTACTCTAAAAATTTGCATGTATAAAACAATCTTAATTAAATTAAGACATTTAAATTAATTTATAGCATTTTAAGCTCAACTTAAACTGCGATATTTAAAAATAAATTAAAAAAAAAAAACTCAATAAAACATTTTCTGGTAGGAATCGAATAACAAGCGGGCATCTTAACCATTGAACCATGGGTTTAAAATTTTACTCGAAAAATATTTAGAATGACTAGAAAATGTTGGTGATGATTAATAAAGAGGCGTTAAACACAAAAAAAAAACAAAAAATACTCTCTCCGCTCAATTACTTTGCTGAGAGCATTTTTTTCTCTCATCAGAGTGTATGCATTTTCTATTGTTTTTAGAGACGTTGCCTCTCACTCTTTTCTCAGGGTGCTCCTCTCTAACGCATGGGAATATTTTCCTTCATGAACTCTGGTACTGCAGGGTATAATATAACTATGTACATACTATGTACATGTATAATTATTATATTTTTTCACGAACTTATGGTTTTTAACTGAACAAATTGTATAAGTGGCAATATGGCTTATAAATAACTTAATTATACTATATTACGATTTGTTTATGACCTAATATTATGTTCTACAGCCTTTATTGTCTATTTTAGCCTTGTACCTAAGGGTGCTGAAGAGTCTACAACTACTCAACATATTTAGGTGGAATTATTTATTTACAAATATTTAGGATATTTAGTTGACCTCATGCCCCATCCACAACTTGCTTACTATCACTGCTTAAAAGTCAAGGACTTTTAAACATTACTCTTAATGCCCTATTATTCTAATAATATTTTGATCGTATTTAAGTCGTATTTGGAGCCTAAACCCAATTTTCTGGAGTGGGGAATTGCCCCAGGAATTCCCACAAAGAAATGGGTATTCCAGTCCGAAATGGAGCGCGCGTTCTTGTCGAAAGCGTGCTGAATTAGCGGTCACCGCTGCTTCCCAACATAGAAAAATAATCATTCCAAATTACATTAGCGTGCCCGGGATATTCAGCACGTGCATCAAATCGAGACTGCAAAAGATAGATCCAGGAAGCAACCCTTAAGCAGCTTTGCTCTAGAAAAATTTTTTGCTTTGGCTACTGCTATTTTGTTTACTTTACTTTTTATACCCTTGCAGAGGGTATTATGATTTTGGTCAAAAGTGTGCAACGCAGTGAAGGAGACATCTCCGACCTTATAAAGTATATATATTCTTGATCAGAATCACCTCCTAAGTCGATATAAGCATGACCGTCTGTCCGTCTGTCTGTTTCTACGCAAACTAGTCTCTCAGTTTTAAAGCTATCGTCTTCAAACTTTGCACACACCCTTCTTTTCTTTGCAGGCAGTATATAAGTCGGAATCGGTCGACTATATCCTATAGCTGCCATATAATGCTGCCGACTATATACGATCCGATATATATCTAATAATATTAGATGCGTGTCGCCACCTAGCGGACTGCCAAATTTAAAATCCAAAATTTTGCGCAAGTCCCAAGCGAGAAGAAAATTTTCTAAGTCCCTTTTTTCAGAGCAATTGCTTTGAAAAGGGAACAAAATTCCTACCATACTGAAAATTCGACAACGCCACACGACAGGAAAAGCTTGCGCAGAAAAGTCCTACTGGGATCCTTTGAAAAGAACTCCTCAAAGAGTTCTTTTGGGAATTCTTCCAAAAAAAAGACCAGGGATGTTCTTAAGAAATTTAAAAAAAAATCATTGCCAATTTTTTGAAACCCACTACTAAACCTCTGAACCTCCCAATTTTTAAACTACCAATTCTAAACAAAATTAAAATATTAAGTAACATTTACAAATATCGCAAACTATGTACATATATTTATTACTTACCCTCCACTGGGATTTGAACCTCCATGCTTTTGAATACTGGACCGACATGCAAGCCTCTAAGCTATTAAAGAATCGCGCGAAGTGTGCGACTGACAATACTATGACTTTACACATTTTCATGTATAAAACAATCTCAATTAAATGCAAATACCCAATTAAAAAAAAAAGAATAAATATAATATTTTAAGTTTAGACTGCGATATTAAAAGAAAAAAAAAACTCAAAACTTTTTCTGGTAGGGATCGAACCCACGACTCTAAGATTAACAAGCAGACATCTTAACCATGGAAATTGTTCGCAAAATATTTAGAATGACATGAAATTTTTGGTGATGATTAACGAATAGCCGTTAAATACAAAACACGAAAAATACTCTCTCTCTCTGCCTTCTTACTTTGGGGAGAGCATTTTTTCCTCTCATTACTGTCTTTGCATTTTCTATTGTTTTTAGAGATGTTGCCTCTTACTCTTTTCACAGTGTGTTCCTCTAACGCTGGGGAATATTTTCATTTATGAATTCTGGTACTGCAGGGAAAGTTTAAGGAATTTTCTATTGTTCTTAGAGACATTGCCTCTTACCGCGATAGAGACATGAATTAAGATTGAGAATTCACCCTATTTCCATTTTTAGACGATTACAGGAGTCTAAGTCGTGTCAGGCTCATTTTCATGCAAATTTCAAAAATGCATGTTTTCAAAAAAAAAATTTTTTTCTATCTTTGTATACTTCTTAAATATAATAATAAAATTAAAATAGAATGGGTGGTGAAAATATGAATATTTTATTTATAGTATTTACTCTAGAAGATCTCTTTAACGTTTGAAGAGCCCACACGATAGCTAACAATTTTCTATCGTTTGTTGTGTAATTTTCTTTCGTTTTCGAAAGGGTTGGGATATAATTGGCTCAGGGCAAAATTTGATATGTCAGTATTAAGTTGGAAATCCTTTGTGATGTCAGGGTACGCTAGTGTTACATCTCTATGTGTGTTATTAAGTTTTTCGAATGCACCTACTGCTTTGTCTTGGGGTAATAGATATTCTTATTGACTTGTGTTTGAATACGCGGACTTCTTCTCCCCTTAGACGGACAGTTACGGGTCTGGCTATCTTCGCGAAATGCTCGAAAAATTCATAATATTGCTTGTCAATCCTAAATATGATCGAAGTACCTTTAGGATATTTGGTACAGGAAAGCTGTTAAGTGCCTTAATCTTTTATATGTGGGTTTTAACGCGCATCTTCTGAGATTGTATATCCCAGAAAATTGACTTATTTTTGGAAAAACTTAAGTGTGACTTTTTCTTGACTTTTACATTTGTATCCTCATAATGGATTTTTGTTGTGGGGTGTTAGTCATATTTATGTTTTGGGCATGAGAATCTTCTATTTGACTAAATACAATAATGTCGACAACGCACGTCAAAATGTCGTCTGTTTGGAATATGCCTGGCGAAATCCACATTTTAATTGTTCTATTGTTTCAGTGATGGTATCGATCGAATATTGTCACTTTGAGTATTTTAGATTCGATAACTAGCTCTTACTTTTGTGTTTTATTCGGGTCCGTTTTTTTGCGGGTGTGGCAGATGGGTGCATTGAGGTAATCGTTAACACTTACGATCATCTTGTAACGCCATCTTGTAACATTTAATGAATTTTATGTTCTACTTTTTTTGCCTTCTTTGCCTTTCCGGTGCTGACCATAGTCTTTGACCCGGTGCTGGCATAGTCTTTTTCTTTCACTGGGGTATAGGAGGTAGTTGTTATTTCTTCTAAAACTTTGGCGACGGGGAGACATCTTCGTCCCTATAAATTTTATATATTCTTGATCGGCATCATCTCCTGAGTTTATATTAACATGTCTGATTCGACGCGAATCAGTTTCTCAGTTTTTAAGCTATCGACGAATGATGAATGATCGGAATTTATTGTTTTTTATGCCAAAAGATTGGGTCCTGATAGAGATTTTATTTTGGGAAAACTTATCCGATCTGCCAGATTTCATAAAGATCGGCCGTCTATATCGTATAGCTGCCATATAACTGATCGATTAGAAATGACACAACTTTCGTATATTTAAAGATGCTTGGAACTTATACAAACTTTTTTTTTTTTTTATAAAATGTATGGATAGTAAAGTTCTTACAAGGATCGGCCAACTATATACGATCCGATCTATATCTAATAATATAAGCTGCTACTTCAAGGCTATATTAATTTTAGCTCCGCCCGAAGTTAGCTTTCCGTTTATGTTTTTGTATGGGAATCTACTCTTTAAAGTAGTGTTAGATCAAGTTTTGGGTGAAAATAATGAGAACCTTATTACTATATGAAACCGCTATTTTAGACCTCTCTTCCTAGACCTCCTCTCTTTCGTTTTTTTTTAGTAGGTTGTATAAAGCTAAGATTTTCAAAAATTTTCGACTCAATGTAAGTTTAAAAACAAAAAAAAATCCCCTACATTTAAAAGGGCTTTCAAAACTTTAAACGCGCAAATTAAATTCTAAATTATTTGTCATAAATTAATCGAAAGTTTTCCACATTCGATGAAAATTTCTATTTTTTTAAAAACAAAAAAGCCGAATTTTTGGTGCAAAATCGAATTCTACCGGCATAATCTCAAAAATTTGTTTTTCTCCAAATCTTTCGATTAATTTATAGATTATTTAATTATTAAATCAAATTAATTTGGATTTTTCATCTCAGATGATCCTGCTTAGATATCTCCTGCTCACTTCAAGAGGCCTAATATTTTTAGACTTCTGCAACATTAGTAATTGCCACGTTCCCGTTAATAATATTTTCCTATGAAAAATATGAGAATATAGTTTAAGCTTGACTTAGTATACCTGCTAACTTTGAAATCAATAATCTCAATAGTTTTCTCAGAACGAATTTTTGAAAAAAGCTACCTCCTAACTGTATATAAGCCCTTAACTGGAAAGAATTTTATGCTTTAGTTTCTTTTATAATATTTATTTAGTAAGTGTAGTAGAATTTAGCTTAAAGACTTTTTTTTTAAATATATATATATATATTAAAATATACTTATGATTTTCTTTTAGACTGCTTAGAAGCTTGAGATTGAGTGTATAAAAACACAGCGACTGCCAAATGTGAATAATTGTGATTCCAAATTTTTGCTAAATAAAATAAAGTAAAATAATCAATGCAATGGAAAATACTGGTCGGCGACGAAATATATCAAGAGTTAATGCAGAAGATAATGCATTAGATCAAATAACAAAAGAGGTAAGAACCGTTAAACAATAATAGTAAATGATTATTAAATATTTATAATTATTTACATGTTTATTAAACATTTTATTATATGATATTTATTTAATTTTTTTCTGAGGGGCCCCCTTGCTTTTCCAAAGAAAGTTCTGTTACAACAGGATGTATAGTATCACGGATGATTGTTAGTTATATGTATTTGCTTTAGACAGACTTCTCTCTTGTCAATGGCATTTAGAGTAAACAGAGTCGAACAGACTTGAAACAGAAAGTTGTCGCTCCAATTGCAGGCATCGATTCGGATAAATACATGAAATACTTACGGCCGGGGATCGGTTAGAAAGGTGGGACTTTATATGAGCAAAAACTTTGCATAACTTGGCAAAACTTTGTGGTGTTTTGAGTTAGAAGGATGGGATTTTCTATGGATTCTACATTGGGCTAAACTAATCCGGTCTGCCTAATTTCATTAGGATCGGCCGACTATATACGATCCGATATATATCTAATAATATAATATACGAGTCGCCAACTAGCGGACTACCGTCCTTTCTTACAGAAGGAAACTGGCAGAATCCATCCCCGCAAGATGACAAGTAGCAGCTCTAGCATACAAGTGTTTGAGTGACACATTATTGCCGCAATATTTAAACAATTTTGACCATTCCATTCCATTATCTGCGGTTGATAGGCATTCATACGCAAAAAACAGGTTCAAACTGGATACCTTGCTCAGTTTTTATTATTTTGGGTGTTCAAATGGTTCATTGTTGGGTGTTTTGACAATGAAATTGGTGAGCCACAGGTCGTCGAGCGAATCTATCTATCATGATGAGCCAGTATTGAACATTTTAATTGTATGACACTGTAAAGATGTCCAGATGAACATCGGTCGCGTGTCATTGCAAACAGTATAAAGGGATGTTTCAAATCCTTATTTTGGCATGATGACATGGATCCTGAACCACTGGGTGATGTTTTTTCTCGCGTTTATGCTAAGGTAAAATATCTAAAGTACAATTTTTCATACTTGTAAAAGAAAAAGAAAATATTACGAAGAGAAGTGACCACATTTGGACGACAAACGTTAATAATTCAGAATCAAAGGTGACATTGTCATCGTAGCGGCTCCTTATCAGAAGAAGCGAAGATTTCGCTTCAATCGCAGCATCACATACCAGAAGTTTTTCATGCGATGCATCACATGTTTTTCGGGCATGTTTACGCTAATAAAGATAAGTAAATAACCATAAGCGAAAATCGATGCCGCGAAAAACAATTTTCGATACCGTTTTAAAGGTCTGTATGGCATTCTCCACTCAAATGGCATGAGGCGTTATAAGGGATATCAAAATATAGACATTGGAATCTAATAATACACATGTATTAGACCGGAGGAATGTTAGACATTTAGACCTTAATCGGTCCTTTTTGATAAAGTAGTACCGACTAAAATTCCCCTTATTCGCAGAAAGGACTTATGCTCAAGAATCTTTCATTCTATGATCTTTCTATCATGCTGGGATCTGTTTCTGACATCATTAAGATGTTATTGAGGAACCTATCCAGGTATTGAAGTCTGAGAGACTGCAGGGCTAGACAATGGCATAGAAGATGCTCGATAGTCTCTTTCTCTCTTCGTCCCTGCAGCTACGGCAGTAATTGATGAGGGGTAAATTTATTCGCCTAGCATGTGCTCCCACTAGCCAGGGCCCCGTGATGACTCTTATAGCCGTGCTCATGCTGATTCTATCCATCCTAAGAAGTTGGGATGTTATTTTTTTTTTTTTTTTGAGATTTTGAGCCAAAGTTGGTGGGCCAGCCGGCAGTTAGGGACGGAGTCCCAGCAAACCTGGTTTTCTTTCTCTTTGGCTTCTCTGAGTTGAAGCTTGTAAGAGGCTATTGGTACACCTTTACCTCCAGCTCTCCTTAACACAGTGTGGTAGACCCTATGCGAGCCAATTCGTCTGGTATGCAGTTGCCTGTGATGTCCCTGTGATCTGGGACCCAGATGAGGCTTATGTCATACTAGCTTGCCATTTCGTGGAGAGATGATCTGCAGTCTGAGACTGTTTTTGAGTTGCTGGTGACCGAGCTGATCGATTTTATAGCCTGGCTTGGCTATAAAGAGGAATGATATCTGTGTATAAAGTTGTGTATGTTTAGGGATTTTAGTGTTTCTCTTATGGCGTCACTTCGGCCTGAAATACAATACAGTGATTGGGAAATTTAAAAGAGGCTCTGATGCCTAGTAAATCCTCTACCTACTCTATTGTTTAGTTTGAAACCATCAGCGTAAATGCTTCGTGCGTTCTCTGGACCTGAGGTTTGCCTAGTCTTTTTTGACTTTCTTCAATGTTAGTTCCAGTCCAGCTTCCTATCCAATATAAACCCTATTTTGGCACTATTGCTGATGGAGAGCCATCAACCACCCGGTTGTTTAGTCTTGGGGAGACGAAGGGCGGGATTTTGTATTGATGCTGAAAAGAACTAACTCACTTTTCTGCGCATATACTCCCAGGCCATTTCTGCTTGTCCATTCGCCTAGGGTTTGTAATTTTGCGCATATGAGATCGCAGAGCGTCTGTGGTTATTTGCCTTTGAACAGGATTGCACAGTGGTTGTGCTTGTATTGAGCCGCGGCCATAAGTACTTTTAGTTAAGATATTGTTACAAAATTTACACCGAAATTATAAAAAAAATTTTTGAAATGCATAGTAAACAATTGGCCATATCCAATATGGCTGCCATAGGAACGATAGGATAGAAATAAGTATATAGTATGAAAAACTTTTTTGTTTTTCAAGATATGTAAACCAAACTTACAGATTGTATGCTTGGACCAGTTTTATATATGCTTGACAAATATAGTCCAAATCGGAAACTATATCATCTGTAACTATATCTGGTAACTATCATCTGGAAACTATATCAACTGCAATAGCAAAAATTGTAAACACAAATAATTACCAGTTTCAAGTAATATTCAAATACTTTAATAATAAGACACCTTTGTAAACAAATTAGGAGCCATAACAAATATAATAAAAAACACAAATTAAATAAAAAAACAAAGAAAAACATAACACTTAATCGAATTCTTCTAACATATCTAACGTTGATTTCATTAAATTGGACTAAAATTTGCAAGGTAATTTCCTTAAATGGTAAAATTTGCAAGGTAATTTAGTCCTGTAATAAATGGATCAGAAGACAAAAGTAGCCTATTATTCAAATCCGTATTTGTGGCAATTCGAGGTGTTCTGCTTTCTATATAGTTTTATGTCTATTCGAACAATATGAAAAATCAATTTTCGGCCGTCCGAAGATTGACACTTTTTTGTGTTGCTTGAGACAACTCATGACCACAGCTCAACACAATTGTTTCTATTTCATTCAGCCAACTTAATTGATATTGCATAATTGCAGTTTTCTTCCGTTTGTAGCTATCCCAAAAAGTATAAATTCTTTTGCATATGCAATCAATTCGTTTTGGTAGTTGGCTTAGCTCGGGAATGTAACCGTTGTTTTGAATTTGCTCTTGCATAACTTCAATAATTTTTTTTAACCTTCCAGCGTTGGTGCCGCCTTCTGCACACCAAAGATTAAAAATATATAGTCGTTTAAATGCACACTTATGGGAATCTCCTAAAAAGTGAATTTCAATGAAATAAATAAAAATATTTCATAAAGCATTACAAACACCAGCGACGAGAACAAAAAAAAGCACAATAAGGAAAAACTTTCCCTTGGCAAACGCTAGATGGCATCAGTATTTTTCCGATTATATTAACATCTGCATATTTATGCAGCTGATTTTAGCCATACAGTACCCTAAAAGTCAGACGAACACATTAACATACATACTATTTGTGGGATTTCGTGGGATCACAACTAAAACTTTAACTAAACATGAAAAAGACGTTCACAAAATAGACAAAAAAGGGTTAATCGATCTAAAATACACAAATAAAATTTAATTAGTCAGATAAAAAAAAAATACTTTCTTTATGTGTAACTGCTACGAGAAATCTTGGGTAACGATTGGGTTCGGTTGCTGCATTGACCTCGGTGTAGTCCCCGTAATGAGACCTCAGTGGGAATGGCTATTCGATTCGGTACGAGCAACATTCACTAAAGCGTTGCGTTCACTCTGTGCGATGCTTTGTGGGGGCGAAGTTCGTACCATTTTGTCTTCCTTTTTCGCAAGATATTTCGGAATGTTCTTAGACATTTTGTAAATTAATATCGTAGCGCAAGCAGCGGATTGGCTTGCTGCATTGATGGGTCAATGAACACATCCTTCAATAATTAAGATGGCTTCAGGCCGGAACTGCCACCGCCATGCAGGGAACAACGAAGCTTGACTCGGAAAAGTCCACGAAGTTGTCAAGCAAACAGGCTCAAACATTTGTCCAATGTTCATAGGATATCTTGTAAATGAGTTTACTTACAACTGCTTAACTTGAAGATGAAGCACCCTTTTTGAGCAGTTTTTACTGTCCGTATTATATGACTTCGGACACGTCGCTCTCGAAGATTAGCTTATTGGGAACAGGGTATCGAGGTTCGCCGAGCATAAACTGCTGCCAACCCTTTTATTTGTGTAAATTCGCATGCAAAATTTTAATTAGGCATTACTAATGTAAAATAAAAAAAATTTTTTTCTTGCGATCTGCATTTAATTATGTCGAGTGTTACTACTAGTCACAAAAGTAAATATTTTAAGTATTTACCCTTGCAGAGGGTATTTTGGTGTTTGATCAAAAATTTGCAATGAATGCAGCGAAGGAGAAATCTCCGACCCTATAAAGTATATATATTGTTGATCAGGTTCACTTCCTGAGTCGATATAAGCATGTCGGTTTGACTGTATGTTTCAGCGCAAACTAGTCTCCTAGTTTTTAAGCTATCGACTTGAAACTTTACACATATCCTTATTTCCATTGCGCGCAGTATAGTTCGGAACATCCGGGATCGGTAGACTATGTCCTATAGCTTCCATATAACTCATTGATCGGAAATTTGATTACGTTGGTGCTTCTTAATTTAGAAAGAATGTGTGAAAAAGTTCAGGTTCAGGTTTTGGGTTCAAAACGTCCCATCCAAAAGGAGTGAAGGAGTTTCTTCGTGGCGTGTGAGGCATTTTGCGGGAGATATGATCGAAATTTTTCGCGCTAGATGCTACTGCGTCAAGAGTTTTTAACACACTAACCTCGGATTGGTCTTGTTTTACTTTCTGGACGTGCCTCGTAGTTTAAAGTCGATAAAGAGCCTGTAGATAGAGAGTCAAAAACAGAGTGGCTAGTTCGCTTGCAGACAGAAATAGTAAACTTAGCACAGTGTTAAATTTTGTTTATCTAATTTCCTTTATATTGATGTAAAAGTTTTTACCGCCATATTAAAATTATACAAATTAATTAAATGTAGGCCGAGGCCCGTCTTGCAGCGCGCCGGCAGGCACGTGCTGAAGCTCGTGAAATACGTATGAGAGAACTGGAGCGTCAACAAAAGGAACAGGAACTCAATGCTGATCGGGTATTTGATTTACAAAACATAAGCGGAGGAAATATTGTCATCGATACCCATTCGACTAATTCTCCGCGGCTTATATATGGTGGTTTACTTAATGCCACCCGAGCTTCAGCATCTCGTCGTAGTAGCGAGGACTCTTTGGAAGACGACGGAAGAAGTTTTCGCGATTTCAAAAACGAGCTGAAAGTAAGAAGTAATTTTTTTTTATGACTTTCCTCTTTTAATAATTTTAAATTTTAGGACGTTGAAGAGCGCTTTAGGAAAGCCATGATAACAAATGCGCAGTTAGAAAATGACCGTGCATCACAAGTCTTTGAAGTTAAACTGCTTAAGGACAAATGTGAAATAATACAGGAGTCTTATGTACAATTGCAACGAGAATTCAAGGAAAAATTACGTGATTGTAATTTGATTAAACGAAACTTGGACCGCGCAACTCTAGAGCTGAACTTGGTTCAAGGGCAGTTAAATGAACGTGACTTATTAATATCGGAACAAGGTCTTATAATTGTAGCTATTGAAAATTCAGATGGAAGTGACGCTAAACGAGCTCTTGTCAGTATTGAAAACGCAAATATTTTAGCGTCTGTTCAAGGTTCTTTAGGTAATATTGTCTCTTTTATTATGTGTTTTTTTGTGTAAATGTTCTATCTATTTCAGATGACAGACTTAAAAAATTTAGTGATGAAAAACAGAAACTACTGTCTGAGGTGCATATGCTTCACAAACAACTTGATGAACATAAAAGTGGCGTTATGATTAGAAGTAGCTTTACACATGGTGCTGAAGAAGATTATGAGACCCAAAGTACGTTCACATTATATATTCAAACTGACACAAATATGTTTATATAGTTGCCATTAAAAATTTATAACTACGAGTAGAAATGTATAATAGTAGCATTGGATGAAAATAATAAAAAATTATTTCAATTTTTTCGAAAATTTACCAACGCACACTTCAGAAACAGGTTCCGCTCGAAAACTCATGAATTTTATTCACCTCTGACACAGCCTATTCCGCCTACAATATTAGAAAATATTCATCAAAATAAATAAAATTTTTTTCCTATGTAAAAAAAAAATTAAAAATACGTAATACAAATTTTACTATAAAAATCCTTTTCTTTTGTACAATTTGTGAATAAGTTGCCTGCAACCTGTATTTGTAGAGTTTTGTGTTTCAATTAAATAAATTAAATTGGTCCTGCAACGATAGAATTGGGAAAGTTCCTATTGAAACATTTGCGCAATTTAACATCAACAAGGGATTAGTCCTGAGAAGTGAGACTTTATAGCAAGAAAATGTAAATCTACCCTGATTATGACACCGATTTCCTTTAGTTTTGTGACTGTATTAAAAACGTTCTGGTACTTTATATATAATATAAGGCTTTCTACTGTAATTGTTCCTGAAATTTAATTTAAAAGATGTTGGCTGTTTCGCATCAATAGTGAGACCTCCGAAGCAGATCGACGGAATCCGCAGGCACCTTATCATTTTGCTGCATTCAATATGCAGATAGCATGCTGTTTTCTCTTTTTCATATTTTTAAAATTAAAATTGGTATTAAAATAAAAAAATTTCTTCATATAATTAATTAACAGGTTAAACTTAATAAAAACTTAAAAATGTTAAACAGAAAAGAGATATGCTTATTTACTGTTTAAGCCAGCTCGTTTTAACGTTTTTTTTTTTTTTTTTCGTATCAAAAAAATTGTGTAAGAACGAGGTTTTTAGCGTGTTAAAAGGGGGATGGAAACAAATATAAGATATTGTAATCAAGTAAGAAAAGAAAAACTATGCTAAAATAAGTTTTCTAAAATAACTTTAACCTGTTAACCCGGTAACTCTAAATTACCAGTTTCTTTTTTTTCTCAGATCTATCTTTACGTTGCAATAAAATATTACCGTTTTTTTCCACTTAGCATAACACTTGCATAACATGCAAATATTAAAATCTAAGGTATTTAGAGATTCTATGATTTGTCGCCAAGGGTTTACGCGGTTAAAAAAAAATTAAAATTTTTGTTTGTCTTATTGAACTCTATAACATCTCTCAAATATTGTCCTAAATATTGCCATAAATATTGTTGATCCGACTAATAGTTTCGGAGATACATCCTTAAAAAGGTGGCTGAGCGTCTGACCTTTTATTGTCTCTAAAAACTTTAAACGCGTTTTTCTCAAAACTATGGTTGTCAAGATTTCTCGAAAAATACTTAACCTATCTTAATGAAATTTTATGAAGCTCTTCGAGATATCATTTACAAGATATTGAACAAAGGCTGTTTTTTAATTACAATTATTTAAAAAAAAATGTTGAGAAATTTTCATCGAAATTTTTCAATATTTTCTTATAAAAACATCTGCCAAAAATCAAATTTTCATTTTTTTTTCGTTCGCCCAATATATAGATTATTGTCTTCACTAAAAATCGTATTTTTATACCCTTGCAGAGGGTATTATAATTTTGGTCAAAAGTGTGCAACGCAGTGAAGGAGACATCTTCATCCCTATAAAGTATATATATTCTTGATCAGAATCACCTCCTGAGTCGATATAAGCATGTCCGTCTGTCCGTCCGTCCGTCAGTCTGTTTATCCGTCTGTCTGTTTCTACGTAGTCTCGCAGTTTTAAAGCTATCGTCTTCAACCTTTGCTCACACCCTTGTTTCTTTTGCAGGCAGTATATAAGTCGGAACGGCCGGGATCGGTTGACTATATCCTATAGTTTTCATATAACTGATTGATCGGAAATGCCATAACTTCGTTGTTTTTAAAGTTAAAAGAATACGATTTGGATTCTACTTTGGGCAAACAAATTCGATCTGCCAACTAAAACTAATTCGATCTCATAAGGATCGGCCGACTATATACGATACGATATATATCTAATAATATAAGATGCGTTTCGCTACCTTCCGGACTGCCACTCAACTGCAAGGGTATATCAACTTCAGCTCCGCCCGAAGATAGCTTTCCTTTTTTGTTAAATGTGCAAATGCTATGTAATGCTTGAGTTCAGTTCAGTTCAGTTCAGTTGTTGGTAGCGACGGCGAGTATGATCGCGCTTTTTATTGACTGTATTCAAAACTGTGTCTACTAGTGTATGCTTCTCCGAATGCGTTCTTTGTAGATTTTCCTAAGGAGATCGAAATTATTTTCGGCATTTTTGTCTTTTACATTTGTTTTTTCATTGATACCTAATATGACGAAAATGTTGGGCCTAACATCTATACAATATTATCATAATTGAAAATTGTATAAGCGTTTTTAAGAGATTTTGGTAGGTGTTCAAAAACTGATTAGCCGATTCTTTTAAAATTTTTGACAACAAATTCTCGAAACAATTAACCAGGTAACTTTTTGTTTGTAAATTTTTTTTTTTGTAAAGTTTTGCGAAAATTTGTTAGTTTTACACGAATTAACTCTATTCCCTCCTTGGTATATACTGTCACAATCGTTTGTTGATTGGAAGCTATTCCTTTGATCCAACTAAGTACGACGGATGAGCACATTTCCAACACATTGTCTAGAAACATCCGCTACCCTTGTCTTACTTACTCTGTGGGTGAGCTGTGCGCTTAGAATTGCTGTGCACAATTATTAACAATTATTAATCCTGCAACTCTAAACTTGTAAGACAGAGACCTACGGAAGTTTTTATATGTGGCCCGAACGTAAATATTAACACAGTCTACAAAGAGAAGAAGACGGGTAAAGTTTGCATCCCAGTTGAGTCCCCTAATAGAAATACAAATAAAAAATTATTTTGTAATTATTCAATACGGTCTTTATGAGCCTCATATTGGGGACTCCAGATGAACGTATTCCAAAATCGGACGGACGAAGGATATATGTATATAAGCTTTTAGTTACATTGTGGTCAATAACATCCAAAGATTTATTAACCATAGACGAAATATGATCGAAAAATTTATGTTTAAGTCTAATAGGACGCCAAGATCATCATCCTGATTTAATCTTTCCTATTAAAAAATTATTAAATATTTAATTGGTTCAAAATCCCAAAATATTTCCCTAAACTGTATACGAAATATATATATATGTGCCATAATATTTATTTTATCTTGTGTTAATATATTGCAGGAGAATCAAACAAAATCATAGCAGACTATAAATACAAACTCCATAAGGCTGAACAAGAAATAGCGAATTTACAATCGAGTTTAGCACGTTCAGAATCGCAAGTTATACGATACAAAAGTACAACAGAGGCTGCCGAAAAAGTAGAAGCAGAGCTTAAAATTGAACGTCGTAAGCTGCAGCGGGAGGTAAGATTACATCTTAAAAGTTTTATATTTATCAACACAATGGGGAAAAAACTGGTAAAATAAAGGGTACAAAGTTATGTTTCTAATTAATAACAAAAAAATGCGAATCTATTCTATTTACTAAATCTATGTGTTTATTTATTAAAACTATGTGTTCAAGTATTCTATAGCACATGTTCTAAACTCAAACCCACATATTTTGATTGTATAAAAAACAGGTAATTTATTTATATACAGGGAGGTTTCCAATATTAGTCAAAATTGTGCATTGCAGTGAAGGAGAAACCTCTGACCCTTTAAATTATAATTATTATCATGCATGCATACATGTATGCTATAATTTCAGTTGCGAAAAAATTAGTATCACCACTTCAGTACATTTTATTTTGATCAAACAAAAAGTAAGTTTCTATTGGAACTATTTACAATTTTAATATTTTTTATATTGCTTTGTATTCTTTCTAATAAGAAAGAGTCTTTTTAAATTATGAAATGCTGAGAGTATTATAATTTTGGTCAAAAGTGTGCAACACAGTGAAGGATATATCTCCTTTCCGGCAAATTTTTATATTTTTCTGTTAAAATTTTTATTTAGTGTCAATTGAATAATCGGTAATGTCATTGTGTTTTTTAAGACAGATTTTTTTGTAGAGTTACAACGATTTCTGGTGTTAGTCTTTTGGTTATTTATTTAAGACATACATTTACATTCGCTGCTTCTGATGGTTCATCTGCCAATACTTTTTGGTGTGATTGGCGTCCAGGCTTGATTCATCCTTTCTTCCTCACCCTACGGGTTCTCCCATCCATTATTTGTCATCTCGGGTCCCAAAACAGGTCCGAACAAAATGATGTCCTGTGGTGGAGCCTCTGGATCTCTGGTTATTAAAAATGGATCCGGGACATGTATCCTTGGGCTGAAAGTTTGAATTACGATGGCTATCATCCCGTATCAACGTTCCACCAGATACTTTTACTATTTTCCATTTCTTCTTTTTTTTCTGAATTTATCCTTATTTTTCCGTATGTAATCATTCTCGTATTATCCTTATTTTTCCGTATGTAATCATTCTCGTTTTTCATTGAATCAATAAATTCACCCAATATGTCTTGTACGTTCGGAATTTTTACCCCGAATCATTTGGTTGAATATATTTCTGAGGAAGACGTGCCAGTTGCGCTGTGTGGTGTAACATTGAGCATTAATATAAAAACTGATTTTTTGGTATTTGCGAAATATATTCAATCCCATATACAATTCGATATGTACATCTTACAATATAAGCTGTCAATTAAGGGGACCATTCTCCCCTCATTCTCGGTTTCAAAAACTCTATATTTTTTAATTTAATTCAAACCTTTTAGTATTCTTGAATGTTTCTTTATAATTTCAAGTGAAAATTTCCAAAACTTTTGAAATGTAGCCGATTTATAATTGAACGTAGCTATGTTTTATACACAAAAATTTTCTTCTCAAAACATAAAACGCGTTTTACTCGAAAAACTATTTTTACGACTGGCGTATTATTACTCACAAACTATTAATCCAATCGGTTTTAATACGTTATCAACTAGGACAAATCAAATCGGCAAAGATCGGTGATTGTAATTGTACAATGTAATTGTGTAATTTTGTCTAGAGCATTTGTCTTTTATATTCCAGTTTTTCTAAAAAAAAAATGTTTCTATATAAAAATTCATGAATTTAATAACGTATAATTACTTTATATTTTTTCTGTACAATTCGTATCTTTTTTACCCTTTTTCTTCTTCTTTTATTTAACAGAATCGTGAAATTTTAGAACGGTTGGAAGAAGCAGAAACTGCAAATAATCACTTGCTCAAGCGGCTTGACAAATTAAAAAATGCGAAGAGTGCCATTCTGAAGGATTTATAAAGCTAATAAGCAAAGTACAATGTTTCAACAGATGACATCACAAGAACCACGCCATCAAAAAATGTAACATCGTTATTTTTTAATATTGACACTTGTGTATAAATAAATATAAATTGTGTATAATTAAATAAATGTCTTTTTAATACTCTGATGTCCACATTGCGAAGTTTTGTAAAAATAAAATATTTTTCCGTTTATAAATTATGATATAGTAGGTTTCTTTATAATTTTTTTAAATTTTTAATCCGGTGCTTAGTAGCCATGGCTACTAAATTTGTGATGCGCACGCAAAAAATGTATAGGTTACAGGTATACAAAAAATGTAAAAAGGTTGAAATTGTTGATCTGGCCGCCTTCGTTTTGGACGAGGTCAATTTTCCATAGAAAGATTTTTGGGGAAAATCATAGAAGCACAAAAATAAATCTATAAAATCGGAGATTTGAATTTCGATGAGTTCTTCTAGATGCCATATTTTATTAGATATATAATTTGAATCGGTGTACAAACGTTTCAAAAACGATATATAAAAAAACAATGATGCTCAACGTAATTACATGGGCTTCATAATGCAATATATGATCCCACGTTTGGACCTGCTCTAGGGTATTAGCTTTCCATTATCTTTCCACTGTGCACTGCCAGATCCTTATTCAGATTGGCACTACCCTCCGCGCAAGCACCCTCCATATCGATAGAGGCACTGTTTGTTTGGTTATTGCGCTTGATTATAAATAAATCCGCGGTAAGTTAGATCTGTATTTATTTGGATTATACTTGGGTTCAATATTTATTATCATTTATTCCCGATGCGCTAATCTTGCGTTTGCCGCAAAAGTGTGACTAACTTAAAATTATGTGGCTTTAGCATAGGAACACGCTTCGAATAAGAAAAGCTTAAGATAAGATAACATAAACATAAACGCCTAAGTGGCGTGATTATGAATACCTTACAACGGAAAGCTCAAATCGTATGCGCTTTGTGTAAGGCGTACAGATTTAAAACTGATAAGAGCTGGGCTTCAAATACAAAGGAAATTATAACAAGCGAGAATGATAAAATGTAAGCTTAAATACAGGGTGTCTTGTTCCCAAACATACCGCCCCCCTAAACAACTGTTCAGCAAATAGGCAGGGCAGCTTACTTCGTGATGGGCCGCTTGTAGAGTCCATGGGTAGTCCTGATGGTCACAACTCGAACCTTTGAATCAGTTCCAGGATGTAGCCTCCCCACTCGTCCAAGAATCCATTTTGATGGGGGTAGATTCGGCTCCCTGAGTACGACGACAGTGTCAACCTTCAAGTTCTCCATCTCCTTTGTCCATTTTGTGGACAAAATTCTGCAGGGATGTTCGGTACTCCATATGCCAACTAAAGCTTTTTACCATGGCTTGTAATAGGTTCCATCGTTCCAAACGATTCAATGGAACATCCAACATACTTGGTTCGGGGAGTGATGTGTAGGGCATTCCGGTCAAAAAATGGGCCGGAGTAAGTGGATCCAAAGACTGATCCCCAACTGAGTAGAGTGGACGAGAATTGAGAATCGCCTCTATTTGTGTAAGCACCGTGGTTAGCTCTTCAAATGTTAAAGCTGTAGATCGCTCCATTGTCCGAATAAAGGTCTGTCGGCTTTGAGCGTCGTGAAACGCTGAAAAGCAGCGATGAATGCTTTCGTTGTCAGATCGCTAACCACCTCGATGTGGAGTGCCTTTGTGGATAGGCAGACGAAAATAGCGAACCATGCTTTTCCTATCCTGGGAGTTCGTCCTTTTGATTCATTTATTTATATGGGCCCTACGTAATCAAGTCCTGTATGCATGAAGAATCTTGTCGGTTGGACCCGTAGAACTGGAAGATGTCCCATGATCTGTGTGGTAGTAGCCTTCCGCAATAGAAAACAACGCATGCACCGAATTATAGTGTATCGAATAATATTTCTTGCTCCAAAGATCCAGTATTGTTGTCGAAGAATGTTTAATGTGGCATTCACGCCAGTATGTAGACATTTAATGTGAACATGTCGAGCTAATAGGTCCGCTAGCGGTGAGTGTTTTGAGCTTGATATTGTAGCTGACGGCGGCTCGTTCAATTCGTCCACCAACTCCCATTATTCCTTGTAAATCGATAAATGGTGTGAAGCAACTAAGTTTGGACTTGCAGGGAAGTTGGCCACCCTTCTTAATCTGTTGGTACTCCTTTGAAAACTCCTTTCGTTGGACGTGACGAATGAGGTGAAATCTTGTTTCCTCTAGCTCCTTTGATTTAAAGAATTGTGCGTATTGGTTCCGGCCTCGGATGCGGTTAATAAATCGATAGCAGTAGCTTGCTATTCAAAGGAAGCGAGTCCACGATGAAATCTTCCTGATCAGCAACTCCTCCATACTTTCGTCCGGAAAGCTATGTAGAGTTGTGGGCTTTGACAGTCGTTCCACGGTGCTGCATTTCTGAGGAAAAGATAGATTGGCCTTTGAGACTGGCCACTCAAGTTGAGGGTTGGCCAGCCATGGGGTCCGTTCCACCAGATGCAATGTGAAATGAGCTTGGAAGCCCGGATTGTCTTTTGAACGAACGTGATTCCAAATCGTTCGTGGTGCTGTGCTTAGGATTTCCGCAGCTCGATTGCAGACGTATATGTTTCAGCGTCTGGGGAGTGAAGATAGCCAATGCAGGACGATCTCGGAATCCGTCCAGCATGAATTCGAAGTAATTTTACAGTAGAGTCATAGCATCGGTCGTCATCTGGAAGGGATTCTAAAAGGGACTAACAGCTTGAACTCCACTTCCGCAGCTTTAAAGGAGCCTGGCCAACAGTTGAATTAAGTCTTCCTTTAATGCCACCAATGCATCCAAGGTGTTGCCTCCAGTCCAGATGTCATCCACATAGGCATCGTGGCTGAGAACGCGTGCTGCTGCTGGAAGCTCATTGATATAGTCCTCGGCTAATTGCTTCAAAACTCGAACGGCAAGAAATGGTGAGGGGACTAGGCCATTAGTGACTATCAGGAGTCTTAAGAGACGATTGGGCTGGCTCTCGTCATTTCGCCAAATGATGCGTTGAAAATACGTGTGTTTCCCAGCGACGTCTATTCCACGGAACATGTTCTCACTGTCCGCAAACTCCAATACAATACACAAACTCCAATAAGATCCCGCTGAATCGGAGGTCCGACGTGGAGGCGATCGTTGAGTGAAAATCCAAAACTTTCCCTTCCGGAACATCAAACACTACTGTCGGGACTGTCGGGTTTTAGGACCGCATGCTGCGGTAAATATAAGCCAGTATCGTCTATCTCACCTGCTGCTGTCGGCGGCTCCATGTGACCACGCTCGAGGTGGTCATCTATAAATTTCACATATTGCTTCTTGAGGTCTGGACATCGACAAAATTTCCTCTCCAGTGAGGCAAACCGGTTTATGGCCTGGGGTAGGGTTGCCCCGATGGGTGAAGTAGACTCTTCTGAGAACATCGATTGGACCAGGTGTGCCAAACGTAGGATCAGCCAATGGTAACGCGCAGATCTGCATCCATGATGATAATGATATGTCCATAGAATGGGCCGGCAGAGAAGTCGTCAATGAGGACAAAATAAACGAATCCAAGTCTAAGGTGTGCTTGGAGAGTCTTGACTTTAGTTTTAGCTGAGCGCGTTCTCGACCGGCAATGTTGGCGGGAAGACTCTGAACTGAGATTCGAGCATGAATGCGTCGCACACCAATGCGTTGAATGAATGCTTCCGAAGTCAATGTTATGGTAGATCCAGTGTCAAGTAGCATCCTGCAGGTAGTAGTTCTGCCCCAAGTTGATGACATTTGCTAAGATGGTGGGCAGAAGAGCCTTGACGCCTGGTGCAGGATTATGTTCCAACGTGTGATGAGTGACGATTAGGTCTCCTAGGCTGGCTGCGCCTGGTGACAGTGAGCGTTTTTGTGATGATGCCGAACTAATTTGTAGAGCTTCTAATGGCGAGGGCGCGGACGTCTACAACGTACTACGTCTACTACGTAAGCGTACTGTCTACTATTTCCTGATCCGATATGATGAGATGCTTCGTGAAGTAGCGAGTGATGTTTACGCCGGCACTCTTGGCAAGCATGTTGATGTGCATTGCGAAACCATGTGAGCCGTGCTAACACAGTTGAAGCACATCTTGTGAGTCATGACGAAATTACGGCGCGCTTTGAGATTCAATCCCAAATATTGGGCGCATCTGTATAGTTGATGGGCTTGATTGGAAGAAATGCACGTACCACTTCCTCTTGGCGACTCTGAACTTGCGTGTAAGGTAGCAGCAGATCGTCTAACTAGCGGTGCTCTTGAGGGTTGAGAAGCCTCCAAAGTATCACAGCGAGTAGTGAGGAAGTCCAAAAATTGCGTGGTGGTGACACTGGTCTCGTCAAACTCCTTGCACTCGTTTCAAGCTTGTCGGGTATCGAGGTGCAATTGGATGACAAAATGAAAATTATCCATGGATTCCGCTGTTCGCCCCTGTTAGCTTGCGTAAAGTATTAATGTTTCCACCTGTGGCGCTAGGAAGTGTCATCAAGTTGTTGAAGAATGATCGCAGGATGACGGATCGCTTGTTGTATAACTTTTCCAACCTATCCCACGCTTCGCTATGTTTGATTAAGGCTAGGGCATCACCATGTTAATTTGATTTTAAGTATGGCAGTCGGTCAGCCACTGATTATTGCCGATGGATCCCTTAAACATATCCGATAAATGCTTGCAATCCTCGTAATTTCCAGAAAACGTGGGCAGTTTTATCCGCTCCAACTGAAAATCTGCTCCTATTCGCTCCAAAAGCCGTGTTGCGTTGACAGTAGCAACACTGTTGGTAGCCGCACCCAATTTCAGCTCCGCTAGGGTGCTGCTTAGATGAGCATAAGTGGTATAATGCTTCTCCTCATATACATCGAGGTCATCGTCAGGGTTCTCCCAATCTCCATAAGTCGGAGAAAACGTGAATAATTTTCCTGAAGTTGCGCTAGGCGTGCTTCTAGCATACCAATGGATTGAATATCTTCAAACCGGGATACCGAGTTGTATGCCCGGGTGATCGTAGCTTTGCAGAAGGCCCGTTGTTGAATTACAATTCGCATGGTGAATAATATGGTGAGGCTTTATAGAAGGAATCTATAAACCTCCACAGGTGCCAATTTAATAATATCCTGAATCCAAATGTGATTGTGGCGATCCGGCTCGAAGGACCAGAAATTTTGTATGATTATAAATTAGACCGCCGTAAGTAAGATCTGTATTTATTGTGACTGGCTTAAATTACGCGGCTTTAGCATAGGAACACGCTTCGAATAAGAAAAGCTTAAGATAAGATAAACATAAACGTCCAAGTGGCGTGATTATGAATATCTTACAACGGAAAGCTCGAATCGAATGCGCTTTGTGTAAGGTGTACAGATCTAGAAACTGATGAGAGCTGGGCTTCAAATACATAGGAAATTATAACAAAAGAGACTGATAAAATGTAAGCTTAAATACTGGGTAGCTCGTTCCCAAACAGCGGCTTATGTACTTTTCTGATCAACGTAACTCCTGTGGTCTGAATTATCTTAGCTTGTCCCGTAGTTTTTAAATCTTCTCTATTAAGCTTTCATTTAGAAGTGTAGCCAAGATTTTGTAACTAGTATTCAGAATAGTAATTCTTTTCCAAATGTTGCAGTCACTGAGGTCTCCATTTTTCGGTTGTTTGACCACGATTCCTCACTTCGAGGCTGCTGTCCACTCTTCCATATATCTTTGAATTAAGAATGTTGGTGGAGTCTGTCAGGTATGCCGTCGTCTCTAGCACCGTCTTATTAATCTTTAGTTTCCTGATTGCATCTCGTATTTCTCCGATTGAGGAAGGCGTGGAAGATATGCTGATATTGGTGTTTGGGGCGATGCTCCTGACGTCGTCTTGCGCAGTACTCGCCTGTTTGGAATAGCTAATCTCCATGAAGTTTCGCCTGTTAGGAGGGTACCGTCTGAGTCTCGTACGGATTAGGTTAGCTTCTGATTGGATCCGAGATGGAGATGTGGTCAATTTGGTTGCGTGTACTTCCGTTTGAAGAAGTCCATGTTGACTTATGAACTTCTTTATGCGGAAATACTGATGTACCGGAATCTAGCAGTGATGATTCTATCGGATACTGGTTTACAAAACTGTTTGTTTATATTTCTTGGGCATGTAGTGGGAGTAGTGGGCCTACTCCACGTGTGCCTCTATCATCACTGTGCTGTATGATGTGCTGTGACCCCTCCCCTGTGACTCCAGCCCTGCAGGGAGACTTACGCCCTCTTATCACTCTATCTTATATTTGAAACTATGATTCCTTTTTTATATCCTATAAAAAATTGTTCCCAAGCTTTGTGTATGATTCGTACTGAATTAAGTACTGAAAACTTGAATCAATGGCGCCACAATCGCGAAATCAGCTGTTAAGCACAATTTTTTCCATGAAATAGCACGTGAAGTGGAAAAGTACATATTTAAGTGTCTTTATACCCTTGCAGAGGGAACGGCTATCGACTATATCCTTTAGCTGCCATATAACTGATTGATCGAGTACGCCATAACATTGGTGTTTTTAATGTTAGAATAATGGAACTGTGGGTTACATTTTAGGGCAAACTTATCCGATCTACAAAGTTTCATAAGGATCGGCCGACTATATCCTATCAAAAATAGTTTCATGTGCCAAATTTCATAAGTATCGGCTGGCTATATCCTATATCCATATCCCATAGCTGCCATATAACTGATTGATCAGAAATGCCATAACTCTGTTGTTTTTTGAGATTGGGACTTTTATTGGATTTTTCTTCGGGCCAACTACTCCGATCTGCCAAATTTCATAAAGATCGGCCGACTATATACGATCCGATACATATATAATAATAAAAGCTGCAATCTTATTAAAAATAAAGCATCTTGTTCTCTTCATTTGTGAATCTTTTAGTCTGTATCTATTAATTTCACTCTAAAACTGTAAAAGCTATAGAGTGTAAGACTATAAAAGCTACGGATTTTGCATGAAGCCCTGAATGCCTTGGAAGAGGATCAAGTTTGAAAATTTTTCAGATCGGACAACTATACCATATACGACAGGGTCAACTTGCTTATTTTTCAAAATATTGACTTGTTATTTTATAAAGTGCTAGTATATGTATAAACTGATTGTAAATTCAGTCGGCAGAAGCAGCCGACTCTATTCTATACAGATAACAAAAAAAGATCCAAAACCAAAATCTTAATTTTTACTAACGTTGTTGAACGCATATTCGAACGCTATAGCACACTCGGCCAGGCATGCTATAGTGTTGAAGCCGCATAGAGTTGGTTGTTGGCTCCGAATCTTTTAGCATCTAAAACTAACCGTAAACTTATCAGACTGTAAAGCCTTAAAGTCTTTAAAGGGACTGTAGCTTTGCAGTGACGCTGAGCAAAGAATCTTCTTCACTTGCACGACAGGGAAAAAAACCACCAAGGATGTAATGGTTGCCTGTGCTGCCCATTAGAGTTTTATAAATTCCGTTTAACATCACGTCTAATCTAAATGAAACAAAACTCTCCACTTCTATCAATTTTTAGTACCAATTTTTTTTCTCGTCGATTTCTGATCTTCATACTATGCGTTTGGCCTAACCTGGACAATACGAAAGTGGTCCGATAAGTATGTAGCCTCCAAAGAAAAACGAAAATTTTGGAAAAGTGACGATTTACTTCTCAACATAATCTTCTTTTAGTAATAACACAATAATTCGGCATAGTACAGCCCTGTGACCGTTTGCACTTCTCTAGGTCGACCTTGTGAATCCCAAACAACCATCACCTTTTCGGCCTACTATCTCAGCTATCTCCTGGGCGTGGCTTATCAAAAACCGACAAAGTGGGTGAATCACGTGCAAGTGATCACACAAAAATTTAACATTTAAAATCAGTGAAATTCATATGCATCCAAGGCAAAAGAAGACATAAAGTGAAATAATTAAAGTCGTGGAAAATCCCAGCCTTCCATAAGGTAATTATTTTCGAGCTCGCCATCCGAAATCTTATTTTAACCTTGTTTTACATGGGCATCTTATAAGACCGAAAATTCCATACCGTCCCACCCTCATCACCTGGTCACCGCACCTCGATCATTGCAGATTTTTGATGGATCGGGACCATGTCACCTGCACCCACTGCATTCATCAAGATTTCATGTCTCCGCAAATCAATAGTTTATACCTATGATAGGAGCCCGATGTGACTTCTAATATTATATTGTAAATATGTATATATGTATATAGATATCTTATGATTTCGTAGCGAACGAGATTCGCAGTCATCTGCATCGTACAGATTACTATACATTTTTGATTACAATTCTAAAACAAATGAAATTTTGATTACAAATTAAGTTATATTAATAATAATAATAATAATTAATAATAATTGATTAATAGATTAATATTAAATTACTGAATTGCCTTGGTTTAATTGAAAACAAAACAATACCCCAAAATTTAAAATTTTAATTTAACTTTAATACTTAAAGAGCAAAATACTTAAGACGCAAATATTTTTAAAAGTAGAAATAGCAAACTAAAAATGCGATGCTTAAAATTTTTTCAAGTTTAAAAAATTAACATGCATTAATTATGCATTTAATGCATAAATTCGGTTCTTAACACTTAAAATAAACCAAATGTAAGACAAATTCCGTGTCGATCGTTGAATTACGCTATTTTATCATATAGAAATCTCAATAACAATATGCATGGACACCTCTCTTCTGCCAAATAAATAAGCTTGCAGACAGCGTGGGCTTTATTGTTTTGATTTCGTCGGTCGCCTCTTCTAAGCTCGTCAACACAACAACTTAACTAAATATAGTCTAAAGTTCATTCCGCAAGAGTATTCTAATGACAACGAAACAGTTAGTTTTAATGTCTAAATTGTATTGCGGAAATTGAAACAAATGAATTTAAGCTCTTTTAATTTTTGCTTGGCCAAGCAGCCAAAGGCGAAGCTGTCTAAAATAATCTATAAAGACTCTGAAACGGAGGTGCAGCGGCGGGCTTATCAGCAGTATCTATGTTGTTTGTTTCTCCCACGTTCGCATGCGCTTTGCTAGTATTTGTAGCGCATGCGCATTTGGGAGCTTTTTTGTAGAGCTACTGCACACTACTTCATCTTGCATGTGTGTGCGTTCCCCGCCTTGCCTCTTGCCGACGAACGATAAACAATTACATTGTCTGAGATTCTATTGCTAAGCTTCACTTGTACTTGTATTTTGGGATCGATTTGGGAGTTTTTTACAAAGTTGCATTCTAATTGAATAATAGAGTCTGGAGTTAAAGCTACTGGATCTGCCTTTGCAAGCAGGGAGAGTATGCTGCGGAGACGAGCGGAAGTGACGTATCAGGAAATGGAGGTCCTGCATCAGAAGGTCAAGGCTGCGATGCGAACCGACGACTCGACCATTTTGACCCTTGAGTCAATGGAGAAGCGTCTGCGCGAGCGATTTACTACGCTGCAGGAGGAATTGGAGGAGCCAAATTATAGCGAGATCGGAAGCGATTTGTATTGGAAATTCTCTCAGCTGGCTACGGACGTGCACGTTGACATCCAAGTTGAGGTTGTCAAGCGTTCTATGAGAGTGGCTACGCACTCTACGCTTTTGAATGGTACCAGGGGTGCTGGTATTTCACCCACTCCATACAGGCCTGCACCCTCATTGCCCCCGTTGCCGATGCCAATGTTTAGTGGCGGCTATGCCGTGTGGCCGGATTTCTGCGCCCTGTTGAAGACGACAAGACCAGGATGGAGAAGCTCTTGTTGCTCATTTCATGCCTGCGGGACCCCGCCTTGGAGACTGTGAGAGCGCTGGAGATTACGGACGCAAATTATGATGTTGCCATTGATCTTTGGAGTGACCGTCTTAGTAATCGACGATTAATATTTCAGGCTTATATCAATGAAATCCTGCAGCTAAGGGTTGTGGAGCCGGGATCTGGGGCAACTCTTCGGGAGTTATCCGACCGATTCAATGGTCATCGGCCGAAATTCAAGGGTGCCTCCTCATCCAGATCATCTTCCAAAAGCTGGATCTTGGCAGAAAGGCCAAGTGGGAAGACTCTTTAGCAGGAAGCAGTCATGACAACGTGGGAATCTATGGCTCGGTTCTTGGAACAAAGGTGCCGCACCTTTGAGACTGTGGACTGTGGAATCGCCGACACCATGCTCTCTTGCATCCGTGTGGGCACTACAACCGTTCCCACTTCCGTTTTGGATCCGGCCAATGAAGCAGTAATTGCTACTTCTCAAGCTCCTCCAGCTAACACGCTTGTGACCCAGGATCGCTGCATTGAAGTAGTGTTCTTGCCTCGCTTATCTTCTCCGCTAATTCTGGGAACTTGAAGCCGGCACTGCGCCGATTGTTCAGGTTACTAAGGAGGAGCTCAATTGCGATGCCCACTTCGTCATGCACCACGTCCGTCGTGAACAGGTGCTTATACAGTTTAACTTCCAATCAAGCACAGCGTGGAGCTGTTAGAAGAATCCTACGCACAGGCCTTGCGTCGGTTCCATTCACTTGAACGTAAGCTGGATCGTCATCCAAGTTTAACGACCCAATATGCGTCGTTCATCAAGGAATACTTGGATCAGGGTCTCATGTCTCATGTGCCGCAGGAATTGCGAGGTAAGTGCCAGTACTTCCTGCCCCATCACTGCGTCCTGAAGGAAGAGGCTCCACTACTAAGCTGACAGTTATGTTCGACGGTTCGGCTGCTACATCCTCTGGTTATTCCCTCAATGATGTCCTGATGTCAGGCCCCGTGATTCAACCTCAGCATTTCCATATCTTGCTTCTGTTTCGGTCTCACCCAGTCGCTTTGACGGGATTCATTTGCAAGATGTACCGCTGCGTAAGAGTCTTTCCAGATGATAATTTGCTGCAGTGCATCCTCTGGAGAGATTCCATTCATGATGACGTGAATGTTTTCAAGCTCGACACTGTGACTTATGGCACAAAGCCAGCCTCTTTTCTATCCGTTCGTTCAATGCACCAGCTGGCTAAGGATGAAGATGTCGGTTTTCACATTGGTTCTCGTGTTGTCCTTCAGGATTTTTATGTCGACGATAATAGCCCAGACGTCGAGCCTGTTGAACAAGGGTCAGTTTCAATTAACGAAATGGTGCTGTACCATCCCAGAGGTTTTGGAAGGAGTGCCCGAAGGTGATATGGAATCATACTTAAAATTCGACGATGGCAGTCCGTTCACAAAGACTCTTGGATTAGCATGGGATCCTTGTGCTGATCTTCTGTTGTTTCCTTTGAAGTCCTTCAGCCCACTGCCAAACCAACTAGTAGATCTATCCTATCTTCCGTCGCTCGATTTTATGACCGATTTTATGATTAGGTCCTGTCGTTTCCAGTCAAAGATCTTATTGCAGATGCTCTGCAGAGAAAATTTGTCATGGGATAAAAGCCTTTCTCAATCCCTTCTCTCCGAATGGTTGCAATTCTGTTCCAGTTTTTATCAAACTCAGCGAATTAAGTTTCCTAGTTTAGTCATTCCCTGGCAAAAAGAGTTGGAGGTCCACGGATTCTGCGACCCTAGCTTGCATATGGAGCGTATGGCGTATGGAGCTTGCGTATATGTCTTGTCAGGGTCTGATTGTCGGCTGTTATGCTCAAAGAGTCGAGTGTCACCTATAAAGAATCAGACAATACCGAAGCTGGAACTATCTGGAACTGACTTACTAGCAAGACTGATGGCTGAAGTTGCTGACCTTTGAACATATAAAGGAGATTATTATACTCCTCGGTTTCCCTATCCTGGATTCAAGGCGAACCTGCCCGATTTAACGTGTTTGTTTCTAATCGAGTCTCTTCCATACAGGAACTCACCAATTCAAAGAAATGGTGTTATGTTCCTAATTCTTTCAATTCAGGCGATTTACTGTCCAGAGGTGCTCCTTTCATTGAGTTATTGAATTCTTAGCTTTGATCCCATGGCGCTCCATTTCTTCGTGGCTCCAAAAATGATTGGCCCAGCGCTATTGTGGCCGCAAGGGCAACCATCGAACTTCGCGCCAGGACCTTATTGGCTACGGCTCCACCCAGGGACATCATCTCACTGACAAGGTTTGCCAACTCGTTTCCCGCACTACAGAAAATGTTCGGCTACACATACAAATTTTGCCACTGCATCCGTCACGAAGGGATTTCTGTCCAGGATCTTCAAGGAGGAACCCATCTGCTATTGCGCCTCGTCCAACTTGCTGAGTATAAGGAAGAGATAAACTTACTAAAATCGCGCAGATTGGTTCCACCCTCAAGCCCGCTTGCTCCTTTTGTAGATGATGCTGGTTTGCTTCGTGTTGACGGGTGGCTGTGGAAGTTTGCACTGGATTTTGATGGACGTCATCCGAGCATTCTTCCAAGAGGCCATCCCGTAATTTCGGCTAGATTGACTCATTTCCATGAGAAGAACCTGCATTCTGGTCCTCGGGCTATAATTGCGAAAATCCTATCCCAGTACTGGCCCATTGTGGGGCGAAAGACCGTTTCAAGGGTTGTAAACAAATGCATTCACTGTTTTCGCGCTAAGCCTCATCTACTGGAGCATGTCATGGCTGATCTTCCAACAGAGACAGTTGAAGGATTTCAAAGCTTTGATGTATCAGGTGTGGATTTTTGCGGACCATTTTTCTACAAGTCTCAGTCTCGGAATAAGGGCCCTATCAAGTGTTATGTGAGCGTATTCATCTGCTTCAGTACGAAGGCAATCCATTTGAAGTTAGTCAAGGACCTTTCGGCAGCTTCGTTTCTGAGTGCGCTCCAACGGTTCATTTGTACGCGACGTAAACCCAGACAGATATGGTCGGATAATGCTACCAATTTTTATGGGGCCAAGAATGAGCTGATCGAATTGAAGCGAAGATTTCTCAGCCAGGATCACCAGACTTATCTGCACGAGTTTTGCCTGTAGTTTCCTATCGAGAGGCGGCTTACTCCTCCACGCTCTCCTCACTTTTTCGGTATGTGGGAAGCAGCAGTAAAGACTGCGAAACACCACCTATATCGGGCAGTTGGTCCCGCATTTCTTGATTTCGAAAAGTTGAGAACTTTGTTATGCCGCATAGCCTCAATCATTAATTCCAGGTCTCTTGTGTCGATTTCAGAAAATTCCGCTGACCTAGATGTGCTAACTCCGGCTTATTTTTTAAATGGTGGCACTTCCTCAACGTTCATCGAACCGGCCTTTACTTCCCTAATCTTCGACCGTCTGGATGGGTGGCAGAAAGTCTCGTTCTTGCAGCAAGATAAGATGGATGGAGGAGTATCTTACATTGTTGCAACAGCGTTCCAAATGGCGCACCCCAGGCGCCGTAGTCACTGTTGGTGACATAGTCCTGGTGAAGGATACTGGAACTGATTCCTGGGCGTGCAGTAGCTAACCGTGTAGCCGTACTAAAGACTGCGGTTGAAACGACAAAGCGTGCGGCTTTAAGGTTAAAGAAAGTTGGCGTAACAACAGCGTAATAACTGGAAAGCAACACAACGCTTAGGAAAAATTAGTCCTCTTTATGAATATTAGTCCTGAGAGAAGATCATATTTTTTTTTTATAAAATTTATAGTCAAATTGTACACAATAAATTAGGATAGTGAAATATTTAAAAAAATATCGTATTGATTCTATTTACCGCTCCGACGGCACCGAGCTACCCGGGGTTATTAGATGTTTAAGGGTCACCTTATAAAGGCCTGACATGGTCGCTTTATGGGATTTCCATACATCCAATGGGTTGATTCCCATGCAGCTTGAGGCAAGCTGAAGTATAATTTCAGCTCCTTGTTTTTCTATATAAAATAAATATAATAAATTCAATTATTGAAAACCACATAGGTTGACCATGCCAACTGTATACAAAAAGAGAAGAGAAATAAGCAATAATTTAAAGGGGCGAAATCGATGAATCGAGCCATAGAGCCGACGCGGATAGTAGCAGCATTCCTCAGGTGAGAGGGTATCTTGTCCTAATGAAGGATCATGGTCCTTGATTGCATTGTACAATTTCCTATTGCCACTTGGGCGGTTGGTAACACTACAGGAGGTGTTTATTTGTAAGAAGGGCTGTGGCTAAGGCCACCATTCGTAATGGGCTTGACGTGGAACGGGTATTTTTTCGCATTGTTATTTGACGGGTTACCTGACGCTCAAGGTGTTCTAACATCTGCTTCAGAGATTGTCGAGTGGTTTTGATCGGTGACGGCTAGTTCTAGAGATGACAGCGTGTATGGGTCCAATCTTTCTTCAATGATATGTATCAAGATTGAATCCCAATTGTCTCTTGACACTTTGAGAGCGTTGAGAGTGGCGACCGTTCGGAGCACGGTATTATATAAGCTGCGCAGCTGATCCGCTGATCCATCTGTTCTGGGGTGTACGAAAAGCTCTTGGATCGCGGACTTGATCAACAGCCGTTCATTTTGGTATCGATTTGTTAGCCGTTGCCAGGCATCCTTGTAACTGGTCTCTCCGCAAATTGCTGTTGAGATTAGGTTTTTTGTCGTCCACAATCTCTTTCCATAACTCCTTCATATAGTGTAATACGATTCTGGTGTCAAACGATTCTTCCTTTCTTTCAGTTCGATCACAAAGACCTCGAGATCGTCGAGCCGTCCTTCTTGTCATCGTTTTAGTGAGATGATCTTTGGGCCCTCTGTAAGAACTTGTCCGCTAGTCCTAGACTGTGCTTTGGGCTCGAGGTTTTATAAATTTTTTCGGGGTCGCTGTGATGGGCCGGATCCTGATGGTATTCCGTCGGAAAATATAGCTTCATATTAATTTACCAGATCTTTATGTGCCTTAGCTTTTGAAAAGAATTCATTATCCGGACTTAGCGCTAACTTGTGGAGCTTTGCATCATTCTTTTCAAACTGAGTGCTGTCTTAGCCGCTCAAAGTAAGCTTCTTTAAGTCGTCGCTTTTGCTGAGAGTTTTCTAAAGTTTCTTATCATCTTTTCGATGTCTGTATTAGTTTTAATTTGCGCATTAATGAGCATCTGAATGACGAGGTCTGATTCGGATCCCATGATTGAGTATGTTTGTATGTTCGTCTTGAGATTAAATTGCCTTGCGACTTGTGTTCAGGTTGTGATCCTATATAAAATGATTCCGTCGGGGTCACCAAATGTTTGTCCGTAGAGCGTTAAGCGGCTTCTAACGTCGAATTCGAACTTGGGGGAGTAATGATAGGTCCCGGAGTCGTAATCAATACCTATAGAAAGTCTGACTAAAGGTACCTGTGTTGTGCAGGCTGAGGTTGAGATGTGGGGACGGGGAGCTGGGGCTTATTGACGAGCCTCAGCTGTGGTGGAGATTTTAGATTCCTTCGGCAGTTTGGTCTGGATCAACACACGGAGGTCAAGGTTCCTACCGACGGTCCGTTCATGGGAGCAACACACGGAAGCTGACGTATCGGTGGTCATGCTAGCGGTCCGTTCCGCTGGTTTTGCTTGCTCTGGTCAGTCGGTCATTCTTACCGGTGATATTGCTGATTTCGGTTCCAGAGTATCTGGTTCCAGAGATCCCCGATTCCAGAGATTTCTGGCGCCTTTTTTTTGGAGCAGGGTTATTACGTCTTGGGACTAGGTGCCAACAGTGCGTTCAATTCCGATTATGTTAAAAGCGTTCGAATACATACCGCATCCTTTTACCCGATCCAACATCCTCTGGAATGTGGTTGATGCTTTCATTGGTTGGCTCTTGTATAAATGTAACAGACAGGTGTCTGGCCCCCGGATAAATGAAACGTATTCGCCATTCTGATAACCATTTTTGAACATCGACCAGATGTAAAAGCTAGCTGCACTGTTGCTTGCATCGGGAATTTTGAGCGGCTTAAAAAAGATGTATCATCAGCAAATGTGGATGTTGTTAACCGTGTACTTGTCGGGATGTTTGCTGTGTAGAGGACATATAATGTTGGCCCTATGTTGATCTTTTTATTAGACTTTCTAGCCAGACTCTATCAAATGATTGAGAGACGTCCAAGAATATGGCAGTACAGTACTCTTGGTACAGTCCAGTACTATTGACTTTTTCCATCTCATTAGAAATGAACAAGATGTGCGATCTCATTGAAGAGCTGGGGGGTAGCGCAAACGACGCAATATGGGAGCTGAATGATCATTTTAGGAGTAATGGAGCCTGCGATTTTTTGGGATTCAGTTGATTTTTGATGATGTTAGCGATTTCGCATTTTTTAAAGGTGCTTGGCAACCGTGCTGGCACTGTCTGCATCGCTGCGCGCCCAGCTGCCTGTGGGATTTCTAAGGGGCATCACAGTTTGTTTGGGTGAGCTCTCCTTAGTGAGTGTATTGTACTAGATGTTCACAATGGCTCTATGTAGCGGAGGTGGACATATGCTTCTGCTTTCTTTAAAGCTTTAGTAAGCGAGTGATCAGATAAAATATGCGAAAGGGATTCGGCGCTTATCAGATTTTTAGGGATGTTTTTGGTAATCGCAAAGTCCATTAAGTCGGGTAGTTTCTTTGGGTCTGCTTTGGGTCACAAAAGGAGATCTCCAAAGTGTTTGCTTGGCATTGTAGTCTCCTGCTGCTATGAAGTGGCCTCCTAGTGAGTTGTAAAACTACATAAACTCATCTTCAGCTATTGTGCAGCGAGAGGGGCAGTATACGGCGACTGGTGTAAGTTGATTGCCAGTATCTAATTGTATATTTATAGATGTGGTAGGAAGTTTTACCAAATTTGTTATGATAGTGGTGCTTAATACGGCTTCTGATTAGAATTCCTGGCCCACCTTGTCCAGCTTGTAATTTGTTCCGTAGAATGTAAAGCATCGTAGTTAAAAATATCCATAGATATTCCTACGGAAGTCATTATTTCGATTTTTGTGAAGCCAGCATTTGAATCAGTAGATTTTGGTTACGCATTAAACCTTTCATAGTTGCGTAAACCTTGCGTAAGGCTTTGTTGTAGGTTGCACATCATAGCTTCAAAGTTTCTTTTTGGCTGTTCCGGTGATTGATACTGCTATGCGTCGAGTTCTTGCTATGCTGATTGAAGACATGATTGAATAAGGGGTATCCAGTCCCGATTTTAAAGCGCTTGCGTATGTCACACTTTTTTCAGAGTTTATGGGTCCTAGTGAGCTGCAGTTGAGAAAAAGACTTCAGGGTTTGATCTGGAGGCTGCAAACTATTAGTTTGCGGGCAGTTATTCCCCTCTGGTGGATGCGTATTTTCAATCCCTTGTAGATTGGGCAATCTCTATAATTAGCAGTGTGATTCCCACCGTAGTTGTCGCACTTTTTCGAGTTGCAATCATCTTTGCTCGCTGGGTAGAGTGCGGAGTCAGCAGGTTACAGTATGACCTTGCGTGACCATATTCTTGGCGGTTCGTACTGTGGACTGGGCCATTGCGTTTGTGGGGATCCTCGCCAGTAATTCTGCGGTTTAGCAGGATCTGAAGATTGTATATAAGTTGCACTTCGAATTTCTTCAGGTGCCTATTTTCTGGTTCGAGCTCCACCTTTAAGAGCGGCTGCGACTTTCTATCCCTGTAAGGGATATTGAGGACTGTATTAGCGCTATATTCCTTCTCTTGTAGCGCCTTTGTTATTTTTGCAGGAACTATGCCCTTAAATACGAATTTCCTTTTTTCTCTCTGCAAGTGCTACTTCTGACTCTATGCCCTTAAGTACGACTTGCACCCTTACTGGTTTTTAGCCAATACGAGTATAAGATATTTTTATTCTCTGTGAGATATTTCGATAATACTCTGTTATTATGTTCAGACTTCATCTGAACTTATGTTCCTTGAATTTTGCCCTTTACAAGGGGTATTATGTCAGGTTTTAAGTTTTCCTTGCCAATAAGTAAAATAATTTTGTTGATCAGAACATTGGATTTTTTTCTCGTATATGAGTTAACTAAGTTAACCGGGCGACATTAATGACCGATCGTCCGAAAGCTGCCCCGGCCAAATTGCTGACACAGCGTCTGGCCGGAAGCTCGAAGTGGAGGCAAACCGAGAGATATTCCTTTGCGTCATAATTTGTAAAAAGCCAAGAGGATAAAGATAGAAGGCATCATTCGAAAGCGCAATAGCGCCAACAGGTCTTCCCTCAGAATAATTTCCAAGCAAGTGCTAACAAAAATCCGTATTTCACAAAGCTCAGTTTCACGTTGCTCCACGGAATAATACGCTTCATAGAATTACTCCCGAACCAATGGACATTGACGCAACACTGTCCAAGATGCTCAAGCCATCTCAGGCACTGGCTTACTTAAACAGGATGCCGGCCGTGTCCGATTGATCGGGCCCGCACAAATCCCTGCTACCCGTCATCAGGCGAGGAGTAGCGGGGATAGATATGAAGCTGTTGATAGGTACAGGCGCGGCAAAAAATTTCATCCGTACATACGAAGGATTGAAAAGCGTACACCCAGTAGAATCGGCATTTACGATACATTCTATCCATTGCGTCACCACCATCACTAAGAAATGCTTTGTCTCCCTATTCAACTTGAAAGCCTTCATTCTACCAGATTTATTCTCATTCGAATGGTCTTGACCTCTTAAAACAGGCAGGGGAATCACTTTGTTTGGCTTCCGGCCACCTCAAATGGGGCTCCGAAGTAGAAAAGTTAGAGCTCCAATCGTGCCCCGATGTGAATTTTACCAACATTGATTGCTCGGACATTGCTCGGATTGCACCGCCTCTACCTGCTTTTATAAAAATGATCGGCGAACGGTAAAAAGCCTTCGCGAACCCTATCGAGGCCCTACCTTACAACACGTCGGTGGTAGCAGTACTGTTAGTGAGGATTTCATTTATGCCAAGCTTTACCCATACACAATGGGAGCAGCGGATTTTATCAATAATGAAATCAAAGAATGGCTCAAAAATGGTATAATCCAAAAGTCAAGGTCCGCGTACAATAACCCAATATGGGTAGTAGATAAAAAGAGCCCTGCCATCCCATGCCAAATATCTCTATGATATTAGGAAACTTAGGCAAAGCCAAGTAACTCACAACGCTCGAATTGAAGTCTGGCTACCATCAGATCACACTGGCAGAACGTGACCGCGAAAAAGCTTCCTTTTCCGTTAACGGAGGAAATACGAGTTTTGCATGATTGAAGAATGCTGCCAGCATCTTCCAAAGAACTATCGACGACATACTGCGGGAGCAGATTGACAAATTTTGCTACGTCTATGTCGATGATGTCATCGTTTTCTCTGAAGATGAAAACGCCCACATTCGGCATGTAGATTGGGTTGTTTAGAGCCTCCACGACGCCAACATGAGGGTATCAACGCAAAAATCGCGTTTTTTTTAAAGAAGCGTTAGTTTTTTGGGTTTTATTGTCACCAACAAAGGTACTATTACAGACCCGAAAAAAATCAAGCCCATTAAGGAATTCCCCGAACCCAAAAATATATTCGAGGTTAGATCGTTCCTTGGCCTGGCCAGCTATTACCGATGCTTTATTAAGGATTTTGCATCAATAGCCCATCAATTTGCTCCAGGCCCATCGCCGATATTCTTAAAGGGGAGCAAGGAAGTGTTAGCAGGCACAGATCCAAAAATATCCAGGTTCAATTTAGTGAGCAGCAACGTCTTGCTTCCAAATGTTGCGTTTCATTCTGGCATTGACGCGGTACTATCCCAAGAGGGAAGACTCATTACCATGATCTCAAGAACCCTGAAGGACCGAGAGGTTAATTACTAACGATCGTGAGCTATTAGCCATAGTTTGGGTGCTGGCCAAATTACGCCATTACTTATATGCAGTAAAAGACATAAATATCTTTACTGATCCCAGCCATTGAAATTCGCAGTGCCGGAATCCAATCCGAATGCGAAAATCAAACGATGGAAAGCTTGCATCGACGAGGCCGGTGCTAAAATGTTTTTTAAGCCTGGCGAAAAAATCTCGTCGCGGATACCCTCTCCAGACAGCAATTTAATGTTGTGGAAGCGGAGGAAGCTTATTCGAGTACGGCCATTATATCGCAACCACGGGCCATTAAATTTATTTCAAATCCAGATAACTCTGGATAACTAAATGCTCTAAGTGCTGTTTGAAAACAAGAGACGACACAACATGGAATTTACATGCAAGGACTCACTGCTTGACGAGCTCGCGGAAACCATAGCCCCCAAAGGCGTAAACGCCATTCATTGCGATCTGCACACGCACAGATCTGCATAAGAGAATCTCAAACAAGTACATTCGGAATACTACTCCCCGAAAATTACGAAGTTAGCGAATGAAATCGTCACTAACAGTAAGACATGGGCTAAAGCAAAATATAACTCGGAGGAACGCCAATCCCGTCTCTTGTGGAAGAAATGCTACACAAAGATATTTTCTCCACAAATAAGAAATACTTCCTCACATACATTTACAAATTTCAAAATTCGCAATGGTCCAACCAATTCCCTCTAGAACTATAGAGGATCTCAAACCAGCTTTATTACAACTCCCTAACATCTTCGCTAGTGCCAAAGTCATTTACTGCGACAATAAACCCAATGAAATTTTTGTCAATATCATGTTTTATTACTATTATTCTTGCTCATTAACCATTTACGCGCACTTTGTTTAATTACGCTTTATCTTCTATGTTCGGTGGTGGGCTGACCAAATTTGATAAACACTACAATAAACCCAAAATTACAGGTCCACATCCGTATCTCTGCTATATCTTTTGACCCTAACATCGGAACACGTCACGGACTACTACATAGGCCAAATACATTAACATCATTGATGGAAAAATTTTAGTTTGGGAAGAAATCGCAGTCGTGAGACACTCAGCAAATATCTCAGAGTATAGGCGCGTTGTGGAAGAAACTGGTGGCATGATTAACATGAACCATAATTCAATCATCCACCATAGGGTACCTAGGAGTTTAGACTTCTTGAAAGCGGCGTTAAAAGTCGTGGAACGCCAGACGCAGAGGACCTTGAAAAAATCAAAATTACTGAATTCCAACTTATCATTGCAAACAATAGATAATAAATATTAACAACAAAGTACATGAAAAAATTAATAGTATTTCCGCCTCTATGAATCAATCAAATACTACTCAAAAACAACTATGCGAGATGTTGTCTCGCAATAGAATTTTTGCAATGGAGCTGTTGAATTTATTGCTGGCAATAGCTCTTGCTAAATCAATATCGTTAGCCCTAGCATAGATCATGCAGACCTGGATAGTGTGTGGCTCGATGAGCCCACAGATACCCCCATTGAATATATATTAGTCGTTGCGTCCGTGAAAATATTACAATCCGTTAAAATTTTACATTTCATTATTAGGTTTCCTAAAATTAAGTCAGCATGCGTCAAAATCACAGTTTCCCCTTGTCACACCATGACACAATACTCAGACTTGAGGAAAAGGTCATAGAGGTCTGCAACAGAGAGATCCACACAGTCAAAAACTGCCCCGTGTCACTTGAAGCCACATTTTGCCAACTGGCGCTAAGAAAATCATGCGCCCAGGAGCTTTATGCTGGAGGTACTGCTCACTATGGTATCTAACACAGCGATTTGCATCCCATGACATTCGTGGGTGAAGGAATCACCATCATAAACGATCGCCCGGCCAATGTGAGTGTGGACAATGGCACTTACGTTCACCTACGAGGACTCACCTCATCACTTTCATTGCAAGTGTCACGGTTATGTGTCATGTTAACGAACCCCGTTACGTCAATCATGACACGGCGCGGCAATTTTTTACGCGTTGATCTGCGTCGGCCTAACTTATCGGAAGAGTCACCCAAGCTAGAAGATCCGCAGTCCAACTAAGGGAGGTGATTACCCGAATAGGGTCGGCCGAGAGCGGCCTTAATCCTGAGGGGGGAGGAGTTAACTAAGTTAACCGGGTTAACTATCCATTGGAGTGGCCGCTATAAGTTTAATTTATGTTAATCTTAAGTTTCAGTTTTGATTCCACATTCAATGAATAATGAGGCATCGGTCAGATAAAATGAACTCCGTCTATTCGTCGTTGTTTAAGGCAATATTTATATCTCCAGATGCCAGTAAATCGGATCAATCAAATTCGAGAATCAACTTGTTTAGTTTCGTAAAGTCAGCCTTACGGAAGAAACGAACTTTTTGAGATTTAAGTTCAGACTTAAGGTCAATTAAGCTATTGTTTTCGATTAAAACTTCAAGAGTGCGATGATACGGATCCTCAGGGCTAGAAAGGGGCAAAGTTCTGGAAAGAGCCATTCCATCAGGATCAGAAACGAAACACAAGTCAAGCAGCCGACCTAAGGAATTTCTAACGTGGATAATTTGCCCGAGTGACATGTCGAACATACCCGCAGGAAAGTCGCGGTACGAGTTAAGAAGTAAGGACGGTGAATTCTCAACATTGGACCACATGAGATCTGGTATATTGAAGTCCCCCAGAGCTACCAGCTGGTCCCCATCAGACAATCGGTCAGAAACGAGACGAATAGCGGTATGTTGGCGGTTCCGTCGAAGGTGGTATGTAAGAATAAGTAACGTATAAAGACTGACCGGACAGAGTGATTTTACCTCTTGTGATTTTACCTCTTCAGAGCGAATCTGGAGTCTACAGAAATTAGGACTCCTCCTCCCCTTCGCGTCTAAAAGTAGTTTACTTATTTGGAAAATCTTCGGAGCCTAAAATCTCCGGCTTTAACCAAGTTTCTGTAAAGACTATAATGTGAGATGCAAAGAAAGAACTATCAGAATACAGATTGGGAAGTTTACTAAGTAGCCCTCTACTATTCTGATAGGTAAGTGTTAGTGAAGAAATTAATTTTTCGAGGGTGAGGAAGATGAGGTGGAAGGTTGGTCAGTGGCTCTAATATGTGGGCGTTTCACTCCCACAGGATTGCTAATTTTTTTCTTCACCGTACTTGTCTGATGTTCTAGGACGAAAATGTTCTCTGGCCAAAAGCTGGCGGAACAGATCGTCTTGATAATCTGCACAGGCACACGTATTTTGAAGGATGACGTGTGCCTGGTGTAAGAATATTTGAATTTAGTAATATCTGCCACCTTAATATAGGATTTTGTTTTGGCTTTGATATAAGACGAGATATCTATCTCAGAAGTATCATGGGCAAGCCGAGAAACAAATATGTGTTTCGATGGCGGGATCACTTGCAAGGGTTTTGGTGCCGCCGTAACTAATAATGCAGCATCAGTTCGTACCGGGGGTCCGGACAGTTGAATAATCTGTTCGGTGACTCTTAAGAAGGTTTGAGTTATTGGGTCTGGTGGTATCACTTGGAGTGATAGCACAGAGGACAAATCGGACAATTGCTCATTAATACTGAGAAATTCGGAGGCCGAATTTTTCCCAGTTCCAGCCCTTGGGGTGGCCAGAGATATAAGCGACTGAATAATTGTCGGCTGAGTAGGCTGAAGTTTATTCGCCACAAGTACATCAATAATAGCAAATGTCTCAAGCTTTGGAGACTCATTTAATAGTTGAAGACTATTAAACTGTGTATCGAGCGCAAAGAGTTGGTCATTGATTCTACGAATACCGCTAATCAACTTTTTAAATCCACTTTTAGTCTGTCTCATGAACAATCTCATTTCGTCCTGAACAGCACGACAACCATCAGAGCAAAAGTGGAGACCAGACCTATGAGAAATGGCATCCGAAACTGAGACCGTGTGTTTTTTGTGTGTTTTTCTCTTTATACTATTGAAACGCTACCAGATTTTTAGTAGCGGCCGAATCAAACAAATTCAATTAATATTCCAATATTTTATTGCGGGTTCAATTTAACCCCAATATTTGTAGCCATCAATACCGAAATACAAAAGCCAACAACTAAGAGCTTCAAAGAACAACAAAGCGCATGCAAAGCTGGGAGAATTAAAGAAGATGAAACTGATGATTACGGGCAATTAGTGGACCGCTGCGGCTCAGTTACACTGAATGAACTAATTAGAGATAATTACAATAATTGATGCTGGCACAAGTCCCAACAACAATACTCCAATTTTTTTTATTATGGATCATCATAACCTCAGCAGAAGATTTTCACTCCTGCAGTGGATGTATCTTTAAAACTGTTTCATCCATGTTTCGTCAACGGTCACGAAACGACGCAGGTACCCCTTCCGGATTGCGCTTAAACAGCGTCAAACACGGCTCTAAAGTGGTCTCATGGTTGCTTTTGTTGTCCGGAGCAATCGCGGCACCCATCGCGCCTCCAGCTTTCTCATGCCCAAAATTTTATGCAGGATATGACCCACGCGGTCTTTTGAGAGGCCGACTGTCTCAGTACTGTCCCCTACTGGCTCATTGTGAATCAGCGGGCCAATACGAGTTCGTGAATATTTGTCACGTTATCCGCCGTGGTGGCCGTTTTCGGGGCACCTGGGAAGTCCTACCTAAGGGTGTGAGTTACAAACACACATTTATTCGGGTTGATCGATACATTCCAGCGGTACGCCCAATTATCCACCTTTTTAAGGAGCCGCTGCAAATTATCAGTGCTTCTTTCAGGTCTGTGGGCGAGTTAATCTGCAATTGATGCAGTGTATGACTGAGTAATTGACGAAACTAGCAAGAATAGCCTAACATAAACCGGGAGGTGATCCGAGTTCAAATCCTGAGTATCCGTTATGTCCGTTCTCCCAGGGAGCAAAGCGTTCTCCACTATAGAGAGCAAAGTCTTAGCAAGATGGATTCACTATGCTTCTGTCAGGATAGAACGTAGGCCTCCCAGTAGCCAGTATCTGTACCGGACTCAGGTTTAAGGCCTCAGCCAGAGCGTTACTCCTTCTGCCCCATTGAACCTGGCTCCCAGCCCTAGGAGAAATTTTGCGAGTTACAGCGGTATCATTTAACAACACCACGGCTGGAATTTTTCTCCTTTACCTGGACTCTCAGTCTGCCAATCCTAGTTAAGGTAAGAGCGTCCTTACTGTTTTGGGCCCGTTTTTCGGGCCTTGTAATCGCTCTGTGAGAGTCAGAGTCGTTGGTGATGACTCTCACCATTCGGGAACGAGCCCTGTTGATCTCGAAGCTGCAGGGATCAAGGTTTCCGAGGAGCATTTCTTCCAGCTCGAAGGTCACATGTGGAATTGTGATGGGCCTGGGTTTAGGATCAGCTCTTCTAACGGGAGTAGAAGGGTTAGAGGGTACATTCGTATCATCAGCACCAAGGACATCTTGGAGCAGCAACCTGCTCAGTGGCTACATGGGCGACCCTGTTAGGTGGCTCCCGCCGTTGTGAGGGGGGCGCCTGCATCCCCCTTTTCACCGATCCTTGTATAATTGAGGCGAGCCTTTTGTTGGCTGTGCTCCTGCTAGGGTCGGTCTTCCAGTTTCTAAGCGGTCCTGGAAGCTCACAATTGGAACTTCCCCACTTCTTGCCGGTTAGGCAAGTCTTTGTCCTTAATGTGCAAAGACAAGGCTAAAGAGGATGTGGCAGTCTTGGAATTCCTTGTCTCTCAAACGAGAACATTTGAGGATGTAGACTGCGAGAGAGGGATATGTTGCACCGATGGACTTGTGTCTGGGAGGATGATGTAGATGCAGTCGTTCCCGAGATTGTTGTTGTTGTGGTTATGCTGGGACTTTTCACAGGGACAGTTGTTGGAGTAATTAACGATCCTGACTGAGAGAGTGGCCAAGTCTTAGTTGTCATCCGAATAAGGATAAGGATAAGCAGAAGATCCTCTGCGGCTGTAAAGAATTCACCAATATCCTTTTTCGACATAATTACATTTTAATGAGAATATAATTTGTGATTTTGAAGTTATTGGGCTGATTTGTATGTTTTTGACTGACTATACCAGTTAAACATTTAGAATTTAATTGCAAGTCAGATTCATAATTTTAAATTTGTATGAGTTTTAAAATTATTTTGACTTTTGTGTGTTGGAGGTTTTCCCCACCTATTGGGAACAGCAGCGGTGCTAGGAAACCCTAGCACTAACCACTATAGCCGACGCACAGATTTGAATAGTTGGATGTCACGTGATGTTTTGTTTTGTTTTTGTTCTTGTATCAACGTATATGTTTGTTTGGTATATAGGCTAGATAGATATCCGCACCACACGTGCAGTTGCGAAAGCGCGTTTGTAATAGGTGTGTGTCGGATAGTAATGTACTTTTGTTGCAAGCAAATTAAATTAATTACTTTTATTATTTTATGTAAATGTTGTTTCCTTTTAGACTCAGCACTGAATGTCTGCTTACGACCAGCGAGATAATCTAACGCGAGTTGTTGCTGATCGATTAATTAGCTGATCGATTTTCCCGATCTATGTTGAAGTTTTTCTGACGCTATTGCTATACTGGTATCTTCTAGTTCACCCTGGAGCCAGCCCTGTCACCACGGACCAAGATGAGGCTTATATCATACGGGTTTGCCTTCTCGTATGGAGACGATCAACAGTCTGAGACCGTTTTCGAGTTGGTGGCAACCGAGCTATCTATTTAATAGCCGCTTGACCGTCACTGTACATGTTGACTTCTCTTTGTGTGAAGTTGTATGGATGTAGGTATTTAAATGCTTCCCTTATAGTTATCACCTCAGCCTGGAAGACGCTGCAGTTATTGGGCAATCTAAAAAAAGCACTGATGCCTAGTTTTTCCGATATATACTTCTTCTCCTACTCTATTGTTTTGTTTTCAGCCGTCAGTGTAGAAGCTTAGTGCGTTCTCTGGGACTGGGGTTTGGACGTCCCAATAGAGACCTATTTGGAATTAGAGTTTGAAAAGGTGTTTGTGAATATTTCCTGAGAGTGCAGAAGTCTGTACTAATTTATTCATATTTTATATGGATACATTACCATACATTTAATACAATAAAAAACGCTTAATATTGAGATCCATGTTTTGATTTATATAAGGTTTTTTATCCAATTCGCAGAAACTAGCAGGACTTCTAAGTTTTTGCATCATTGTTGGTTATGATGAGCACAACACTTTTACATCCCATTGTGTGAATACAGACAATAATTATTTTAAGGCGTTCTTAAGTATTCATTGCGAAAATATTTTTAGGTTAGGTGTTTTATAACAGGGATCCAATATGTTAAATATTGTTAAATATGTTAAATATTGGATCTTAGATTGTAGAGTTTGTTTTTCTGGTCAATATGTAGTATGAAGTCCGTGGGAGCGACATTTGCATTAGACCGTGCATTTACATTTGGGGTGCATCCAGGAAAGTGAATGTCCAGCAGTGTAGCTAGACTTGTACTAGTTCAAGTTTCATCTTCTTTTTTTCAGATAGGCTAGTGTCGTGGCTGATTGGGATACGATAGCTGTGGTTATGTTTTTAATGTCTGAGCAGAATGAGCGTTTGAGAGGATTTGTCAATATTTGGCCCAGCTAGCCTTTCTGGGGGTTTTCTACTTTTCATAAGAAAAGATATTTCAAACTACCTGTGCGCAAAAAAGGAGTGCTTCTTCAGCACCTTCCATAGAGCTATGTGGCTGAGTATATGTTTCCATACTAGTAACAGATCAATGGATGAATAAACCTGAGTATTATATTAAAAAGAGACTCAACGCAGTCATTTTTAAAATCGCCCATTGAGTACAGTGATCGTTGCGAAACAACTTGGGAGTCGCATACAGTAAGAGGCCTATGTTGAGCGGAAATTTTGTAGGCTGAAATCCAGGCTATAGTTTTACTTTCTGGGCTAGCTGCTAGTATCTTGTAATTCTTGGTCGCTAGTCCAGAAACCCTTCCTCCTGACCATGGTTCCTGGACTTCTACTATTTTGGCTCCATCTTTCCAGAAGTTTCCCCCTCACCATTGTGATTTTGGCCTCTTCGTCACCCAACTCGCTGCCATTCGGAAAAGTAGCGCTGCGTCGGTTCTGCAGCCGTTTTTGGTGTCGGAAGACTCTTTCTTTGAGCCTAGTTCTTCTGGAGTATCGGCTGGTTTTGTTTGCATCGTTTAAGTCAGATTTGTAGATCTTTACGGTCACCGAACTGAAGTTGAAGTTTAACTCCCCGAGAGCAGCCTCTATGGGAGCTAAAGATTCCTTATTGACGATAAGGAATGCCTGGTTGGTTAGTCCCTCCATCTTCCTAACTTTCGCCACTCGCCAGTCCGTAGTGGGGAGATGCGGATTGCATCTCTGCAGCATAATAATATTGATTTGGCTGGGTTCCTAGCCCACTCGCCCAAAATATTGGAGTCGGAAACGGTCTTGGAAAAGCTCTAAATATAGTTTTCTGGACCGTTCGCACAACGGAATATTCCCGGAACGGAACAGTGACAAACTTAGGTCAGTTCGTGTCACTGAAAGGTACGAGTACGCCAAATAAAAGCGCGAACCAAACAAATCACTTTGTGCCTCAAACGAATGATGAAATAGCCAAAATGAAATAGCTCAATGGTTCTTAATATGCAGAAGAGAGCTGCGCAAAGTGTAATCGCGACTACGGATCGGCACTCACCAATGTTCACTGTCAAAGTATTAGTGTAGTACAAGCAGTACGACCAATAAGCGCAGCCGGATTTATACCGCATAATGCATCACAAATGGTTCCCATGTGGAATACGGCTGGATATGTGCCTGTATTCAAACCGAATGGTGCACGCAGACAGTTCCACCTCATTCCAAGGCAATTCAGCAGGATTTGTACCACCAGTTTCTAGAAAGGTTACTATCCCAAATGTCAATCCCAATACGGCGGGTTCAAACCCCAACCGTACAGGACTTAACACTGGTGGAATAGGCGATCAAATGCCGCAGTTTGTCAAAACTTATACTTGCTCTGTTCTCAAAACTCATACGGGTCTCTGTTTACATACTTGCTGAATACCATTAAGGAAGATTTGTAAGCTCGTTTTTCACAAGAAGTTTTAGAAAGTTTCCGACAGAGTGTCGAATAGATGGTCTAATCGAATGTTTGATGGTATTATTTGGGAATCTTCTGGATGATGACCAACGCGTAAAATAATGGAAATTCATAGGTGATTTGAGATACTGGCAATGTCATTAGCAGTAGAAAAATAAAATTTAAGGTAGCGAACTATTCTTTATTCTGTTATTTACCCACAATTAGGTATCATAAAAATAAATGAGTGAATATTTTTGTTCTTATCTACGGAGGGTCTTCCTGTAATCTCATTGAGCGAAAATTAACTGAGGAGATACGCTGCGGAGATAGGAGATAGGAGATAGGAAAAAGCACAATGGAATATAAAGAACGGCCAATGGAAATTTGGTATTTTCAAATTTTATAAACAATACAAATTTCTTGCCTTTTCCAAAATTTGTCTCTATAATTATGATTAAAATATTGCGTAGTGTTTTTAGAAGACAATTTGTGTGCATATCAAATGAAAATATTTAAAGGATTTTTTAATAAATAAATCGTTATCGCTTGGGAGGGGCAGGTTTGCTAGACATTTTGGGTTATTTTGTTATTTGTAATAGGCAGAAAAGAAGTAAAAGCTAGCAAATTAAAATTTGTAAGTTAAATGCGGTGGAAATCTTCAATACAATTAAATTATTAGAACTTCGTTAAGCTTATTGTAATTTTTGGGATAGAAAACATTTTCATGGTAAACGTCTACATCAAAAAAATTAAAAAATGGACAAAATTAAACAAAAAAATAGTTCATGAATTATTTTTAACTTCCAAAATGAATAGCTTTAAAACAAGAAAATATATTTGAAGAATCTACTTTTTTCTGTCATTGCTCCTGATTACTATTACTAGGCTTTAAAAGGAAAGAACGAATTTTTTTTTGAGTTTTCAGGCTTAGCCAGTAAAATTTGGGGAGAAATTTTATTCGGCATCTGGCAACACTGATTGTACATGTGCGGATATCATATATACAATTATACACAAGGTGTTGCTGCGCGCTGTCGTCGTGCTTAAAGTTGTGAGAAACACATTTATAAAAACAGAACGGTAAACCCAATTTTAATTTTGTGAATATGTTTCCTAATACAAAAAAATTTAACAAGTTATTTGGTAGTAACGATTATTCTATAATTGGCACAACTTCTATGTATGCATGAACAAGAATTTTTGTTATACAGATACATATGTATGTATATTCGATAACATATATATTTAAACACTTTCAAAGTATTTTTAAAACTTTTCTGTAACTAAGTATGAATTACCGTACATATGAATTATATGTATAAATATGTAATTACATAAAATCTAGCCACATTGAATACTTTGTTACAGTTGTCCACGTATGAAAATACACACATCGACAGTAGTTCTCCAATAAAAAATATACATATGTATGTACGTATGTACATACATCTTATCTATATTTAAGTATGTACAGTGGTATTCGTGCATAGGAAAATTAAAATTTAAACATTTTATGTCATATTATTCTCAATCGTTACTATTGATTAGACAATCGAACATCTTTAAATGTCTACACTAAACAATTAACAGGTTTTTTTCAGGTAGAGGCAAATTTTCAGGTTATTTCAATCTTTTTGGGAATTACGTTCCAGAAGAATATGGCAGTAGTAGCAGTGTAGTGGGATTTTATAAAAAATATTTGTTACTATTGGTATAGTCACATTTATAAGTCACAATTTAGCACTGGAAACTGCCATACTGAGGAACACCTCAAATAATGTATCATCAAATAACAGTTCATTACCAAGTAACTGATACAATTTTGTGTCATACATACATGTACCAGTAATTTGTTTGTGTTTGATGCAAATTTTACTAATACATCATCTTGGATCTACATCACTGTGGGCGGCAGCATACGTGGGTGACGAAACGTAGTGAGCGCGAGACTACTGTATGTAAATACATACATACATACATACATATATAGCCGAAGAATTATAATTTACTTTGTACATTCAATTGGAACAACAGATACATCAATCGAAATGTATTGATGTTTTATCCAATAATTTTCCAGGAGTCATTTAGATTGGGTGAAAATGGATAAAGTTTATTCCCCAAATTGGAGCTATGTAGGGGTATTGCGTTTGTTTGGATTTATTATTTATAGTATAAAGCATAGACCCAAAATAAAAAATATTGAATTTTATTTATGTGCATATGTTTACTTATATAATAAACTTACATATATGTTTTATTGAAAATTGAAAATAACTTATTTTCAACTTTTAAATTAAAAAACAAGAAAGGAAAGCTAACTTCGGACGGAGCCGAAGTTGATACGCATCTTTATTATTAGACATATATCGGATCGTATATAGTCTGCCGATCCTTGTGAAATTTTGAAGATCGGATTAGTGCCCAAAGTAGAATCCATAGAAAATCCCATCATTCTAACTTTAAAAACGACGAAGTTATGGCATTCCCGATCAATCAGTTATATGGCAGCTATAGGATATAGTCTGCCGATCCTTATGAAATTTGGCATGTCAAATTATTTCACCCAAAGTAAAATCCATAGAAAATCCCATTCTTCCAACTTCAAAAACAACGAAATGGCATTCCCGATCAATTAGTTATATGGCAGCTATAGGATATAGTCGGCCGATCCTTATGAAATTTGACATGTCGAATTATTTCACCCAAAGTGGAATCCAAACGTTCCATCCTTCTAACATAAAAAACAACGAAGTTATGGCATTCCCGATCAATCAGTTATATGACAGCTGTAGGATATAGTCGACCGATCCCGGCCGTTCCGACTTATAAACTGCCTGCAAAGGAAAGAAGGGTGTGTGCCAATTTTGAAGACGATAGCTTTAAAACTGAGAGACTAGTTTGCGTAGAAACAGACAGACGGACAGACGGAGATGCTTATATCAACTCAGGAGGTGATCCTGATCAAAAATATATTTACTTAATAGGATTGCAGATGTCTCTTTCAATGCGTTGCACACTTTTGAGCAAAATTATAATACCGTCTGCAAAGGTGTAACGATAGATAACTCTTCTTTTAAATTTTCCGGGTTTTTATAGTCCTTATTTATAATTCCAATTGTAAATTTATAAAATCACCGAAGTCTTGTAACTTTACCTATTTAGAATCGAAATGGGAGTCTATAGACATTAAGATTCTTCTATCTTTTCGCGGAGGTCGGTAAATATATTATATATAAGAAATACCGTCTCCAACTAATCACCGTAGAAAACCTGCACAAACGAATCGGCTCTGTAAAAACTGTTATGAGAGAGTTACTGCACTCTGCGACTAGATTGTGGCGTCAATTGTAAATTTATAAAATCACCGAAGTCTTGTAACTTTACCTATTTAGAATCGAAATGGGTGTCTATAGACATTAAGATTCTTCTATCTTTTCGCGGAGGTCGGTAAATATATTATATATCTGAAATACCGTCTCCAACTAATCACCGTAGAAAACCTGCACAAACGAATCGGCTCTGTAAAAACTGTTATGAGAGAGTTACTGAACTCTGCGACTAGATTGTGGCGTCTTTAATGACCTGACTTACATAGAGCATGACTGGACGCGAACTATACAAAGCTATTATCACGCATGACTATAAGCTAGAGTTTTTCTCCGTTGAGGCCTATTTACTGCCTCACTGATACTGACATGAACAACCAAACATTGTCGACTTCAATGTAATTAGAGAAGTGCGTCGTAGCCAAACCTACATGTAAACCTTTGAGTTTATATCTGACGAATCACCTTTTTCTGAACTTATATATTAAAAACAACCGCAGCTAGTTGAACGCCCCCCAACATCTAACAACCAAATGAAACAAATTGGCTGAAGTACAAAAAGTATGTAAAATAATCACACATCGATCTTGATCGATCGATCTTGAAAAGCGAAGACTCCACAGAGAGTGGCAAACTCACCAATCTACAGCCCCTAGGAGAAGAAACATAAGGCATATTGGCAGAAGTTAAGCAAGTTCGCGAAAGCTCTATCTAGCAAGTGGGATCAGTCTTAACTGTCTATATAGCTCAATTCTGACTAACAAAGTTTTACTTTGCAAAGCAAACCCAAACATGCGACTACCTATTGAACCAGAATGGCTAATTCTATCTGAAACAGGTGAGTGGGTGCGCAGCGACGACGAAAGAGCCAACTCTTTTGCAAGCTACTTAAAAAAGTCTTCAAAAACCATTCGCGATTCAACCAATTCACCACCCTGTCCGAACTTTGCGTCTACAGCGCTATCACTCTTGATCACCTTTGATACCAGCAGAAAACTTTAGGCCCTTAATGAATGCATGTACCGTAAATATGCTCCTGGTACCGATCTAATCACAGCACACAGTAGTCCGCTAGGTAGCAACACGCATGCCCTAGCTTGTATCACTAATCATACAGCATTCACTCATGCTGACTATACTCATAATCTCATTGAAGACTTTATTGAAAATAGAGACCTCATTGAAAATAAAACAACTTAAAAGCAATCGGGGATTTAAGTGATACCCTTCTAATACCTTAGTGTATTGATATATATGAACAAATTTTTACTGCTACCACTTAATCGTATTCCCAAACAAATATAAAATTTACTATGAAATATTAATAAATAAAATATATTTTCTTTCATCATCATTAACTCAATAATGCATACCCCAATTTTCTTAGGGTAGCAAGCCTGAAAATTTACAAAAATGTATATATATATGGTGTATGGTTAGTGCCACAAGTTAACTTAAAAGTTCTGCATTTTGTGACCTTCAAAGTTTGTGATATCCGGGATTGATCCCTCAGAGTGGAACCAAGAAACATGATTTCTTTTTTTCCCATTGCAAAGGATATTATGATCTTGAATAAATGATAATTTATTTTAATCTAATTTTGATAATGACACATTATTTTTAAAGTAGCTTGGTGCTTTTCCAACAAATTTATTAGAGAATTTATTTGATAGTGAAATTGTCATAAGAAACGCTCAACTATATACGATCCGATATATATCTGGCACAGCTGTCATAACTGCAAGGGTATATCATTTTCGGCTCCGCCGAAAGTTAGCTTTCCTTTCTTGTACAGGGTGGCCCATCTAGCATTTGCTAGAAGACTTTGGAGAGTCTTCAACTGAAACTGCAAGAAAATTGCGATCAAAATTCGGAAAAAAGCGCCCTCCCGGCAGTGTGTGGATAATTTTGTGTTTTCTGATAACGCCCATTTCCACCGCGGTGGTTATGTTAATAAGCCAAACTGTCGCATTTAAGGCTCAGAAAATCCACAAGTCGTCTTGGAGAACCCAATGCATCCACAACGAGAGGAAAAACGGCCAGTTTTTCTTTGAAAACGTGGAAGGTCTGCTATCGCGTCATGCTGAAAAATTTTCTTTCCCCGAATGGAAGAGGAACACATAGACGACATATGGTTCCAGCAGGACGGCGCTACGTGCCACACAGCCAACGTCACAATTGATCTTTTGCGCGGTACGTTCGAAAATCGTATAATCTTCCGAAACGGCGATGTCTAGTGGCCGCCTTGCAGCTGCGATTTGACCCCGTTTGATATTACGCCAACCATCCAGAGACAATTGTCGACCTAAAGCACGAGATTTAAAGTCGCCATCAGGACCATTGAGGGCCATACCATTAAAAATGTGTTTGAAAATTGGGTCGACCGAATGGGGACCTGTTTACCTACTGTAAAGCCAGCCGAGGCAGCCATATGAACGAAGTGGTGTTTCATAAATAAACCGCAATGTTGAGGCTATGCAATAAAAAGTTTTTCAAAAAATAATCGTCGTTTTCTAATAGCGATTTTAAAACGCAAATCTTTCGTGGGCCACCCTGTATGATTTTTCCCCCTTTTATTTTGTAGAATATAGTTAGCCGATCCGGAAAAAACTATTGTTTCCCAAGTTATACAATCACTGTCACGTTAAATGTGAAATAGCAATGTAAGTCAATATCTGGAGAAATAAGATAGTTTACCCGATCGTTCCAATGGCAGTTATATGATAAAGTCGTCCATTCCGAAACACCTTTAAACTTGATCTGTATAACAAATATTGGATGTTCAGATAAGTTGATTTGATACTCCATAACCTATAAGAAAAATAAAGAAACCTCTCTAAAAGACAAAATGTTGGTGCGTCGTAGCAGAAGGTAACCTTTCAAGCCTGCCACAGACCTGTAAAAGGACATATATATTGATGTAACACAGGAAGCAGTGCGCACATATTTCAGTCAATATAATCTGATAGCGTGCAGCCCAAGAAAAGTCCCACTTTTAAATTTCCCACATTTTGCTAACCGTATCATGTTTGCTAAGGAGCATAAAAATTGGGCCCCTCAGCATTGGAGAAATATTTTATGGGCCGATGAGAGCAAGGTGGTAATTTATGGTGGAAAAGGATCCCGATCGTATGTCTGACGCCCCAAGAATTCAAAATACAAGCCCCAATACACAAAGACTATTAAGCATGAAGGATGCAGCGTCATGGTATGGGCGTGATTTCTATACAAATTATTATGGATCAACACGTTTATGTGAATATTCTGAAAACTATAACGTAAGCCTTCGCAGAAGATTTAAGTCTGCCAGAAATATTATGACCCGAAACATACAAGCAATGGAGTGGTTTTCCAAACATTCGGTAAAAGTTTTGGAGTGGCTTGCGAAATCATCGATGGAGAGTTTGTGGTTTAAGACTATAGCAAACCAAAGTCAATAGATTGCTTTCGGGCTGTTATTAAGGAATCTTGAACCCAAAAACGCAGCCAGGATTCCATGTGGATTCCAAATGGATTAGTTTCATCCAACAAAGGATGCGCTACCAAATATTAATGCACGCATATAGGCATATTTTGAATATTTCAATATTGTTTACTCATGAATCTTATATGTTTTAGTCATTATGAAAATTAAAAAGCCTTTGAAAGTGGCGCTAATATTGTTTTCGTTGAATTTTATAGATATTTTTCGTTCATTGATATTTTTTTGTCTTTGATTTTGAAAAACGTATAGAACGTTTTCTTAAAGTTAAAAAAATTGTTGTGGTGTTGAGAATTTTTTTTTGGTGGTGGTGCAATAATTTTTTTTCTCAGCTATAGGTATTGTTTTGAGTACTTATTAAAAAAATAAACCTATATTAAAAGACTTTAAAAAAGAATGGAGTCCATTTTATTTAAATAATTTTTTTAAATATTGTTTTATAATTTTACTACTTATTACTAAAAAATATACGTATATTAAGGGGAGATATATGTAGATTTATGTAGTTTATACATGAAACTTGTAGTTTTTGTAGTTTATATGTAGAATTTTTTTGACCAAACATTTTTTGCTTTAAAAAATAGTTTAATAGCCTGGACAATATGCTGTGAAAATTTTAAGTTTAAAAAAAAGTTCACTTAAAAAAATGTTATTGATATCATTAAAGAAATTTATAAATAAATATAAATTAAATAAAACATTTCTGGATTATAATCAATAGATAGCGAATAGAAAAGATATAGAATCAATCTTTTTACATATTAATGATGTTGCTTTCAACGTTGTAAAGCAATGGATCACGCTTTAGTTATTGATATAATGAGCGCCATTTCATTTGCGCGAAATTTGTGATTTTTATACCCTTTCAGAGGGTATTATAATTTTGGTAAATAGTGTGCAACGCGGTAAAGGAGGAGACCTTTTCGACGCTTTCTTTGGTTCACTGAGCTTCTGTGCTCGTTCTTTTGATCGTTGCTCAATGAGCCCATTGCTTGGTACTTATTTATTCAAAACAATGCACTAGTTTTTTTTCTGGCACATCACAACTGTTATAAAAAGCTTGTCTATTGCTTTGAATAAATTGTGATTCAGCGTCTTTTCGCTTATATTGGGTTATCCCAGATTGTTATACCCTTTTAGAGGATATTATTATTTTGGTCAAAAGTGTGCAATGCAGTGAAGGAGACATCGCCGACCCTATATAGTATATATATTCTAGATCAGGATGACCTCCTGAGTCAATAGAAGCATGTCCGTCTGTCTGTCTGTTTTTACGCAAAGTAGTCTGAAAGTTATAAAGCTAACGACTTCAAACTTTGATCACACCCTTCTTTCTTTTACCGGCAGTATATAAGTTCGAACGGCCGGGATCGGTCCGGTATATCCTATAGCTGCCATATAACTGATTGATCGGAAAAAAACAACTTGGTTGTTTTTTAAGTTAGAAGGATGGTACTGTCTATGGATTTTTCTTTAGGAAAACTAATCTGATACGAATTTCATAAGGACCGGCTGACTATATACGATCCGATCTATGTCTAATATTATAAGGTTCTACTTTACTGCAAGGGTTAACTTCGGTTCCGCCCGAAGATAGCTTTTCTTTCTTGTTTTCTATAAGTGGTTTTAGGTGCTTTTTATTGCGTTTCAGGGGACGCAGATGGTTTCTTAGATTTTATTTTTTATTTTTATTTTGTAATACCTGGCAATCCATCGTATAACCACTGGTGCTACAAATTTTGAATTGTCTGCACAAAGTCCCGGCCACAATTCGATTGAAAATCTTTGGTCAATTCTGATAAGACGGTTTGGGAATTCGAATCTGCTCCAAAAAATCATGGGCGATCTATGGAACTGTTTTGCGGAGAAATGGAGTCGAGTTCCGCAGGAAATTCTCTGAAATTTGGGGGAGAGTATGCCAAACTGCGTAACACAATCGATTGCAAATAATGGACTCGGGGCTAAATATTAGCAATAACTTAATTATTAAATTTTGCATCAAACGTCCAAAATTTAGTTTATGTGAGTTTATTTGGTTTTATTTTGTTTTATTGTTGTCTTTGAATATATCTGTTACGTTTTTTTCTTTCCTAAAATTAGTAATAAATTAAGAGTAACAATAAAAAAAATTTTGAATTTTCTTGTGTGGTTGTGTTTTTATTGATGGCCAAAGTCAGAATTATGAACATGCACTCAATTCGATTGGTCGAATGACCATTTTTTATGTAAAAAAAAAAATAAAAATATATATTCCGCAATCTTGAGTTGATATTATTAAGCGAAAAAAGAAATAAAAATCACAAATAATGATTATTTTGTGATATTTATTTTTTCGCTCAGTGAAAAATGATTATTTTGAGATTTTAGTTTTTCACTTATTAGAAATAATTATTAGAAAATCACTTATTAGAAAATAATAATTATTTTGTGATTTTTTTTAAATAAAACTCATAATGGTTACGTTCCCTGGTTAAAACAGTTTTGCAATCATGACGATGCTACTGCTAAATCGTCGTGAACAAGAATATATACACCTTATTCGGTTAGACATTATTGCTTAAGTATATTACAAACATCTGAAATAAATTAATATACTCTAAAAGGGTAGAAAAAAATTATATTCATTGCCCTTATTCTCCACGAAATTCAACAATAAACAAATCGCACAAATTAAAAATCTTGTCTAAGGTGTTCCGCCGAATCTGAGTGTTAGTCTATGCAGACTACTGGCCAAAATAATAAGTACAGGCGCATAAGATTTCTTCTATGTCACGTAAATATTTTTTTATTACTGTAACGACCCAATTCAAACTTCTTTTAGTTTTCTTGAAAATTTATAGAATTTATTGTCGATTAAGCCTAAAAAACATAAAAAAAAGGTTGGTCAAAAAAAAAAGTACAACAATTCTACAATTTAATTTCCAAAAGAATCTCATACCACGTCTTCTCTACGAATCGCCACAATTCTTCACAAGGGCATGTCTTTCTCAGCATATGGCAGCATTATATCATACAATATATTTTTATACCCAAATTGGGTCATAGTATCGGTTATTCGATGAATATGGCCAACTCCATGCCTCCGTGTTTAATGCTCTTTTTCGTTCGTGTACCGGGGATCGAATTTTGCCTTTGGATTGTCGTACTTTCCTTCTGGAGTCGTTACCAAATAGATTTATTTTTGTTTCTTCGGTCCATAAGACATTATTCCACTTTTTGGAACCCTCTGGTCCAGACCATGCCAAATGATTTTGTGCAAACTGTTTTCTCATCTTTAAATTATTCCCTCGAAGGAGAAGAACTTTTCCTTGTAAGCCTGCATTAGTAAGTCTACGACGAACTGATCTTGACGATATTTCATTGTCAATATGAGCAGCAATGGACTTGGAAGACATGAAGGAATCCTTCTTTGCAAGACTTAGGATTCGGGTGTCCGTCGTTTGAGAGAATTTCTTCTTCCGACCTCGAGTTTCGGTTTGAACCTTAAATTTTAAGGCATTCTGGACAAAACATACTGACCGCCCAAGGCTTCTAGCGATTTCTCGGAGACTTTTTCCTTTCTTTTGCAGATTCAAATCAATTGTTCTTTCTTCTGTAGTACAATGCTATTTTTTTGCCCATCTATAGAATTTTTTTTCATGGCAAAACTGAAATATTGGCGGAAAAATATTGGCGGTGCATTACATAACAATCGACTTATATCGAAACAAATAAACACTGTATCTGTGTACTTATTATTTTGGCCAGTAGTGTATGTATCTTGGTTCTGGAGCACCATAAGATAGAGAAGCCGAATTTATACGTAAAAACTGTTTTTACTATTGTCCTGTGTAATTAATTTAAAATACTCTATATTTCGTGAAAAACCGGTATTCGCAACTAATCGGATTATTGAGACACGATATATTATTCGATAAATTCTTTAAGAAAACTTCCAACATAAGCACCAAATATATTTTTAATATTTGTATCTATTTGTTAAGTTTATCTATTTTTATCTATTACAGAGTTTTATAATTTTTATCTATTACAGAGTTTTATCACTGGAAATCACTAGCACACAGAGCTTTGTTTTTGCATATAAGAATAATAATAGCCTCTATATATAACCTCTATAGTCACGAACATACGCTGCTGTTGCTTTTTATTTTTATGTATGTATATTTTCCAAGTCATCTTCCGATTGGTTTTGGTAATCTAACACTGTTTGAATTATTTCGTTATTAATAGTGCCAACCGAAAGGAGGGGAAGCAAATCTTATGACTTATGAAAGATTGAGTGGTAAGTCATACATATAGTAAGGAGTTAAAATTTGTATACCCTGTCCTCAGCAACTTAAGGGGAACCAACCAACGTTATTGTGTTGACTAACGAATGCTCAACACCTTAGCACACTCAAGCGGTGTGCCACACAAGCTTTGGTGAGCACGGCGCTAAGCAAGCATAAAGTTATTTCTGGCCCCTAATATTTTTTTCCGTTGGTAGAGTATCAAGAGTGAGTTTTGAGCGATGTGTGGGAAAAACAGGAATGCCTAGAGGGTTGAAAACAACGAACGTATTTAACGAGAAAAACTTTTTTTTTTAGTTAGAAACACACAAGGGACCATTTACCTTATTTATTAATTTTAATTCTATGAATAAACAAGAAGGAAAAGCTAACTTCGGGCGGATAGGAAGATAATACCCTTGTTAATTAGCAGCTCATATAAATAAATATATATCGAATCGTATAGTTGCCCGATCCTAGGCGAAAAAGCACCAAGCATCTTTAAAAATACTAAGGTTGTCCCATTTCCGATCGTTCAGTAATATGGCAGCTATAGGATATAGTAAGTCGATCCTTATGAACGTTTCCAAAACAGGAGCGCATATATGTATGATGGCATCGTGGAGACGATAACTGACGGATAACGGGGGTAACGGTATGTATACGTGGGAATACATTCCCCATAAAATTTATTCTATCAATAGTGGGAAAAAATCACCTTAGCCTTAGCTTCGTTTGATATAATTTAAATATATTTCGTAAAAAGTATATCAATGCATTTAAACACTCTTTACGAAATATATTAATGTATAGTATATCAATGCATTTGAACACTCTTTACGAAATATATTTAAAACAAATCGTGCCACTGAATTGAAGTCAGACGACTAGGCAGGTCACTCCTACACGTCCACAGACTTTTCCCTAAACCATGTCTCGGTTACCTTTTGGGTCTGTTTTCTGTTAAAGGACATATGAGTGACATTTTAAGGGGTCTTAATATAAAAACGTGCATATAGATCTAATTCGGGCCTATAGACTAATTTTGACCGTTTTTTAATGATGCATAAATAAGCTTTTGATATTATTTAATGCCCATTTGGCTTCAATTTATTTATTTATATTTAAAAATTAAATATTTAAAAATAACGGGTCAACATCATTTGAAACAATTTAGACTCTATGGTTATTAAAAAAAACAAAAACGGAACGAATGATTTTTATTTATTTATTTTTAATCTTAATGATATTTGCAAACCAAAAAAAGTTCCACCCGAACTCAACTAATTGAGTACCAGGCTCAACTGGTCTACTTTCCCAAGTCAAGAACTTTCTCTATATTTATACCCTTGCAGAGCGTATTATAATTTTGGTCAAAAGTGTGCAACGCAGTGCAGGAGACATCTCCGACCCTATAAAGTATATATATTCTTGATCAGGATCACCTCCAGAGTCGATATAAGAGATGTGTACGCAAACTAGTATTTCAGTATCTACAACCCACTTCCCGTATAACCCATTCGCACTCGAATCGCGGGAATAGATCCGAGTTACTAAGTATATAGAAAGAATATAAAGATAACGAAATTTCGGGGCTGCAAAGTAATTTAAAATTTATGTTTTTATATTTAAAATGAAGGGGAAAGTGAAAAAATGCGTTAGAGACCATTATAGTTCCAAGATAAAACCCTAAGAGGATAATACTGTGCATATGTCGAATTCACTAAGAATAAAGGACTTCATTTTCTAGTCCTTCTATTCGAAACGTTAAACTGTAAGCGTGTTAGTAAATGCTACTATCTACATTACCATTAATAAGGATGTGTAAGGAAACGACACCCAGCATTGTTTTACGATTTTTTAGGGAGAGTAAGATTATTAGGAAAGGTCTACTATGATATGAAGGAATGTGTTACATAAAGGAACAGTTAAGTCCTCTAAGAGCAAATAATAAAAAATGTTTTATACGGATTCTATGCGGTCTTGATGAACACAATTCTGGGGACACGAGACACTGAGTAAATTTTTCTGAGGCAATCCCATAGATATAGTACGAAGCCTGGTACGATAAAAAGACATAAGTTTACATTTTGATCTATTAAGTATTAAGTCATTAGTTAAAAACCATTTTTGAAAATTATCGAGATCGGATTGCAGACAAAGCTTAACATCGTCAGCGTACATTGGTTCTAATGTTGCATTCCTTAAGGATGAGGGCAAGTCGGGGGCAAGTCATTTATAAAAAGAGTAAATAGTAACAGGCCAAGATGGCTTCCTTGAGGAACTCCAGATGTAGCACAGACTGAGCGTTCATTTTAAAATAAAACTCAATGTGTTAATTTTACAAAAAAAAGGTCCATTTTTAAATAAAACTCAATGTGTTTTTCCATCTAGTAGCTGGAGATCTCTACGTAAGAAGATCTGTAGGAAATCCCAAAAGATTCAGTTTACTTAACAGTAGTAACTGAATCAAATATTTTACTAAAGGCATTTACACAGACTTAAGTTTGAAGTCCCTTTCGGAAGCAATCTATGACAAAGGATGTCCAATAAATTAGTGGTGGTTTAGCGACGCTTTTTGAATCCATGCTGAAATGGAGATATGATTGAAGAGCAAAGGTGTTTGTAATATTGGAGTTATTTATTTTTCGAATAACTTTTGAATCGCTGAAAATTTGAAGATGCTTCTGTAGTTGGCAGTATCGGATTGATTTTCCATTTTATTTTATTTTCCATGCTGAGGAATTATGAAAGATTCCTTCCATTTAAGGGGGAAAATCGAAGATTCCAAAGATAAGTTGAAAAGTTTTAGTAATGGTTTGCACAAAGCCCTGGCACAGTATTTTATCACATTAACTAATATTCCATCAGGGTCTGACGAGTAGACTGGTTTAACCTTTTGAAGATCCAATAATGAACTATTTTTAGAAAGTGATGGAATGAATTACTTGATTGATTGGTTGAATGTTGTATGCTGTGAGATTTTAGGTATATATGGTATATATTTAGGTGAATAAGTAGTTTAAAAAAATGTTGCGAATAAATTGGCAATGGCCTGATCTGTGGTCGCAAATGAATTTTTAAACAGAAGTAGAAAAGAAAAAGATACATGGTTATGCTTAGTGTTTACAAATTAATAGAACAGCTTTGGATCCTGAGTGCATTAAATCCGCAATTCCTACAACATTCTTCTTCAGGTTCTTTTTATTTAAAACCCTATATTTATTTAAAACCCTGTCTTAAGTTTCTTGTAATCAGCCATACGAAAACAATGCATCTTATTTGGTTTAAATGGTTCCGATTGAAACATCAAGCGTGGGAAGCGTGGGTACCATCTGGATCAGATTCAAAACATAAGTCTAGAAGCCGACCTAACGAATTTCAAATGGTTGATCTGGCCCAGGGACAAGTCAAAGATGCCCGCCGTGAAATCATGATAAGGGAAAGTGATAAAAAAGATAAATTTTCAGAATTGCACCAAATGAGTTCTGGTAAATTAAAGTCACCAAGAATTACTAAAAAGAATTACTAATCGGCCTTGGGTTTGGCTTTGATATAAGCCGAGATATCAATCTCTGAGGTATTAGGGGTAGCCGTGAGAAAAATATTTGTCAAACAGTGGGATGACCTGTAAGGATTTCGGTGCCACGGTCGGTAATTCCGCAACATCAGTCCGTCTTAGCTAAAAACAAGGTTGAACACAAGTAAAAACCCGATTAGAATATAACTTACCAATATGTTCACTACATAAATTGAAACCTATGCTTTCAAAGCTACAAGCTGAAAGTCCCATTTTTGAGTTTTTGTCTTAAAGAGGAATGCCCAAAACAACCTCAGCTCAGAAAAAATTGTCATTCACAATTTTTTTACTTATAGTCAAAATATTAAATGACACTATTAAAAAACATATATACCTAAATTCTCCGTGCAAATCATCATAAGCCTTATTCATTTATTTTGAATCGTCTGATACCGACAAACTAAAATAAAAAAGTTCGTTTAAAAGATAAGACCCGATACTACGTATATTTTTGAAATATTTTCTAAAATTTTTGATGTGTTGGAATTTTTGGTTAAATTTTGGATCAAAATTGGTTCGCATAAAAAGGGAGAGATTGCAGTTGAAATCAAAATTAATCAAGTCAAAGAAATTACAGATTTAGTCGCTCGAAAACGCATATTATTTTAGAGTTGCAGTTAAATTATTTCTTAAAACTCAAATCAAGAAAGGATCGTATAAAATGTAATATATTAATTGCAGTAAGATATTTCGGTAAGACGCCAAATTTGAAATTTGTATCATACTTGTATTTAAATATATTGAAAAAAATGTGTATTTTAATAAAAAAAATATTTAAAAATATTTTTGCCGCGTATATAGAACAGTTTGAACTGTATTATCAAAACTTTTTTTTGACAATTGTGCTATTTTTAAGAAAATATGAAAATTTAATACGAAAACATATTTCGTCGCTCAAAATTTAATTTTTTTTCAAATTCGAAAAAAAATCATCTTTGTAAGTACTAAAAATTTAAAATTGAAATTTCAAAGATGCCAGACCCGATAAGAGGGGTTCTACTTTGTTAATAGTTCGCCTCTTTGTAAACTTGTGTGACATTAGTGTTTTCCTTTGCCAAGTAAACATTAGCAATTATTTTATGTTGCAAAATTCTTTAATATTAATCTGTTAATATATTAAACATTTGCAGAAACTCCAGCAAACACAACAGGACCCTGCATTTCAAAAAAACGTAGTAAACAGTTTCGGTGGTGCATGAATTCCAAAAGACGATCAAAAAGTCATAGGTAAGTTTTATAGATTAAGTAAACTAAGTAAATGGTACCATAATCAATATAAAAGTGTTGTTGAGATTGAACAAATTTTAGACTATTAGAATAGTTAAGCGCTACTTTTAAAATATAAAATATATATCCTATGAGAATTACAGTCCCAATATTTACGAGTCCACGATATGAAGATGATGTACTACCAAGTACGTTACTTTGTTTGTCTGCGGGACCGTCTTGACAAGATTTATCTGTGGGACGTCTGGAGCGGCTAAGTATAACTGTGTCGTCTGCAAAGGTTGATGTTGTTTGTTTGGGATGTCAGCTATAATGAAAATATATAGATTTGGGCCTAATAACGCGGCCTTTCGGGACTCGGGCACAAATCTTGTCGTCGGACATAGCTGTATTACATTTTATCAGTATACTTTATCAGTAAGAGAATTGTTTTGATTTAATCTTGATGATTCGTGAACCCTGACCATCTAGCCAAATCTATGGAATCCCTGGGAATTTATTCATTCTGGTCACCCAGCACTTCTCGAATAGTTTTGAAAGACTTAGTTTGCATGTGATCTAAAAATGCATACCATGAGGGAATCTTTGTGGTCTTTGCATGACTTAGATTGACCCAAATCAATCAAATGATTTTTGGCATATTTAAAAAAAAAAAATCTTAGTAGTGGAATTAAATAGTAGGGTGATAGTGCCAACGGATCATTGTGGAAGCTCGATAATCATTATTGGCCTTAAGTTGGTTCTCGATGATTTTAGCAACTTGATTTGATTGAAATAGATCCCTATAATCATAGTAAATCATAATAAATAGATCATGTTGGTGAAACAGCCATATTGGTGTTCTTAGGCTTGGGTGTTCCCTTCATAATATGTGTATTACCGATACGTGATATGGATTGTTTCTCTTTATACTGGCGTTCGGCGTGATCTCCTATCTTTAAAGTTAGTGTAAGAGGACATTAAAACTTCTTCGTGCAGATAGCGTCTTTTGCTTTGTCATATTTTACGTAAGCGGCGTAAGGGTGTTGAAATGCGAGAAGCAATGACGAGTGCCGCCTGGAGAGATCCGAAAGTATTCGGTGGTAAATATGATGTAAAATATTTTCAGTAAGTGCGAAGACAAATAAAACCATATTTATTTGACTAGTTTAATTGATTTTGATTTGTTAGGGTCTGGCAGCTAGTAAGTTAGTCTATCACGAGATACACATTTGTTTCAAATTTGTATCCCCTTCCGGGTGATTTTTAGAGACTATATTTTTAGAGACTATATAAACGTTTAGATACCAATCTTTTTTAAAGGCCAATTTTAATCTATAAAACAAAATTCAGCCAAATGTCGCAATTTATAAAATATACTTTTTTATCGTTCTGTTACTTTGCCAATTAAAACTTTATTCGATATTTGCGATATATGTACATCCTTGCGATATTTGCGATATACATATATCCCTTGAAGAGGTTATTATAATTTTGGTCAAAAGTGTGCAACTCAGTGATGCAGACCTCTCCGACCCTATAAAGTGTATATATTCATGATCAGGACCTCCTACTGAGTTTGTCTGTTTCTACACAAACTAGTCTCTCAGTTTTAAAGCTATTTACTTCAAACTTTGCACACATCGTTCTTTACTTAGCAGGCAGTATATATGTCGGAACGGGATCGACCGACAATATCCTATAGCTCTCATATAACTGATTGATCGGAAATGCCGTAACTTTGTTGTTTTTTAAGTTATAATGATGGGAGTTTCAATAGATTAAACTGCAAACATCAGATCTCCCAAATTTCAAAAGGGGAATATCCACTATATATGATCCGAAATATATCTAATAATATAAGCTGCCACTTAAAAGCAAGGGTAAATAAACCTCGGCTCCGCCCGAAGTTAGCTTTTCTTTCGTTTTTTTTTTATATTTTATATCAATGTATGGATAAACTGTTAAATTCAATATGACAGAGAAACCGACTATATATTAGAAATAAGTGAGCTTTATCAAAAACTCGTAACATTTACTAGTGACCTCATCTTTGGAATATTTATTGATAGTTAAAATCTGGCATTTGATATATTTATTTTTTAGCTGCTATAAATTTTCTCTTTTTTTAAGTATTTTTTTTTTTGTTTTAAATTTTAAATTGAACAAATATACTGCTAACCTAAGATTAATAAATTCAATAAAATAATTCTCAAAACATTTCCTATATCCAACATTATTATTAACTTAACATTAAGAGCAGTTACTTCTTGCATTTTGTCTCAACAGGGCTTCGAGTAACAGACATCGGAAGTCACAGCCGTTCAGGTACACATGAGCCCGGTTGCTACATTTAAAGGCTTCGTAAAATAATTCTCGGAATATAAAAACGAAAATATTCAAATGTGTGTGCCGAATTAGTTTAGCTGTTCTACGTTTCGAGGCAATATTATCTATTTACAGAACCAATACTTTTTTCTTCGATATGCTAATTGAGTTTCAACGAAAATTAAGTAATAAAACCACCATCGCTTAAACAATCCGGCATATTTTTATACAAAATTAAACGTCAAAGGAAGTTTGATGAATAGGATAAAAAAAAAACAAGTATATTTAATTTTGTCAATAATTTTCCTTCTGTGCACAACCCTCGTCATCTGCATGAGTTTATTTACGTAATTTTTACGTAAATAATTAATTTACTGGACTGTTAACCGAGTTATTTTAACATTGAAAGAAGATAAAAATGGCCACCGTAAACGTTAACAGAAGTGTTACTGATATCTTCTATCGTTATAAAATGCCACGTTTGCAAGCGAAAGTGGAAGGAAAAGGCAATGGTATCAAGACAGTTCTTGTAAACATGGCAGAGGTAGCGCGCGCTATTGGTCGCCCTGCAACCTATCCAACCAAATATTTTGGATGTGAGTTAGGTGCTCAGACTCTATTTGATCATAAGGTAATTTCAAGTTATCTTTCAATGAATGAATCTCCTAGAAACTATCTTTTTTTTTAGAATGAGAGGTTTATAGTAAATGGATCCCACGATGTTAATAAATTGCAAGATTTGTTGGATGGATTTATTCGAAAGTTTGTATTATGTCCTGAATGCGACAACCCAGAGACAAATTTATCTGTGTCTGCAAAAAACCAGACTATCTCGCAGTCGTGCAAGGCATGCGGTTTTCATGGTTTATTGAAAGTAAACCATAAAGTAAACACATTTATTGTTAAAAATCCACCATCGCTTAACCCAACCTCACAGGGCTCATCGCTAACTGAAGGCAAGCGTTCAAAAAAACAAAAACAGAAACAAGAGAACTCTGATGGCTCCGTATTTAACAACTCAGTAGCTAACAATTCTGGGGGTGAATCTGACGGAGGTAATGGAAAAAATCAAGCCAGCCAAACAGAGGCTGAAATAAGCGCTGCCATTCCAGAAAAAAAGACGGAAGAGGACGACGATGAAGGTTGGAGCGTTGATGTTTCTAAGGTAAGTTTTAAAATATTATCGAGTATATCGAGTTAGTATTTTAACTGTTTACTCCATTTAGGAAGCTATTCGTGCACGTTTACAAGACTTAACAGATGGCGCTAAGGGCATGACCATTTCGGACGATTATGACAAAACTGAAAAAGAACGTATTGACATTTTCTATGAATTGGTGAAGGACAAACGTGATAAAAAATATTTGCAAGATGTATCACATCATAGGGATTTGTTTATTGAGGCCGAGCGTCTGGATATTATTAATAAAGCTCCACTGGTTCTTGCGGAACTTCTCTTCACAGAGAATATTATCAATGATATTCCAACATATCGTAATTTATTGCTGCGATTTACTATTAATAATCCAAAGGCTCAGCGGTACTTAATTGGAGGAGTTGAACAAACTATTGAACTGCATTCAAGCACATTAATAAACAAAACAGCTGTTATTTTTAAAACGCTTTATGATTATGATGTACTTGACGAAAATGTGATACTTGACTGGGCACAGAAAGTGAGCAAACGTCATGTCTCAAAAAAAATAGCAACCGAGATACACGAGAAGGTAGTGCCATTTGTCCAGTGGCTAAAGGATGCTGAGGAAGAAGAATCTTCCTCTGAAGCTTCTGATGACTTAGAAAGATCATATATGGGGATCGAGAAAAAATATAATGCAGAACCACATAAATCTTCGACTAAACAAGAAGCAAACGAAGAAGAAGCAATCGAAGAACAAATTAATATTGATGACATCTAATCTAGAAAAAACAACAGAAGCACAAGTGTCTTACGAAAAATTCGATATGGAGAACGATTTAGAATTTGAGTGGTTAAGTTACAGATGTAATTGTACTCTTTCAAATTAATAAGGTGCTCATCGTATAATCCATCCCAGCACTAGAGTTTTTAAGTTGATTTATCGCTTTATCACCATTCTATTGTAAGCATTACACTTACAAGAATTTGTAACCATAGTCGTTAAATGAACCTATTTACGATTACCCCAAAAAGCTACGAAATAAAATAAAATTTTAAAATTTAGAGATTTTAAATTAAACGAGAATATTAATAGGTGGGCAAAAGGGAGAATCACTTGATTATATTTATATATGTGTGTGTACCTTTGGGTGTTACGGAACTTATAGCTATAACAAACAACAATAAAAACAGATTAGTGCGCCATAAAATCTTTTCGAACTGACGCCTTAGAAAGTTGTCATTCTTCGTGGTTCTCTAACCAATTCCAATAAAAACCCAGACTATAGGTCAAGAGTGAAAAAACTTGCCTTTTCCAGGTTTGAAAGTATCATGGAAATTCTCGGTGCGTAAATAATTTGATTTCGACGTTAGAAAAACTCGACGTTGCGAACTGAATCTTAAGCTTACTCGTTCTCTTGCGAACGCACGCGACCGTTGGGATTGGTGAGGCGGATCGACAGCTGCTTGGCGCGCTCAACAATTTCCTTGTGCTTCTTCGAAGACACTCCGTGCGCAATCTCACCGCAGTAGGCCCGGTTCTGCATCAGCAGGACCTCCAGCACGTTAGGCACCAGGAACTTCTTGAATCCCGTGGGGTGCATGTGGCGGGTGCGCTTGTTGGAACCGTAAACGACGTTCGGCATCAGGTACTGGCCCTTGAAGCGACGACGCACTCTTTTGTCGAAGTGCTTGGTGCGCTACTTAACGATCTTGGGATTGTACGCTGGGCGGTTGGTCATTTTGGAGCCAATTGTAAAATCACTAACGCTTGCCGGAAACGATAGGCGAAAAAAGTTAACATAAATCGACTGAGCGCAGAAACGAAAGTTTATGTGACAGGGGATCAGGTGTTCAATTAAAAAATATAATGCGAAAGTATGTAGCAAGGGCGAACGTAGCACGATTGTAGCAAAGGGAAGCATGAAATAACAACTAAACTGTCAAATTCAAATGTATACTCAATAAAATTCAAAAAAATTGTTAACTAATCAATAGCGAAACTGTCAACTCAATCTATTATATTGTTACCTTGGGTTATTGCCGTATTCAAACTTTTTAATTTTCGGTTCAATTTGGCGACATTGGAAAAACTTCCACTTACATGCTGTTGGCACCTAGTGCCAAGACCTAATATCTTTCACACCTAGTAATATGAATTGAACTAATCAAGTAATAAGTTGATGCCGATCGACTGACCCAGTACTAAGTACAGACGGCGATCGTCTGACCTAGTACTGAGTACAGACGGCGCCACCAGCAAGCATTGTCAACGCCAGCGGATTCATGAAATATAAAACTCATGGTCAGAGTCAGCAGCTAACCGGGTTAACCATCACGGAAGCACGTCGGTGACATTGACCTAGTAACTTTCGACCTAATATAATAACATCTTAGATATAGAGATACTTAGCATCATATATAAGAGCAGTTATTCCCTAAATAAAGACAGTTGCGAATACAGAATCAATCGTCTCGTTACTCAGTGCTAACTATAGCACTTAGACGTAATCGCCTTCGAGCGCGCTCCCATGAACGGACCATCGTAGGACCCTAGATACGTCACTTGCCGCTGAGTGTTGTTCCCGTGGAACGGACCGCCAGCCAGCAAGCTCCACACGTACGCGTCGCTGAGTGTTACTCCCGTGTAACGGACCGCCAGCAAATCGCTGAAGCGTACTCCTGCGAATACCGATCACGTAAAAAGGACCGTCGAAAACCCCTTTGTACCTCCGTGTGGTACCTCAGACCAAGGATCAACGGAGGAAGCTCCCTTTCCCACAATAGCTGAGGTGCGTCAACGAACCCCCGGCCATCCCCGCATCTCAACCACTGCCTGGATCAACCAGGTAGTTTTTAGTCAGACGTTCAATAGGTTTGACTACGACTCCGGGACCTATCGTTAGTCCCGTGAGTTCAATTTCGACGTTAGTGGCCACATAACGCACTGCGTACGAACACATGCTCTAATTTTAGTTCACTTATGTTTAAACCCTTCCAGAGCGGTTGAGACTGCGGGTTTGTATTGTTACAGCAACCAGTAGAGGTGGTAGAATTAGTTAGGCAAAAAATCATCAATCGTATGAATCGTAGCGGCGATTCTACGTCTATTGATAAGAGCAGCAACTAGGCATACCCCGAAATGGCTCCACTATAAGGAAGACAGTTTCTAGTTCTTATACTAGAAACATTAAATTTTAAGAGTTTTCTGTCTTCCATTGATAAGATTATGTAAAAACAAAACACCCAGCATCATTCTACGGTTCGTTAGTGAAGGTAAGTTAATGGATAAAAGTCTACTATAGTAGGAGGGAAAATTAAGATTTGCATCCCAATTAAGTCCTCTAAGGGTGAAACTTAAGCATTTTATTTGTATAGATTCTATGTGATCCCGGTGTACTCCGTATTGAGGACTCCAGGCACATGATCAATTCTCAAGTATCGGCAGATCAAATTAAGAGTTTTGATGAGTGGGACGAAAAAGCCCTGGCAACATTTCTTAATAATTTACCAACCACATGGTCCCCCTACCAAGTTGACTATTTTCAACCGTTTATTCTGGTTAAGCTTAATTGAAACGTTGCAAGAATTATAATCGGTATTACGCAAAAGTTTGAGAATTTCATCGTTGCGATTGACTCGCGTGAACAGTTACCGTTCTATTGACCTTTTGACCTTAAAATATAGATAATTAAAAAGGCAGAGACAACCTTTAAGTTCTGATGATACAGTGTATGTACAGTATACAATGTGAGTACGTACAGAGTGTTGGACCAAGCAGCCATTCGAATTGTGCGGCTGCGTTTTTAGGGCATAACCTGAATCCTTAATAAAATTTGAACTAATCGGAAAATCTGAACTGCAACTCGTTTATTTAAAACCGCTATTAAAAACCATTAATAGCCTAACATTGGTGATACCGACGTGATCGCATCCCGGTAATTATTGTGATCTGTATTAAAAGTGCCACGAAAGCGCCGTTCTTTTTTTTTTACAATATTGCATTCTAATTGCAGAATGGAGTTTGGAGCTGAAGCTATTCGACCTGACGTTGCAAGCAGGGAGAGGATGCAGCGGAGACGAGCGGAAGTGACGTGTGAGGAAATGGAGGTCCTGCATCAGAAGGTCAAGGCTGCGATGCGAACCGACGACTCGACCATTTTGATCCTTGAGTCAATGGAGAAGCGACTGCGCGAGCGATTTACTGCGCTGCAGGAGGAATTGGAGGAGCCAAATTGTAGCGAGATCGGAAGCGATTTGTATTGGAAATTCTCTCAACGGACGTGCACGTTGACATCCAGGTTGAGGTTGCCAAGCGTTCTATGAGAGTGGCTACGCACTCTACGCTTTTGAATGGTACCAGGGGTGCTGGTATTTCACCCACTCCATACAGGCTGCACCCTCATTGCCCCCGTTGCCGATGCCAATGTTTAGCGGCGGCTATGCCGTGTGGCCGGATTTTTGCGCCCTGTTGAAGACGACATGACCAGGATGGAGAAGCTCAGGTTGCTCATTTCATGCCTGCGGGACCCCGACATGGAGACTGTGAGAGCGCTGAAGATTGCGGACGCAAATCATTATGCCAGACGTCATCTTTGGACTAACCGTTTTAGTAATCGACGATTAATATTTCAGGCTTATATCAACGAGATCCTGCAGCTAAGGGTTGTGGAGCCGGGATCTGTGGCAACTCTTCGGGAGTTATCCGACCGATTCAATGGTCACATGCGGGCCCTCATGAGTTCCAGGACATCGGCCGAAATTCAAGGGTCCCTTCTCATCCAGATCATCTTCCAAAAGCTGGATCTTGGCACAAAGGTCAAGTGGGAAGACTCTTTAGCAGGAAGCAGTCATGACAGCCTGCCAACGTGGCAATCTATGGCTCGGTTCTTGGAACAAAGGTACCGTACCCTTGAGACTGTGGACTCGGACTTGGCTCCGGATTTGTATAACCATTTAATAACTTAGCTCGTGTATGCTCATGCTCCCGTTGCCCAACGTGCAATCGCCGACACCATGCTCTCTTGCATCCGTGTGAGCAATCATCCGGCACTACTTCCGTTCCCGCTTCCGTTTTGGATCCGGCCAATGAAGCAGTAATTGCTACTTTTCTAGCTCCTCCAGGTAACACGGTTGTGACCCAGGATCGCTGCACTGAAGTAGTGTTCTTGCCAACCGCCAACATTCTCGCTCGTGGCCGATCAGCAGCTTTTCTTCGTTGCCGAGCGCTTCTTGACTCCGTCTCACAAGTTTATCTCATCCACTTCACGCCTGGTCAGCCAACTTCCACTTCATCGGTCCAAATGCTCTGTAGCAGAATTCACTACGGATGGAGCATCGGTTAATGTTTGCTTGATGTCGCTCCTATCCACGTTTTCTGTGTACATTGAGGCGCTTGTGGCGTTTCACATCATAGAACGTCAACCTGGCCTGACCATAGATGTCTCCAACTGGAAGGTTCCTGCCAATGTGGTTTTAGCTGATCCGAACTTCCACAGAGCGCAGCGTGTGGATTTGCTGATTGGAGCAAGCCTGTACTTTGATCTGCTCTCAGTTGGGCAAATCCAGCTAGGAGACGGTCTGTCTCTTGTGCAGAAGACGCTCTTTGGATGGGTGTCTCTGAAGGAGGTGGAACCCTAGGGAAACCTCGTTTGGCCGCTTCCTGTAAGGTGATTCTTCCTGACTCCGCAACCGCTTTTGACTCTTCTCCGCCAATTCTGGGAACATGAAGCCGGCACTGCGCCGATTGTTCAGGCTACTAAGGAGGAGCTCAATTGCGATGCTCACTTCGTCATGCACCACGTCCGTCGTGAAACAGGTGCTTATACAGTTTAACTTCCAATCAAGCACAGCGTGGAGCTGTTAGAAGAATCCTACGCACAGGCCTTGCGTCGGTTCCATTCACTTGAACGTAAGCTGGATCGTCATCCAAGCTTAACGACCCAATATGCGTCGTTCATCAAGGAATACTTGGATCTGGGTCTTATGTCTCATGTGCCGCAGGAATTGCGAGGTAAGTGCCAGTACTTCCTGCCCCATCACTGCGTCCTGAAGGAAGAGGCTCCACTACTAAGCTGACAGTTATGTTCGACGGTTCGGCTGCTACATCCTCTGGTTATTCCCTCAATGATGTCCTGATGTCAGGCCCCGTGATTCAACCTCAGCATTTCCATATCTTGCTTCTGTTTCGGTCTCACCCAGTCGCTTTGACGGGATTCATTTGCAAGATGTACCGCTGCGTAAGAGTCTTTCCAGATGATAATTTGCTGCAGTGCATCCTCTGGAGAGATTCCATTCATGATGACGGGAAGGTTTTCAAGCTCGACACTGTGACTTATGGCACAAAGCCAGCCTCTTTTCTATCCGTTCGTTCAATGCACCAGCTGGCTAAGGATGAAGGTGTCGGTTTTCACATTGGTTCTCGTGTTGTCCTTCAGGATTTTTATGTCGACGATAATAGCCCAGACGTCGAGCCTGTTGAACAAGGGTCAGTTTCAATTAAGGAAATGGTGCTGTAACATCCCAGAGGTTTTGGAAGGAGTGCCCGAAGGTGATATGGAATCATACTTAATATTCGACGATGGCAGTCCGTTCACAAAGACTCTTGGATTAGCATGGGATCCTTGTGCTGACCTTCTGTTGTTTCCTTTGAAGTCCTTCAGCCCACTGCCAAACCAACTAGTAGATCTATCCTATCTTCCGTCGCTCGATTTTATGACCGATTTTATGATTAGGTCCTGTCGTTTCCAGTCAAAGATCTTATTGCAGATGCTCTGCAGAGAAAATTTGTCATGGGATAAAAGCCTTTCTCAATCCCTTCTCTCCGAATGGTTGCAATTCTGTTCCAGTTTTTATCAAACTCAGCGAATTAAGTTTCCTAGTTTAGTCATTCCCTGGCAAAAAGAGTTGGAGGTCCACGGATTCTGCGACCCTAGCTTGCATATGGAGCGTATGGCGTATGGAGCTTGCGTATATGTCTTGTCAGGGTCTGATTGTCGGCTGTTATGCTCAAAGAGTCGAGTGTCACCTATAAAGAATCAGACAATACCGAAGCTGGAACTATCTGGAACTGACTTATTAGCAAGACTGATGGCTGAAGTTGCTGACCTTTGAACATATAAAGGAGATTATTATACTCCTCGGTTGCCCTATCCTGGATTCAAGGCGAACCTGCCCGATTTAACGTGTTTGTTTCTAATCGAGTCTCTTCCATACAGGAACTCACCAATTCAACGAAATGGTGTTATGTTCCTACTTCTTTCAATTCAGGCGATTTACTGTCCAGAGGTGCTCCTTTCATTGAGTTATTGAATTCTTAATTGAATTCAAAAATGATTGGCCTCGCGCCAGGACCTTATTGGCTACGGCTCCACCCAGGGACATCATCTCACTGACAAAGTTTGCCAACTCGTTTCCCGCACTACAGAAAATGTTCGGCTACACGTACAAATTTTGCCACTGCATCCGTCACGAAGGGATTTCTGTCCAGGATCTTCAAGGAGGAACCCATCTGCTGTTGCGCGTCGTCCAACTTGCTGAGTATAAGGAAGAGATAAACTTACTAAAATCGCGCAGATTGGTTCCACCCTCAAGCCCGCTTGCTCCTTTTGTAGATGATGCTGGTTTGCTTCGTGTTGACGGGTGGCTGTGGAAGTTTGCACTGGATTTTGATGGACGTCATCCGAGCATTCTTCCAAGAGGCCATCCCGTAGTTTCGGCTAGATTGACTCATTTCCATGAGAAGAACCTGCATTCTGGTCCTCGGGCTATAATTGCGAAAATCCTATCCCAGTACTGGTCTATTGTGGGGCTGAAGACCGTTTCAAGGGTTGTCAACAAATGCATACACTGTTTTCGCGCTAAGCCTCATCTACTGGAGTGTGTCATGGCTGATCTTCCAACAGAGATAGTTGAAGGATTCCAAAGCTTTGATGTAACAGGTGTGTATATTTGCGGACCATTTTTCTACAAGACACAATCTCGGAATAAGGGCTCTATCAAGTGTTATGTGAGCGTATTCATCTGCTTCAGTACGAAGGCAATCCATTTGGAGTTAGTCAAGGACCTTTCCACAGCTTCGTTTCTTAGTGCGCTCCAACGGTTCATTTGTACGCGACGTAAACCCAGACAGATATGGTCGGATAATGCTACCAATTTTACGGGGCCAAGAATGAGCTGATCGAAGTGAAGCGAATATTTTTCAGCCAGGATCACTAGACTTATCTGCACGAGTTTTGCCCGTAGTTTCCTATCGAGAGACGGCTTATTCCTCCACGCTCTCCCCACTTTTGCGGTCTGTGGGAAGCAGCAGTAAAGACTGCGAAACACCACCTATATCGGGCAGTTTGTCCCGCAATTCTTGGTTTCGAGAAGTTGAGAACTTTGTTATGCCGCATATGGATGGAGGAGTATCTTACGCTGTAGTAACAGCGTTCCAAATGACGGACCCCTGGTAGTATTTGTTGGTGACATAGCCCTGGTGAAGGAAGAGCACTACCCCCAATGAAATGGCCTCTGGCAAGGATACTGGAGCTGATTCCTGGGCGTGACGGAGTGAACCGTGTGGCCATACCAAGGACAGGGACTAGAGCGACTAATTGTGCGGTGTCAAGGTTATGTCTGCTGCCCCTCAAGGATTCTGTTGAAGGTCCATCCTTCAACGGGGAGAAGATGTTGGGTCCAGCAATTGGCCCAAATTGATCCAAATTCGAAGCTGTTTGAAATAATCTATAAAGACTCTGAAACGGAGGAGCAGGGGCGGGCTTAAAGCTGTTTCTATTTTGTTTGTTTCTCCAACGTTCGCATACGCTTTGCTGGTATTTGTAGCGCATGCGCTTTTGGGAGCTTTATTTTTAGAGCTGTTTCGCACTACCTCATCTTGCATTTGTGTGCGTTCCCCGTCTCGCCTCTTTCCGACGATCGATAAACAATTGCATTATCTGAGATTCTATTGCTAAGCTTCACTTGTATATGTATTTTGGCATCGATTTTGTGCTGCTGCCTTTTTATGTTTAAACCTAAATTTGAAATAATAGGAAAATCTGAACTGCAACTCGTTTATTTATTCGGCCGCTATTAAAAACCATTAATAGCGTAACACAGTGTATGTAAAGAATGTATAGTACAATTTACATTCAACTGGCTTTCGCTATCTGGCCCGTTAAGCAAGGAAACAGTTAGCCTGAAACCTGCAAAAAATCGAATACTAGTTTTAAACGTTAAATTGAATGAATTAGACCACATTCATCAAGACAGCAAAGCCACTGTGTTTTGTAAAAACTTGCTGTCAGAATTTCAGCAAGCATGGGTGAACATTTTATTTTTTCGGGTGTTATGGGTACAGTGCGTATCAATACTGAAACAGGTGCAGTGAATTTAAAACACCTGTTGTACGTGAAAGACTTAAAAACCAACTTTATTTCCGTATCAAGAGCCGTCGAACGTGTATGAAGTGGTTTTCTGTGTCTTTAAAATTGAAAGTGTCCTAAAAGCTAGAAAGGACGGAAACCTTTTTGTGATGGACAGAGGGCAAATTAAATATTTTATATTTTGTAATTTTCGAATCGAGAGCACGGAACTGAGTGGATTTGTTTTTCCAGAGCACGAGCTCAAGATATGTGGAAGGGAAATGGGAAAAAAAACACTTAATCAATCAACTGAAAACAATAAATAAACAAAATTTATTGTGGTATGGCACCAAATTTTATATGGCACTGATGTATAATTGTTTTAATTAAAAACTTGCCTCGCGAAACAGTTCCATAAGGGAAAAATTAATGAATGAACGTCAGCTCAGGAAACCAAAGAAATGGCTGCTAGTCTTGGTCTAGATATGGCCGATATAGAGCATTTTAGGTCTTCTGACCGTTGATAGCCAAAAATCACAGTCTCACTCATCTGCCTTGCTCACTCCGAGTCTCATGTCAAGGAGTTCGCAAATAAATTTTGAAAGCTCCAGACGGTCCAGGCCCACAGACTGGAATGAAACCCTACATTCAGATTAAGCGTATGCTCAGCCCGCAAAATCATCCGGCGTATCAAGAAAACAAACATAATTGTATCTAGAAGATCAACGAACAGAAACATCTTCAGCAAAGGTAAATATTGCGTTGTGAACAATAGCAGCGACTGAAAGGAAAACAAATCTTGAGATTTCTTGGTTTAGATGAAGCATAAGGTCAGTCCGCAAAATCATACGGCGGGTCAAAAGAACAAAAATACACTGAATCAAGAAGATGAACAAAGATGTCCGTGAGCCTTTCTTGTAGTCTGCAGAGATAGGGCGGACTATAGGGGCCTGAATTGTCTACAATGTGCAGTCAAAACAGCCGGATCGCGTACACGGCATCCCAAACAACATCAGATATTCTTTGGCATCTTCGCTAAAGCTGCGAGATCCTGTCACATAAATACCTTGAACCGTATCTCTTATACTGATACTCTACGATAATGGATACTTTCGCGCGGTTCCCACTGCATACGTACAGCCCACCTCCCGTCCAACCGACCGAGGGACGCTGCCGCATAACGTACGGCTCGAATCGCGGGGATAGATCCGAGAGAGTAAAAGAGAGGAATAGGAGTATGAAATCACGAGGAAAAGTGTTGCAAAGATAAGGTGTTTAGTATAATGGATTTAAGATTGTTAGTAGAGCAAAGGGACAAAACGTGGTAGAGACCATTGTAGTCCGAACATAAAACCCTGAACGGATCGTGTTGGGCATATGTCGAGCTACAATGGCTAAGGAGTAGAGGACGAAAGTTTCGAGTCCTTCTACTAGGAACGTTGAAATTTAAGCGTGTTAATAAATGCTGGCTGTCTACATTACCATTAATAAGATTAAATAGAAACATGACACCCAGCATCGTTCTACGGTTTGTTAATGGTGGTAAGTTGATTAATAAAAGTCTACTATGATAGGAGGGAAGGTGAAGGCTTGCATTCCAATTTAGTCCCCTAAGTGCGAAAATAAGAAAGTTTTTTTGTACGGATTCTATGTGATCTTGGTGCACACCGTATTGTGGACTCCAGACACACGATCCATACTCAAGAATCGGACGGACCAATGATGTGTATAAAGTTTTTGTAATGTATGGGTCGTTGAATTCTTTTGACCATCTTTTAATAAAACCAAGCACACCCATAGCTTTATTAACCATGGTGGATATATGGTCGGTAAATTTAAGTTTCAAATCTAATAGGACTCCCAGATCGTTAACCTGAGTTAAACGTTCTAAGGCAATCCCATAGAGAAAGTACGTAGCCTGGTGAGGGCTAGATCGATAAAATGACATGAGTTTACATTTCGATCCATTAAGCTTTAGGTCATTTGCTAAGCACCAATTTTGAAATTTATCCAAATCGGATTGAAGTCTAGATTGGGCGCTAGTAGATCTATATTGAAGACAAAGCTTAACATCGTCAGCGTACATTAGTACTAGTGAGTCAGTTATCAGGCAAGGGGCAAGTCATTAATAAACAAAGTAAAAAGTAAGGGTCCAAGATGGCTTCCTTGAGGCACCCCAGATGTGACGCGGACTGTACGCGAGGTAACATCTTTAAAGAAGACACGTTGGGTTCTTCCAGATAAGTAGCTCGAAATCCAGATAAGGAGATCAGTTGGGAATCCCAAAAGACTGAGTTTACTTATAAGAAGCGAATGGTTAACAGAATCAAATGCTTTACTGAAGTCAGTGTAAATGACGTCTGTTTGTAAGCCATTCCGGAACCCATCCGTGACAAAAGATGTTAGCTCCAATAAGTTGGTGGTGGTGGAGCGGCGCTTCATAAAGCCATGTTGGCACGGGGATATTATTGAACTACATAGGTGTTGCAAATGTGGAGTAATAAGTTTTTCGAAAAGCTTTGGAATTGCTGACAATTTGGAAATGCCTCTATAATTTGAAGCATCCGATTTTTTCCCTTTTTTATGCAGAGGGATAATGTAAGATTCCTTCCACATAAGGGGAAAAATCGAGGTCTTCAGCGATAAATGAAAAAGTTTAAGAAGCGGTTTGCACAGGGCCACGGCGCAGTTCCTCAGCACACAGCCTGGTACTCCATCGGGGCCTGGCGAATACACGGGCTTAACCCTAAGAAGATCCGATAACACACCACTTTGATCAAAAGATGGGCAAAAAATAAGGTTGGCTGATTGGATATTATAAGTGTAAGGCTGAGCTGGAGTGGTGCTATGTGAATACGTTGTTTGAAAAAACTTTGCAAAGAGATCGGCCATTGCCAGATCAGTGTTCGCAGAAGAGTTCTCAAACGTAAGCAGAGACGGAAAAGATACAGATTTGCGCTTAGTGTTTACAAAGTTATAAAACTGCTTCGGGTTCTGAGTAAACTGAATCCGGCAGCGGCGAATATAACTCCTATAACATTCGGCGTTATGCACGGTGAAATTAGACCGAGCTACTAAGTATCTTGAATAACTAACTGTACAGCCAGATAATTTATGTTTATTTAAAAGTCTATTCATCGCGTTCTTTAAATTTAATAGATGCCTTGTATACCAAGGTGAATTAATTGAACCAGACGGATATTTCCATGGCACGCAAGCGTCGAAAAATAAATACAAAGTGTGATAAAATTTATTTAAGGCAATATTAATATCTTCACATGCCAGTAAATCGGACCAATCAAATTCAAGAATTAACTCGTTTAGTTTAGTAAAGTCAGCCTTACGGAACAAACGTACTTTTTGAGATTTAAGTTTAGACTTAAGGTCAATGAAGCTGTTGTTTTCGATTAAAACTTCAAGAGTGGGATGATACGGATCCTCAGGGTTAGAAAGGGGCAAAGTTCTAGAAAGAGCAATTCCATCAGGATCAGAAACGAAACACACGTCTAGCAGCCGACCTAAGGAATTTCTAACGTGGTTAATTTGCCCGAGTGACATGTCGAACATACCCGCAGGGAAGTCGTGGTGCGAGTTAAGCATTAAGGACGGTGAATTCTCAACATTGGACCACATAAGATCTGGTATATTGAAGTCCCCCAGAGCTACCAGCTGGTCCCCGTCAGACAAACGGTCCAAAACGAGACGAATAGCGGACAAATGTTGCCAGTATGTGGGCGGTTCCGACGAAGGTGGTATGTAAGAACAGGTAACATATAAAGATTGACCGGACAGAATGATTTTAACGCAAAGAAATTCTATGTCACCATTCTATGTCATACTATGATAAAGAATCTTACAAAGCGCATAACAACCAGGATAGCCACATTGCAAAATGGAAACTATAATGTTTAGAATCAAAGTATGATGGAATAAATTTAATTTATGGAAACAATCTTGCAAACGCTTGACACTGTTTCATTCGACCCCTATTATTTAAAAAAGTTAATGATGCGAGAACGAGATATTATATTTTATTTCACCCTCAATAAAGTTGGCACCACCGCGAGTTTGGTTTTCAGGAAGTTAAAATAACTCAAAAAATGCTTTCTAATCGAACTTCCTATTGAGATCGCATGAGCTTTTGGTCTTCTACTAAGATGGAACTCTTGTGAACCCGTGAGAAATGTTTCGTTGCACAACTATTGGTAGAGTCTTGTTTAATGTGACGGATTCTTTTGAGCTGATTCATAGCGATGAATGAATGAGGGCTTATTTGAAATTTTTGAGTATGCCAGTAGCTTTCGATTTCTTATCCGTGGTTTCATGATTGGGTATGACTTCAGCAGAGTTGGGATCTGGAATACATGCCTGAATACTCTGTGAGATTAAATTATCCTGTGAGTCAGAATATCTTTTTATTTGGAATTGGTGAGAGCCCCGCACAGGTCTATCTACCGTCACCTAATCGGTTGCCAACAGTGCGAACGAATTACTTGTGGGAAAGTATTTTCTGCTAACAAAACGGTTCGTGCTGAGGTGTTGTGAAGCATCCGTCGGTGCGATTTCTAAAAAAATGCCGCTCGCAAAACCTGGTACCTATCGTCATCTGCTGCGCTAAGCTGCTTGTCTATGTCCTTTAAACCTTTTATATATGTAGTCTATCATGGAAACGTCACAGGAAACGTCATTGCCATTCCTGTGTACTAACATCAAATTTTTGTTTTTTTTAAGAGATTTTTTTTGGCTTAGTTTCGTTTTTGTTTTTTGTATCTCAACAACCAGTATGAACAGTAATCTAAATCAATAATAACAATTACTTAATTAGGGAATCGTCTTATTATTATGACATATCAAACGTCCAAACATAAAGGAAAAAGCATTATTTGGAACATATCCGCAGAAATTCAAACAGAAGTCAACACACCACCGCCATCAAGTACTCATGTACTTGAAAATAGAAAAATTACTTCTGTAATTTTATTTTCGCGCACCTCCAGCTGCATATGTGCCCACCTCCCGCCCAACCGACCGAGTGGTGCGTAACGTACCGTCGCGGGGATAGATCTGGGAAAGAGTAGGGGAAGAAGAGGATAGAGTAATATATTACGAGGAAGAGTGTTGCTCAGATAAAGCGTTAAGAATGAAATATTTAAGGATATAAATGGAGCAATGCCACAAGATGTGGTAGAGACCATTGTAGTCCGAACATAATACTCTGAACATTTATTGATATATATATTTCACTAATATATATTTAGTGATATATACAGTCACCCTTTTGTTTTTGGTTTACGTTAATACGAGATAAAATAATAAAGCAACAAGAAGTGACAGTGACAATATATATACATATAAACAGAACAAAAAAGACAATAAATAAAGTAAATGAGTTGCTGGTGACGGTTGTGGTGTGGAACTTTAAACAATCCGTAAACTAGCTGCAACTGGAAGGATTCATCGTAGCATCCCCATGCCCTGCACCTGCATCGAATGTAAAGCGAAAGTGGCAGCATGATTAAAGGATCCGAACGTAGAGCCTCAGCTATTTGTGCAAATATATGAAAGACGAGAAAAGACAAATTAAAATCCGTCTTGTGCTGTAATATTGCACCGTCCTTTCAATTTTGGTGTATACGTACATTAAAAATAGTCCAGCTAAAATAAATAATAAAGTTAGTACAAATTTCATTATAAATATATGTATGCCAACATAAATGTACTGCCTGTGGACAAAATTCAAAAAAATACATATGTATATGTATATATTATTTTACAATCACTGTCGCCCCCTACCCCTCGTTCTCGGTATTATACAAATTTATAAAAATAAATAGTTAAAGTGCGGTCAAAAATTATTTTATATATTATAGATCAAAATAAATTTGCTTAAATTATTTGGTGTACATGCAAATATATGCCGCGGTAATCTTATCGGTTTCGCATCCCACCGTTATCCGATGTTGTATGTATGTATGTACGTATATGCATTTCTTGGCACATTTAGTTTGACGGAAGGCCAAGTGATGCGCTACCCTACAACTTGGTTGGGTGTATTGTTTTTGGAGGCATTGGCGACCAACTGTTTTTTTTTTGGATATTCAGTACCTTAACTATCAAATTATACGACTATCAATAAATTAATAAATTTTTTTCGTTTTCGTCTTATATCGAAATTAAAATTTATTTTAATTTAATTAATTAACAAATATTTAAATATAGAATTTGAAATATTAAAAATTGCATTGCTTTCGCTTCTTTATTAAAAAAATAAATATTTTTTCATAAAATGTAAAGTAATAAACAGAAACATAATTCTACGACCCTTAATGATTTAAAAATTGGAGTGCAGGCTTCAGGTTTTAGATGAGACGATGGCGCATATTAAGCTTAAATTTTTTAGTTCGGCGGCTGTAAAAAAGCTCGTAGCGTAACTCCTTTAATGGAGCTGAAGACTCCCGTCCAGCTACTGCAATTTGTCATTACCAAAATTCACTGGAAATTATTTGGAGTTCAAAAATTTTATAAGACTTTTCGGGACCTTAGTTGAGAAAGATGTGAACATTCCTATTACCGAAAAATTTATTAATTTAATTCCTTGCCTCTCTGGTGAAACCAGAGAGTGATTATGTCAAAGCTATCGCTAGTTTAAAAAGAGTCTATGATAACGGATGTCTCGTCTTTGCGAAATAAATTAGTCAATTGTTCAGCCTTCCGAAAATTTCCCTGCCGTTTGCGTTGTCGTTGAGGGGTTTCATCGAAACTGTGTCATCAATTTATGAATCATTATTCATAGGAGATGATACTATAATGGCAAACTCAATGATTATACATTTACTTTTGAGAAGAGTGGATCCAATGACAAAGAAAAAATGGGAGGAGCCATTGGATTATGAGGAATTGCCGCTGTGGTCACATTTCGAAAAATTATAAAATCGTAGGTACCAGCACCTGTCCTCTGAAGAGACCTGCAAACCAACTTATTAGAAGTTCGTTGGCTTGGCCCTCAGCTAACACCAAACCAGCTTGCAGTTATTATATGGCTCAAAACCATGTTTTGGCCCAGTGCACTCCCTTCGCTTCCCTTGCTGTACTGCAAAGGTTTGAGTTTATTAAGTCAGCCTCCCTCTATTTAAAATGTTTGCGAAAGGTCACACGGTAGCAAAGTGCAAATCGACTAGATGTCAAATCTATGCAAGATCGTACCATAAACTTCTGCACCAATTATCGCCAAGTAATGCTAAATGAAGCAGATAAGCGATACCAGTTGATAGTGTGGAGAAAAGACCCATCTGAGTCCTCGAAATTGCAAGCTTAACACCATTACATAGGGCCCTGCACCAGCCCCATTCCTGGTTATAAGGTGCTTAAAGAGGTTGAGTGAATCCGCGAAATATATATTACCGCGAGCTTCTAAAGTTATTGGATCTGAGTTTTAGGTCGACGCCATGTTAGCGGGTACTGGTTGTGTGGAGGAGCTAAACATACATAAGTCTGAAGTAACTTAGGTTCTTCAAAACGCTGGGTTCAATTGAGGAAGTGGTTTTCAAACTTACCGTTAAGCCAATAACACTTTTGGACTCAGAGTTGACAAAAGCATTAGAAATCGCTTGGATTCCTAAAGATGACGTATTTGAATTTGAAATTGATACTTTAGTCATAGTTCGAAGGGCGACTAAGTGGAACATTCTTTCGGTGACATCAAAGCTATTCGACCCCTTTGGGATAATTAGCCCAATCCTTATTAAAGGAAAGGTCCTGCTGCAGGAACTTTGGTTTAATAAGTTAGATTGGAATGAGTCGATTCCACTGCACTTGGAAACAGCGTGGAAAAAATTCAGCTTCCCCTTGTCACAGTTAGAAGGTATCTCAATACCTAGATTTGTGATGAGTGAGCCGATGTCAACAATTCAAATTTATGCCTTTTCAGATGCATCGATGGGAGCCAATGGAGCTTTCGTCTATATTCGTTGCAAATCTGTCTCGATATAGACCAAAGTCCAAAGTAGCGCCGTTCAAGACAAAGACGCTTTCCCGTCTTGAGTTATGTGCCGCTCACATTCTCGCAGACGTCTGCCACAATATCAATCCTCTCATTAAAGTACCGAAGGAAGTATATATTGGATAGATTCAGAAGATTTTTTTCTTTGGAATCGTTCCCATCCATCGTCGTTGTCAAGGTTCGTATCAAATAAAGTTGCTGAGATTCAAAAGTGGTCAGGGGAAAGCACTAGGAGGCATGTACCAACTAAACATAACACCATAGATATTGTGTCAAGAGGTGGAGTAAAGGAGATGGTAGAATCGATCTGAGAATCACTTAAAGAAGTGTACAAAATTAGTAGTTACTTCTGATAGTGTACCTTCACCTGTCGTATATCAAGAAGCTTTTAATTAAATTGTCAATTTCAATTTGTTCAGAGCTACGTCCGATACTTGCACGAGTATCGTCCAAGTAGTATGCGAGTAGTAAGTAGGCGGTAAGTAGGCTCAGTTTGGGTTGGTCAGTGGCTCTAAGATAGATTAGGTTAGGTTAGACGGCTGGCGGTTTCCTCATATGGAGGTGGTGCCTATGCACGCAAATTCGTATTTTATGCCATTGCATGTGATGTCCCTGTGACCTGGGACTCAGATGAGGAAAGTGTTTTTTAGTAGTAGAGACGTATTTTTTAGAGGTGGAAATACAAGCACATCGTCGGCACCGCTTACGGCACGGATACCCACTAGCTGTCCGGGGCTGATTATTAGCGAGGAGGATCCCCGAAGAGGGATCTTCGCTTTACTCACAGTAACCTTAGCCGGGCTACCCTAGCTCAGGGCTACTAGGCATTCTTAGATCATCTCACAAACTCTTTGCACCGAATATCTAACAGGTTTGTCAATTTTTTCTTCTTCTTACTTGTCTGATGTTCTTGGACGAAAATGTTCTCTGGCGAAAAACTGACTGAAAAAATCATATTGCACATCTGGCACACGTTTCTTGAAGACTGACGTTTGCCTAGTATGTATTTAAATTTGGTAATGTCCGCCACCATTATGTCACCTTATGTTCAACATCGAAAAAGCGAATTTCTTACGCTTTGGAGGCTGATTTAGCAGTTGAAGACTTTTAAACTGTGAATCAAGGGTACCGAGTTGGTCATTGGTTTTGCGAAAACTGCTAACCAACTCTTTAAATCCAGTGTTAGTCTGTCTCATAAACGGAACATCTGAAACAGAGGCCGTAAACACTTAGCGTGTACAATGTTTTCACAGAGCCGGCAGTGGATGGTAGGCTGGGATGAAGAGATTGTCTATTATAAGTCTAATTATAAGACGCAAAGACAAGCCTAAATTATTTGATTATTGATTATAAGTTTATGCAAATTTATTAATAAGCTTATGTAAATTTATGAATATATTTTTTTTATTATTGAAGTACTTGGAGAAATAGATTAAAGCACACCCTTCTGAACCAGACCTAAAACTAGAACCTCAATCTCTAATTATCCCGCCACGCTATATAGATTGGCTGGGAAAGCTTGGAAATGAGATCCATTTTCCTCGACGGTGAAATGGAATGCCATCCTCAGTTCCCAAGAGGACGTTACGCATCACTGATCGATTAAAACCCTCCATATTGACGAATGCACTGTAGGCCAGCATACCATCAAAAGTAGCTAAAAGCAAAAATTTGGTTGAATATCAATAGTATTGGTTGGAAAATTATTACTCTGGTGTTTTTGGGGTCGACGATTATGAATGGCAGATTAAATAAATTCCAAATGGCGGATATGGCGTACGATATTTTTAAATCTTTTCAGTTCTCATCTAGGTTTCTTTGCGTTCGGTCGTTTTTCTTCTTCTTATGCCGCTCGTATGTATGGAGTGCAGTGGTGAAGTTACTACGTGAAGTTACTACTACGCAGCTTCGTGGGTGTGAGGCCGTTCGGTGCTCATCGATTTGCCGCCGTGGATATCATACCGCCTGTGTTGATTTGCCCTCGGAGGCTATAAAACTTCTAATAAACATTCCAAACTTGATGTGGCAATGTGATAGTTGCGTCATTGGAAACGACTCTCATTCATAAATAGATGAGCTTAATAATAAGGATCTGGATCTGGAATCCCTTTACCTGAACCTTAATGCAAAATTGGATCAGGCTTTGGAAAGTCCATCTGGACTCATGGCTTTTTCAGAGGGTTCGCAAGTTGTGGCGCCTCCTACTAATTCTACTAGTACTGGAAATAAAAAGACTACCTTGGCCCAGGTCCCCAATGCTTCAAAAGTAGCTGTTCCAAGAAGGATGCGGAACAACCCTAACAGGCGCATTGTTGGACATGCACCTAGCTGTGCTCAGCTCCACGTTCTTCCCACCTTAAAATACCTGCACATTGGTAAATTTGCAACGACTACCCAACCGGAGTCACTCAGTGATTTTGCCTGTGCTAGGTTGGGTAAAAAAGATGCGGATATCAATGCTCTCAAATTCGTCAATTTCCCGCTGTCTGCAACGATGACTTTTGGCCCATGTCGGTAAAAGTTACTCGTTTTCTTCATAGAGGGCCTGCTCAGGTTATTGACCTCCCTGTGAGGTTTCCAAACCCTGGAACGTCAAAAAACCCCCAGTAAGCGGTGCCGCTGGAGCCATTATTTCTTCCTGTTCGCATTCTTCAACTGGTCATCACATTCTCCCTTTGCTGAGCCACCAACAACAATCGGCGCTGACATTTATAGAAACTGTTGACGCGTATTTTTCTTTTTTTGATTTTCTGCTCCCTTCAATGCATTATTTGCTCCAACAACAACAGCTGATTCCATGGTGGGCTGTTTACATCTTACCTTCGCTTGTGAATCTCCAGCAGCAACAAGTGGTTCGAGATCGTGTTGTTGGGAGCCCTTCTCTGTTCGTCTTCTTATCTTTTTTCGACGGGCCGTCCACTGGGAGATTGACCGCTTTTGGCGAATGGAGGAAATTTTTATTTACATTTTGGTCTGGATCGTAAAGCATCGCTGCGTGTGGACGCCCCATACTATAATCGCTCTATATCTTTATCTTTACCTGTCACTGGATTCGCACGGCGACTGGACATAGTTCGAGGTTCAATGGGGAGATTAAGGATAATTTACATGTGTCCACGTTTGCTATTTTGGAAGCTATGCGTTTGGGTATGCGGCCTTTTGCATCAGGACCCTGCCAGGGCCTCCACATTCTCATTTACCACCCAATCGCCCAATTCCTACAGTGGAGCGTATTGATCCTGTTGCCTTGAGCTCTAATAAGAGCTTAAAAGTTTTTTTCCAAGATATATCGGGAATGAGGACCAAGTCCCGCATGGTGCTCCTGAATTCTTCAGTCTGTGATTTTGATGTCATTGTTCTCGTGGAAACGTGGCTCAATAGCAACTTTAGATCCTCCGAGTTCTTCGAGTCGAACATGTTTCGAGTATTTCGGAAAGACCGCGATGCATCCAGCACTCATTGTGCGGGGAGGTTGTGTGATCATCGTTATCCGATCGCTACGGGCCACGTTGGTTAGCTTTCCGCTTGGCTTTCCACTTTTGGATCACTTCAGCCTGAGCTCTATTGTTTGGTCTCGGGACCCGGAGTCCCTAGACATGTTTCCCAGCAACGTTCACCAATCCCATGAAATCGTAGTCTTGGATGATATTTTTAGCATGGGTCTCTCCCAAGTAAACAATATTCTTAATGATTTATCGAAAATTCTGGATCTGATATTTTTAAACAATGTCGTAAATAGTAAAGTAGAAATTTGTGAACCATTAAGTCCGTGTGATATGCACCATTAGCCATTCAATGTGTAGAATTTTATAGTTTTTTTCCTTCACCTTCACCTACATCATATGAGTCTATCCTTTCACTTATTAATACCGCTATTGCATGTTTTGATTTGATTACAAGCTTCCCTGATACACAAAGGGTCTAGAAAACCTAAAGAATAGAAGGGACAAATTTTATAAGCGATTTTTAAAGTCAGGGGAACAAAGAGCTGGCGAGATGTACCGGCAATACAAGCGTGAGTTTGAATTCCTAAATACATTTTTGTATAAACAAAATATATCTCCGATGTTGAAGCTAGTCTCTATATCCAACCCTAAAGCGTTTTGGCGGTTTGTGAATGGGAAAAAATCATTTTCTGATATACCTTCTTCCATGTCTTATGGGGATATGGGAGCCATCTCCGATAAGGACATCTCTGATCTTTTTGCTAAATATTTTGTCTCAAACCTGGAGCCGAAGGACTCTTGGGACACACATTCATGAATGTAGCAGCAAGGTAGACGTCACAAATAAAAAGACTACCTTGGCCCAGGTCCCCAATGCTTCAAAAGTGGCTGTTCCAAGAAGGATGCGGAACAACCCTAACAGGCGCATTGTTGGACATGCACCTAGCTGTGCTCAGCTCCACGTTCTTCCCACCTTAAAATACCTGCACATTGGTAAATTTGCAACGACTACCCAACCGGAGTCACTCAGTGATTTTGCCTGTGCTAGGTTGGGTAAAAAAGATGCGGATATCAATGCTCTCAAATTCGTCAATTTCCCGCTGTCTGCAACGATGACTTTTGGCCCATGTCGGTAAAAGTTACTCGTTTTCTTCATAGAGGGCCTGCTCAGGTTATTGACCTCCCTGTGAGGTTTCCAAACCCTGGAACGTCAAAAAACCCCCAGTAAGCGGTGCCGCTGGAGCCATTATTTCTTCCTGTTCGCATTCTTCAACTGGTCATCACATTCTCCCTTTGCTGAGCCACCAACAACAATCGGCGCTGACATTTATGGAAACTGTTGACGCGTATTTTTCTTTTTTTGATTTTCTGCTCCCTTCAATGCATTATTTGCTCCAACAACAACAGCTGATTCCATGGTGGGCTGTTTACATCTTACCTTCGCTTGTGAATCTCCAGCAGCAACAAGTGGTTCGAGATCGTGTTGTTGGGAGCCCTTCTCTGTTCGTCTTCTTATCTTTTTTCGACGGGCCGTCCACTGGGAGATTGACCGCTTTTGGCGAATGGAGGAAATTTTTATTTACATTTTGGTCTGGATCGTAAAGCATCGCTGCGTGTGGACGCCCCATACTATAATCGCTCTATATCTTTATCTTTACCTGTCACTGGATTCGCACGGCGACTGGACATAGTTCGAGGTTCAATGGGGAGATTAAGGATAATTTACATGTGTCCACGTTTGCTATTTTGGAAGCTATGCGTTTGGGTATGCGGCCTTTTGCATCAGGACCCTGCCAGGGCCTCCACATTCTCATTTACCACCCAATCGCCCAATTCCTACAGTGGAGCGTATTGATCCTGTTGCCTTGAGCTCTAATAAGAGCTTAAAAGTTTTTTTCCAAGATATATCGGGAATGAGGACCAAGTCCCGCATGGTGCTCCTGAATTCTTCAGTCTGTGATTTTGATGTCATTGTTCTCGTGGAAACGTGGCTCAATAGCAACTTTAGATCCTCCGAGTTCTTCGAGTCGAACATGTTTCGAGTATTTCGGAAAGACCGCGATGCATCCAGCACTCATTGTGCGGGGAGGTTGTGTGATCATCGTTATCCGATCGCTACGGGCCACGTTGGTTAGCTTTCCGCTTGGCTTTCCACTTTTGGATCACTTCAGCCTGAGCTCTATTGTTTGGTCTCGGGACCCGGAGTCCCTAGACATGTTTCCCAGCAACGTTCACCAATCCCATGAAATCGTAGTCTTGGATGATATTTTTTAGCATGGGTCTCTCCCAAGTAAACAATATTCTTAATGATTTATCGAAAATTCTGGATCTGATATTTTTAAACAATGTCGTAAATAGTAAAGTAGAAATTTGTGAACCATTAAGTCCGTGTGATATGCACCATTAGCCATTCAATGTGTAGAATTTTATAGTTTTTTTCCTTCACCTTCACCTACATCATATGAGTCTATCCTTTCACTTATTAATACCGCTATTGCATGTTTTGATTTGATTACAAGCTTCCCTGATACACAAAGGGTCTAGAAAACCTAAAGAATAGAAGGGACAAATTTTATAAGCGATTTTTAAAGTCAGGGGAACAAAGAGCTGGCGAGATGTACCGGCAATACAAGCGTGAGTTTGAATTCCTAAATACATTTTTGTATAAACAAAATATATCTCCGATGTTGAAGCTAGTCTCTATATCCAACCCTAAAGCGTTTTGGCGGTTTGTGAATGGGAAAAAATCATTTTCTGATATACCTTCTTCCATGTCTTATGGGGATATGGGAGCCATCTCCGATAAGGACATCTCTGATCTTTTTGCTAAATATTTTGTCTCAAACCTGGAGCCGAAGGACTCTTGGGATGAGCAGGGAGTAATTCAGAAAATTTGGCCTCTTCTTGTGGTTGGAAGCTTGGAAATATTAGATTGTGACCTTGTTGAAGATTCTAGTCATTTTAATGAGCCGCTTTATCAAGAAGTGTATCTCATCCCTAACCACACCTCTGCAACTTGTGTTCTCCTTGTCACTATCCTCGGGTAAATTTGCTTTTCGTTGGAAAATTACCAAGGACACACATTCATGAATGTAGCAGCAAGGTAGACGTCACAAACTACCGTCCAATTGCCAAGATGTGCAACATTGCAAGTTACTGGGGCGTATAGTCACTAAAAAGTTAAAAATTTTGATACGTAACCTTATATCTCACAATCAGCATGGATTCTTGCCGGGGCGATCCACCACAACTAACTTAGTGGTTTTCTCTATGCACTGCCTTTAAGCCTTTGAGCGCCGATGTCAGGTTGATGCTATTTATACGGACTTCTCTAAAGCCTTTGATAAAGTTTGCCACACAGCCCTACTTGCAAAACTGTTCAGGTTAGGCGTTCATTCCTCCTTGTTTAGCTGGTTGGAAGCTTATTGGTAGATCGACCATTGGAGAGGCCATCTCTATTTCCTTCGTTGCCTCTTCTGGGCTTGTGCAAGCTTGTTCTTTGATGCCTTCTTCTCCACATCTGTACCAGTGTACTCCTCCACCGTCGGAGGGTCGGTGGAGGATCGGCGCACTGTGGCAGCTTTGATGTTTGTTAATAATATTGTTTCTAGCAGCAATTTTAATGTCCCCCAGAGAGATCTTCGCTCGTTTTCTCCCTTTCGGCTAGCTTAAATGAGCCCATCGATCGAGCATTACTTTAATTCCTTACCACTTAGCCTCCGAAACAAGTGGGGCTCAGAAAAACACGCTTTAAGGGGCTTATTGGTTTTTTAAGTAGTATGTAAGTTGATTGTATAGTAGCCATGTATGAACAGATGTAAAAACAAAAGCAACCAAATGCAAAGACTCATCGACATTCAAAGACCACAATGTCCTGTAGTAAAAAATACGATTTATAAAAATAAACTAAAATTTTTTTTTGAGATTAGGTTTATTAAATCAAAAATGAGTGTGTTTCATTTTACATTTGATTTTGAAGAGATTTAATGTTGGAATCGTTTTTTATGAAGTATATATATGTACGTTTTAAAAATGATATGTACTAAAAACAATGATGGTCAACGCAATTACACAGCCTACATAATTCAATATTTGGAACAATTTATCAATTATCATATTCTTTTCTTAGGTGTACCGTGGAAACTGTATTCTTTGACGAAATACTTCATACTATTTTTAGTTCGATTTTCTTTACAAAGGCATATAAATCTGGTCCAAGTAGTTTTTTTGTTTTTATTACATTGTTATAAAATCTACTTCAAAATGTTAAAAACTAATAGGAGGAACAACTGTATCTTTATAATAATGTGGTAAATATAAGGTAGTAGGACAATGGACATATTGCTTGGTTAGATGTTCTTGGGTTTGGTTCAGTTCCGCGTTCGGGTCAGATTCCAGCAAGTAACACGTCAAAAGGATACGGCGGGTTCAGTATTGCCTCGAGCATTGCTGCATTTGTTACCTTATTATTAGGTAATGTTCATGTCACGATATTACTTCCGGTATCTCAGTTATCGTTCTTGGGCGGATCCAGTTGGTGATGTAGATAGGGTTTGGTACTAAGCATCAACATTCTCTGTTATTAGGTGCCAACATCTGCACTACCAAATCTTGTCCATGTAAACCGACAGATAATATGTAAGGCTGCATTGTTTAAGTTCGCTAAGGCCGTCACACTCATCATTTATGACATCTATGATATCTTTTTCAGATAAGCTTTTCTTTATTTTTTCTTCAAAATCCTTGAAGTTTTATTTTCGTATCCAAAGCGGATCTATATTCCAAAAAGGATCTGTTAAAGAGAGAGGATATTTCCACGTAAAAGTCCTAAACTATATTCAGAATGTTATAAAATTTATTTAAAATGATATTTATATATGTACATGTTATCCAATTCATAGTTCAACTCAGCCAATAGGCTGAGTACTTAATAAGCCGATAAAAAATATATTATATAAAAATATATTTAAAATTATATTAACAATATTAAATCTGAGATAAAAATTATTTTTTTAAGAAGGGAACTTCGAGAAATATTTAATTGGCGCCCAACGGCCCCTCGTTCTAAAAAAAAAAGGTGTTCCATAAATGAATTTATTTAAAAATAAAAATTCATAAAAAACAAAGAGAAAAAGGAAAGCGTGGTTTTAAAAAAACTAATATACATTTTCATAAACAAGTCCCGAATAACTATACCAAAATGTAAGTGACCGACAAACATGGTGTTCGCTCATAAATCAAACAAACATAGGGCTTATTCCTAAAAACAGTGCTCACTGAAAAGACAATCTGTGAAATTAATAAACAAAAACCTCAAAGGTTTTTATAACTAAAAGTGAAAAGATTTTGTTAAAAAAAATACAAAAACAAATTATTAAAGTATAATTTAATCAACACACTATCTTACAACAAAAATAATAAAAAACAAGAAAGGTAAGCTAACTTCGAAGTTTATATACCCTTGCAGTTAAGTGGCAGCTTGTATTATTAGATATATATCGGATCGTATTTCGTCGGCCGATCCTTATGAAATTTGCAATATTTTACCCATAGAAAGTCCTATCCTTCTAACTTAAAAACGCCACAGCTGTAACACCCGCGATCAATTATTTATATGGCAGCTATAGGATATAGTCGGCCAATCCCGTCCGTTCCGATTGATATACAGCCTGCAAAGGATAGAAGGATGTGTGCAAAGTTCCAAGACGATAGCTTTAAAACTAAGAAACTAGTTTGCGTAGATACAGACAGAAGAACATGCTTATATCGACTAAGGAGGTGATCCTGATCAAGAATATATATAATTTATAGGGTTGGAGATGTCTCATTCACTGCGTTGCACAATTTTGAACAAAATTATAATACCCTCTGCAAGGGTATAACAAGAAAGAAAAGGTAGTTGAAGCTAGGGCGAAGTTGATATACCCTTGCAGTTAAGTAGCAGCTTGTATTATTAGATATACATATATATCCGATCATATATTTCACTATCAAACATATTTTTAAATACAATTTTGGAAACAGACCCAAGCATCTTTTCAAAACGCAAGGTTTTTTCATTTTCGATCGTTCAGTTATATGGCAGCTATATATTCTATCAGTCGGCCGATTCTTATGAAATTTGGCTGATCGGATAAGTTTGCCCAAAATGGAATCTGTAGAAGTCCCATCTTTCCAACGTAAAAAACAATAATGTTATGGCATTTCCGATAAATCAGTTATATGGCAGCTATAGGATATAGTCGACCGATCCTGACTTATATACTGCCTGCAAAGGAAAGAAGGGTGTGTGCAATGTTTGAAGACGATAGCATTAAAACTTAGAGACTAGTTTGCGTAGAAACAGACAGACGAACAGACGGACATGCTTATATCGACTCAGGAGGGGATCCTGATCAAGAATATATATACTGTTTAGGGTCGGAGATGTCTCCGCATCGCAGTGAATTTCATACTTTTGAACAAACTTATAATAACCTCTGCAAGGGTATAAAAGGGTATAAAAATTATAAGTCAGAGGAATGAGAGAAAGATCCTGGAGGGTGCCAACAATCGGGTGAAGTACGGTTTCGAGCACTTAGCAGTGGGAATCTACAAGTCGAATGCGAGGGGCAAGTCAGGAGGCATTGACTTGGAGATCGACGTCCAAGAGCCAGACATGGAGGAACCGGTTCAAGAGAGGCGCCCTAAGGGAACGTCGGATGTGGAGGAGGAAATTCTGGTGGGGTATACCTCAGAGGAAAGTGACTTGGAGGTTGCAGTGGTGGAAATCTAAAGAAAGTTTCTGATATAAATTTCAGCAAAGAAGACCCCGTAGCCGGAGTTATAGAGGGCCCAGGCGGTCATCTTAGGATTTGCTCGTCGTATATGGGCCACGACCATGTTGGACCTCCCCCGCACATGCTGCTTAGACGGCTTGTGGCAGACAACGAAAGGAGGGAGATCTGCCTAATAATAGGATGCGACGCCAACGCTCATCACCTTTAGTGGGGAAGCACTAGCACGAATGGGTGGGCTCAATCAATTTTTGATTTTATCCTCAGCTCTAAGCTCTTAGTGGGAAACAGGGGCTCAGAGCGCAACTTCGTCTTCAAAAACAGAGAGAAGTCTTTGATATTACTTTATACTCATACCTCTTGGCTGATGCGGTCATGATAAGCACTCATTTTCAGACCCCGCACATTTTGCGATTTGGTCTCGCTAGCAGCATTTAATAGAAGCAAAATCCTAACATCATCGTTACAATGAAGTTATCAAAGGGTCGGAAGAAACTAATAAGACGTTTAACACATCTTCCATGGTATTTTTTCCTGCAATTTTTGCTTGTATTGCTCTCGCGTACGTTTCGGAAGTCGTTGTTCCTGGCTTCAAGAGCTTCTTCAGACATCATTCCAATTGGAAGGCAAAAATGGCTTATAATATTTGCTCAATGAATTAAAATTCTGTGAACATACGATAGCATATAAAAGCAGGGATATGATTTCACAGACAATTCGGGAGTTTCCAATGCGTAAGACCGGAATGCCTCCGAATTTATTTCGTGGCAACATGGCAGTGCTTGTAAGACTCCGCTGAATCGATGTATTAAATCTATGATTTACTTCTTTTAAGCTTACTCCTGTTATACGAGCAGCCAAATTTGGTTGTTCGAAACACATCCCTGCAGTGTTTCCGTTGTTCGTACTGCCAGCAGTAGCAATTGGTATATCATCAGTAAATGCATTTATTCCCTCAGCTTCTGCTGAATAATTCTTTTATTTTCTTCAACAACATTCTTATTTTCTTCAACAACATTCTTGTCAACACCAGGAACTTGCCACTTTTTTATCGGAGTTCTATATGCAATGTGCAAAACACACTCGAAAAACCTAATCCAGGCGTGAAGACTTGATAAGCCATATTCAAAGAGGTTTTCATTAATAGACAAGCTCTTCACCAAATTCAGATCGTTCATATTCCTTGAAATTGCGTTACAGAATCCGAATGTTTGCGAAGAAGATTCCAATATGACACTGAACGTTTTGCCATCAAGCATGGTCATAGAAAATTGGTGATCAATTCTAAAGCCACTAACTAATGTTCCACTAACTAAAATATGGACTTTTAATATTTTCACTTTCTTTGCGAATTAAGTCTACCGATTCTTTCTCGCAAAGTATCTTAATGGGTCGACAATTTCGAGTAAAAGAAGGTCTACATTGGGTTGGAGTGCTAGGAAGGAACATTGGGTTGTAGTGCTAGCTACGAGGCCTTCGACTACGCAATTTTATAGTGTATGTATATAATATTTGTGAGACAGTAAGGAAATTTTATTGTTATATATAATTATAGTTATTTTTCTTTTTGATTTTAGATTATATTGTATAAATTGGATTTTTTTAGGAATTCTATTACGGTTATTCTATTTTCTGTTGTGGGATTTTTAAGGTAGTCAATGGCTGTGCGACTTTGATGTATTTGTTGCTTGATCTGTGTGATTTCTGAGCATGAGTCTAGGATGTGTTACATATTTACGGGAGTGGATTATTGGCAAAGGGGGCAGCTGCGTGTGGTGTTGGCATCAAGGAGGTGTTTGTGTGTTATGTTTGAATGTCCTAATCTGAGTCTTATAAATTTAATTTGGTCGATTCTGCTAATATTTTCTTGAATTAAGTTAGAGAATGTCAATGTGTTGTTGGTGTTGATGTTTTTGTACCATGTGTTGCATTTATTTATTAATGTCTCGTTTTCTTGCGTTAGTTGTACCTTCAGGAATTTGTTGATGTCTTTTATATTTATATTAGGAGTATATATTAGTGACATTTTAGTTGCCCCTTTTGCTGTTTTGTCTGCTAGTTCGTTTCCGTTTATGTTAGAGTGTCCTGGGATTCACAAGATTTTTATTTTTGGTTGATTTATTTGTAATTGTGATCTGATGTGTGCGGGGTAATTGTTGTGGTTGCGGATTGCTTCTATCGCTCCCAGAGAGTCGGAGCAGATAAAAAATTTTCCAACAAATTTTTTGAGGGTTTCAGAGTGAGATGTTTCTTGGGTTGGGTTGTGGCGTGTATAGTATATAGAACGGGCGGTCTTGTGGTCTACCTTTTCGGTGATCCTGATGGCTATAAGTTCCTGTTCTTTGATGAAAAATGGGCATTTTCTGTCCATGGAGGAGTGGTTGTTTTTGCAGTTAATGCATTTAGGTGCCAGTCTACATTCAATATTATCGTTTGTGTGTGTGATTTCTGAGCAGTTTCTGCATGTAGGGCTATCTTGTTTACAGTATGTTTGAGGGTGGTTGAAACGAAGAAATTTTCTGCATTGCATTGGGCGTGGTATGTATGGGCGAGTGAACACGACTTCGTAGCCGATAACTACCTTTTCTGGGAGATTGGTTGAGGCAAAAGTTAGTGTAATTAGACCTGTTGGGATTCGTTTTTGGTCAACGAATTTTGTCCATTTGTAGACTTCAGAAACTTTTTGGGATCTTAGCTCGAATAGAATTTCTTCTTCAGATATAATTCTAAGCACATTAAAATATATTACACCCTTGGTCTCGTTAAGGCTCTTGTGTTCGTTCGCTTATACGTCTATTTCACCAATTTTTTTAATTTTAAGAAGTTTGTCGGCTTGGTGGATGTTTTTTGTTTTCATTAGTAGTGTTCCTGCTCTTGTTAGTTTGCATTTTTCAACTTCACCTCCACAGATGTAGTCAACTGATTTTTTTTATAATGAACGGGTTTGCAGTTTCTAGGGATATATTGTCTTTTCTTTTTAAAATTATATATTTTAGTTCGTTAATTGTGCTTGAGTTTTTGGAAAAGGTTTATTTTTGTCTGGCGGTAACATATTGGTGTTGTCGGGGCGAACCCCTGCTTGTGGTTGATCGCGTGACTAATAGTTGTTTTCTAATTTTTTGTGTCTCTTTTGTTCACTTGTTTTTTTTTCGAAAAGTTTGCTGATAAGCTCTTGTCGCTGGTGGTCTTAGATTGTCGCAGTTGCACGTCTTTACTCAATGAGGTCTGGAGTGGAACTGTAAATATAAATATTGATCTATCATGTTTCCATTCATCAGTCATCAAATTTTTGCCAGTACGTTGAATGGCCACTGCTGCCATCACAGCCCTATTTTTTTTGTAGTAGTTAATTGGCTGTTATTATTGTTTTCGATATGGGTTGGAAAACTTTCTGGGTGTGCTTCAATAATCTTAGCAATCGTATGGTCCACTATGCTTTGTAGTGCTATTTCAGCGAAATGATCAGGGATCGTGATGAGACTGGCATAGAATTTTTTTTCACACAACGCAGTTCGTCGTTGCATGGATATATATCAGCGTTTTGTCCTTTGGCGGCTCTCTTTGAAAAACTCCATTTGTACTTGGTGTCTCCAACATCTAAAAATAGGGCAAGTGATTTTTCATCAGAAAATTTTAACGGTAAACGCTGTGGGGTAGTCAAAATTTTCATTATATTACCGGTACACTCTTCGTCGGCATTTACCTTTGATACCAACTGTAAAGCACTGCGTTTTCCAGCTTTATAGAAGATGCAGCTTGCAGATAGATACCAACAATGCATCTGATGGGACATATTCAGTTAGGTCAGACAATTTGTTGACTTCTGTTTTTTTGCGACAATCCGCAAAATTTTTTTGCGCACGTCCAACATTTTTTGAAGATGAAATTTTCATTAATACCAGCTGCGTATCTAGCCATATCTAGTTTTTCGTTTCGAAAAAATCTTATTTCTACCACAGTCGTTCAACATTACTATAAGCTTACTAGTAACATTTCGCAACATTTTGGCAATCTCGCACTGCTCTTCCAGAGTATGTTTAGGGTTTTTTAAAAACACTATCAAATACTAAATTTTCTTTGACAACAAACTTCTTGGTTGGGATGACTTCTGAATGCCATACTATAATAATAATCCCTTTTTGCTACCGACATTGTGCCTAAAAAGTACCATAGTTTGAAGGCTAGCAGGTAATAGCAGTTCATATTACATTTTGGACGCCACTGATTCACACTTTCGGTTAATAAAAGTGTTGGACTCCACGAAAGAGAGGCGTACGCTAGTCCGGTCTCGTTGCTAATATACTGAATTACCACAACATTTTATGAGCTACACATTTATAGACCGGTCACAAACATTGATTTTTTTTGTAATACATACTTTGAAGCTCTTTGCAAAATCATATGGTGTGTTTGTCCGTTCACAGCTGATGATCAGCTGATCGTTGAGGTTTTTAAAAGCTGTTATAAATCTAATCAAAGCATCTGTTTTGAAAGTGTGAAAAAATATAAGCGCTTTTTAAATTTGAATTAAATACCACTAGCGGCACCAAATGGCCCACTGTGCCCCGCTACGTTGAGACAGCGGTTAATTTCAAAATCTCCACTAAGCTAGCAGTACGCAATCCTAGGAAGGACAATTCTATCTACTAGATATATCCTTACAGGAACCACCTACAGAGAGTTTCGAGACTTATGAGGGACTTAACACTATGGGAGAAAAACTTACAGTGGGAAGCACCAAGGCGTACCATAAGGCCTGTCCCAAGAAGAGACTGGGTAGCAGCAAATCGAAAAAGCCACCTTGGTGGCCACCAAACGCCCACCAAACGGACGAGGCATGGGAAATCTATAAAGCTGAGCTTAGGCTCTACAGCAACTGCGAAAGCCAAAAAGGGCCGCCTGGGCTACTTTCTCAACTAATATCCTGGGGACATCAGAGGCCTCTCGCCTAAAAAGGTCTTTTAAAATACGACCCCCAACGTAGACTGAAGGTCCTTAGAGGGTGGCTGCAGCAAAATCATTGCGTACGCGGACGATTTGCTACCGCTTTTGTAGGGAATTCCCCGCAAACTCTGTACGACCTTATGACAGAGAAGCTGGGAATTAGCATAGTATAACGAAATTTTTTGCGCTTTTATGCTCGCAGGTGTAACGAACAGCTTTCCTAGACGACTCAGTCTACATTCGCTCCAGTGGCCCTCCTAATACAGCGCCAGAGGCGCCTGTTAGTCATGGCGAACCCTACTGTACCCCTGCGCGCCCGAAAACACTCCATCCCAACCTGCCGGACGACGTTCCATCTGCCGGCTTTCTTCCGCCTCCTCTTCTACCTTGTGCCTCAGCTACATCCAATAACTTTGGCCAGTGCTCGTCCCATGTCCTCTGATCCTCTCCTACAAACTGAGGGATCATTGTTTTGACCGTCCTGTTTGCCCTTTCCTTGGGATTTTCGTGCGGCGTGTACGGTGCGGTTAATTGATGTCAAACTCCGAGCTCCTCGAGGAACTTTTTGCAGCTCCTACTGGTGAACTGGACACCATTATCTGGCACCATCACCTTTGGCTTCCCGTTCCGAGCAATAATTCGTTCGCGGCTTGCTTTCTACAGGGTCTCGGTTGTGGCTTTTCGCATTGGAACCATCTCCATTTCGAGAATCGGTCAATCATCACCAACAGCATGGTGTTCCCATGGTTGGACCTCGGCAATGGTCCTACGATATCCGCACATACCGTCATCCAAGGCGACTCTGCGATCTGGATCAGCATTTTTCCTGAGGCCTGCATCCGACTTGGTTTGTACCGCATGCTTGATTCGCACTGCCTGACTAATGTCCCTTTGCATCCATGGTCAGAAGTACCTTGGTACTACCCTTGCCATCGTTTTTCTTCCGCCAGCTGGTGCATCGTGGATCTCCTTTAGAAAATTCTGTCTCATTTCCACTGGTACACAGAGCTTCCATGACGCCACTTCTTCACTTCCTCTATGTGAAAAATGTCGGTAAACCAGGCTCGCTTCTTCCATGTACTTTGGCCATTTCTGTAGGTTTTTTTTGAATATTCTTCTTCAGTGCGCTTATCCAAATGTGGTCCGTGATCACGTCGAACTGGTGCCCCTCCAGGTAGGGTCTCATCTGCCTAATGGCCCATTTTATGGCTAGGCGCTCCTTATCAGTCGACGAGTAATTTTTTTCCGCTGCGAGAAGAGTTCGACTGGCGTACGCCACCACTCGCTCGCCCTCATCTGTTATCTACGTCAGGACTGCACCCACGCCGTTGTAGCTGGCGTCCGTTTGTAGTATGAATCCGGGCATGCCAGCACTGGAACCTCTGCCAACCGCAACTTCAGATTTTCAAACGCCTCCTGGTGTCTGGCCGTCCACTCCCATTTTGTCCCTTTTCGCAGGAGATCTTTTAAGGGTTTTGCGACTCCGCCGATGTCTGGGACGAAACGCCGATACCACGACGCCATCCCAATAACCTGCCGTATTCCCTTCACTTTTGTTCAGGGTTGCAGCTCTGTAATCGCAGCAACCTTCCAGGATCCATACCAATTCCATGGCTCGTTATTCGGTTTCCTAGGTACAGTAGCTCTTCCCTGAAGATCTCCCTGAAGAAGAAGAAGAAGAACACTTCAGTGTTCGGAATACTTTCTTCAAGTTTGCCATATGCTCATCCCTTGTGCGTCCGATCACGATGATGTCACCCTAGTATGCTTGCGGAGCAATATCCGAGCCAATGACTTGGTCCAAGACCCTTAGGAACTTTGCCGAGGTTGAATACAAACCGATCGGCATCACTTTCGACTGGTATAGGTATTTCCCAAAGGCCGTGTACTTCCCGTAAAGGCCGTGTACTTCCTGCTCCCCTCCTCTAAAGGGATTTGCATCTTGCAAGGGAATCGTCCCTTCTTAAGTTGCTCCAATATGAAATTAATTCGTGGTATCGGGTACGCATCCCTCATTGATTTTGCGGTTATTTGCCGTATGTCCACGCACATTCTCCATTGATCCTCTCCAGTGTTTTCTTTATCGTATCGATGGGTGAGCTATACTTGCAATTTGAAGGCTCGATGCGTCCCTTCTCCAGGAGCTCATCCACCGAAGAGGGTTCTTCGAATAATACCTATGTTTTATTGGGATGTCGTCTTTCATGGTTATCACCCCACTCGCCCAACGCCCATGCCTCCGCACGTGTTGCGTGCCTGCGCTGGGTTGACTACATGTCCTTGCCTAAGGTGTTGCTGCCCATTCGGCTGTTGCTGTTGGGGGCTTGCTGCCCATTGCTGATTCGCCTGCGGCTGGTTTGGGCCTATAGGTTATGATCAAGCTCACCTCTGCAAAAATCTTCAGGTAAAAATTAAATGTAAGTTTATTTTTCAAATCTTGCCCATTTAAGAAAATAAAGTTTAATTACACAGTTTGAGATGGTCAAAAATGGAGGCCTCTTGAGATGGTAAGAAAACCAAGTACAAAATGACGACGCGGAGGAGTTGAATATGACACAGAAGAAAAAAACTTGATAAAAATACTGGATGGAATGCGCACACTTTTCAGCTGTGCGTCGATGTCAATAAGCTGAACAAAATTAGCGAAAATATTTGCTGCAAATTATACAAAACATTGTGTACTGAATCTTTTCTTTCGCGCGGTTACCACTGCATACTCCACTTTGCTCTACTAACAATCTTAAATCCTTTATACTAATCGCTTTATCGAGATTCGACCCGTACGTTATGCGGCAGCGCCGGTCCGACCGGTTCAGCCGGTTCGACCCACTTCCCGCCATTGTTGTCCCAATATATGGGCATATGTCGAACTACAATGGATAAGGAGTAGAGGACGAAAATTCCTAGTCGCTCTTCTAAAAACGTTAAAATCTAAGCGTTTTAGTTGATGCAGGCTGTCTACATAACCATTAATAAGATTATATAGAAACATGACAACCCACATATTTCTACGGCTTATTAGTGATGGTCAGTTCATTAATAAAAGTCTATTAAAATAAGAGGGAAGGGGAAGATTTTCATCTCAACTAAGTCCTCAAAGGGCGAAAACCAGGAAGTTTTTTTGTACAGATTCTATGTGATCTCGGTGTTCGCCGTATTGAGGACTCCAGACACACGATGCATACTCAAGAATCGGATGGACCAAGCATGTGCATAAATTCTTGTTATGTACGGGTCGTTAAATTCTTTTGACCATCTTTTAATAAAACCAAGCACCCCAAATGTTTTAATGACTATGGTAGATATATGCTCGGTAAATTTATGTTTCAAATCTGATAGCACACCCAGATCGTTAACCTGAGTTAATCGTTCTAAGGCGTACCCATAGTACGAGTAAGTACGTAGCCTGGTGATGACTAGATCGATAAAATTATATGAGTTTACATTTTGATCCATTAAGGTTTTAGTTATTTGCACCAGCTTTGAAATTTATCCAAATCGAATTTATCCAAGTATAGATTGGGCGCTAGTGAATCTATACTGAAGACAAAGCTTATCGTCATCAGCGTACATATGTAAAGATGAATCAGTCTAGGCAAGTGGCAGTCGTTAATAAACAGTGTAAAAAGTAAGGGATGGATCTCTTGGTTTGGTTATTTAAATTTAGTAATGTTCGCCAAATTTATGTCAGCTTTTGTTTTGACTTCGATTTAAGCCGAGATATCGATCTCAGAAGTATTAGGGCCAAGAGAATCAAACATGTGTTTCTATGGTAGGATCACCTGAAAGGGTTTTGGTGCCGCCATAACTAATACTGTAGCATCGGTTCGTAACGGGGGTCCGGACGGCTGATTACCCAGTTCGGTGACTCTTAAGACGGTTTGACTTTTGGGTCTGGTGGTATTATTTAAACCGATGCCACATAGGCCATATCAGACAATTGTTTATTTTTACTGAAATATGCGGAAGCCGAATAAATTTTTCCCAGTTCCAGCCCTTGGGGTGGCCAGAGATATGAGGGGCTGCATAATTGTCGGCTGAGCAGGCTAGAAGATTATTCGCCACGACCACATCACGAACAGCAGACTTCTTACGCTTTGGCGACTCATATAACAATTGAAGATAACTAGTCTGTGAATCAAGCGCATGGAGTTGGTCATTGATTTGGCGAAAAACGGCGGATCAACTTTTTAAATTCACTTTTAGTCTGCCTCACGAACGACCTCATTTCGTCCTGAACAGCACGGCAACTATCACAGCGAAAGTGCAGACCAGATCTACGCGAAATGGCATCCGAAACTGAAGCCGTGAACCCGGCGAAAATGTGCAAAGAATAGAGATAAGAATCTCTTTTGAGCGACAATAAGTGAGGGACATTTCTGACTGTTTGAAGTAATATATATTCTGATCAACATCACCAACTGATTGGATATAAGCATGTTCTACTGTCTGCCTCGTTTTACTCACAGTAAGCCTTCAATTTTTATCGTTGTCGACTTAAAACTTTGCGCTTATCCATCCTTTAATTTGCGCTATATCAGATGGAAGGGACGAGATCGGATGCTACCTTCATCCTATAGCTGCCATATAAATGACTGATCGAAAATGATGTAATTGGGTGGCATTTGAAAATATAAGATGAATTATATCTTCTATTTAATATGTATAGAATATTAACATAAAATATAATATATATTATAAAATAAATATCCATTTAACTGAATTCAAAAAGTTACACAACACACCACAAAGGTCTTTTAACGTATCTCTCGATATCTCTCGATGTTCTATAGGAGAGATTCTCACAAACAGCTCAACATAAAGACTCAACAGAAACCAAACGCTAACTTAGAAACTAAGTTTCCTTCTCAGAGGTGTGTTCTTGTAAACGAAGCGTAAGGATAAAAAGGACAATTATTTGCGAGCTATGAAAAAATTAAGTGACCAGAAAGATAGAGAACGAAGATGAATGCTTTATTCTGTTGATCTCGCGTATGGAAAAAAAGTCAACAAATATTTTTGAGCTATAAATATGATCTATAACTACTTTACATGCATTCATTGCCGTTCGTAACCATTTTTATACCGCTGCAGTGGGTATTATAATTTTGGTCAAAAGTGTGCAACGTAGTGAAGGAGACATTTCAGATCCTACAACATATATATATTCTCTATCAGGATCACCGCTTGAGTCGATATAAGCATGTCCGTTTGTCCTTCTGTGTGTTTCTTCGCAAACTAGTCTCTCAGTTTAAAGCTAGCGACTTAAAACTTTGCACACATCCTTCTTTTATCAGGCGGTATATAAGTTGGAACGGCCGGGATCAATCGACTATATCTGCTATATAACTGATTGATCGGAAATGCCAAAAGTTGTTTGTTTAAGTGTTTTTTTAAGTTATAAGGATGAAACTTTCTATGGGTTCCATTTTGGGCAAACTTATCCGATCTGCCAAATTTTATATGGATCTCAGTTTTAAAGCTATCGACTTCGAACTGTGCACACATATTTCTTTCCTTTGCAGGTATATAATGCCGGACGGCAGTCGGAACGGACGGGATCGGCCGACTATATCCTAATGGTGCCATATAACTGATTGATCGGAATAACTTTGTTATTTTTTTAGTTAAAAGGATGGAAGAAGAAAAATTTGAGAAGCCAAATTTCTTAAGGATCGGCCGACTATATCTTATAGCTGCAATATAACTGATTGATCGATTGATTGATTTAAGATCGATGGATTTTTCAAATGGCAAATTTTATTTTGGTCAAACTAATTCGATCTGCCAAGTTTCATAAGTATCGGCCGACAATATATAATCCGATATATATCTAATAATATAAGCTGCTACTTAACTGCATGGGCATATCATTTTCGGCTCCGCCCGAAGTTACCTTTTCTGTCTTGTTCTCCTACCTTATTGTATAATAATTTCTCTGAGTCTTCAGAGCTAGGTATTATTATTCTACTTGTTTGCATCAATTGTTCAACCAACATATTCGTCGGAATCGTCTGACCTCAAACCATCTTACCCTTTTCAATTACATGACATGAACAAAATATATGTCTCTAAATTTCACTATCACAATGTGTTCAAGGACACTCATCATTTCATATTAAGTCAATGTTCCTAGTTGAATGCTAAGACACTGCTGTAGTATGCACATATATTGAATACCCACTGTACCGAGAGTACTTAAAGGGTGCGCACTGTAACACTTTGTTGCAGTGTTTACATAATCCAAAGTCCCGGTCATAAACCCTAAGTGGCCGAAATATGAACCGTTCGTTATGCCTTAGCCCGCACACAGAAAGTGCTAGTGTCAGCATAATCGTAACAAACGGTCAGCATATGCATACCCCTCGCGCCTCCACTTGAGAGCGCATAACAACGTACATTATTATATTCCTTTATATATAAGTACATAGCCGTCTCTCTGCCGCCGCCTGCGAGCAGCGCTGCTACGAGACTTAGCCTTACTTAGACTTAAGAAATATTGTAAAAGAACAGAGACATTTCGATCGTTGGAGCGACACCTCAGCTGCTCCTTTAAAATAAAGAAACCAAACCAACCAAACGCAAATCGGACTATTCCCTTCATCACACTGCTCTGATATCCTATGCTATCCACTCACTCCCCTTTTTAATTTCTAAGATATCTGACATTGCCAACTGTTACATTTTCGCAATAACCTTCTCTTAGCATAGTTTTTTCGAGCAGCGCACTACCATAACGAACTTTCTAGAAATGTTTTCATTATATAGAGCCTATACTGGTTTCAGAATGGGATTAGATTCAGTTAATCATCACCTTTTCATTTCTTCATTTCTTTTTCTTATAGGGTTTTTTCCGAAAATCTTACAATGAATATCATGCAATCTATCAAATTGTATGCGTCTAATCGCGTTTGTTTGTTAAAAAAAACCACGTCACAGATTATAAAGATTTAATTTAGTCTCCCGCCAAAAAGTCACCTAGGACCTCTGTTATTTGTCGTAATCTATTACATGCATGCATGCTGATGATGTAATGTTGTACTTTTCTTTCTCCGACCATATCCTTCATAGACAATTACAATTAGATTTTGATCAAAACTTTTTGTGATATTCTAATAATCTTCTCCTAACTTCTCGCCTCATGTCGTACTCTTGGGACTCTGGCAATCGTTTTCACCATATCGTTACCAGCTGACAGTATTAAACCTACATGCAGTGCAGGAACGACGATCTTGTGCTGAGGTAATTATTATCTATATTCTCATTCTTGGTCTGGTTGATTCCAAATTACTACTTTAACAGCTATTTTGTACTAAGCTAATAAATAGCTAATAAATACTTGGAAAATATTATTAACGGGACCGTGGCAATAGCCAATTTTTCAAAGGTCCACACAAAATGGCCTCTTGCGGTGAGCAGGATATCTCTGGACAGGATCATCTGAATAATTGGCAACAGGATGAGCTTTTCTTCATATAATCGCATGACTTTCTTTCTGGGTGGATTACCATGCAGATAACCTCTGCACCTTTCCGCAAAAATCACTCTATGAGGTCTTTTAAGCGATCGCAGCATGTTCTGATGAACTGCTAATATCGAGCCGCCGCTGCTACCTATAATATGACTATATTGTAAACGGTTTGGTTGGTGGATGTTTGGGCCAAAAATATTAATTTTTATTTTGTATGCATTAGGAAAAAATCACTCAAATGGTATAAAATTGAACAAGAATTAATTAATTTACGACAAAAAATAAGTATATTGAAGCACAAGGTATATTGAAATAAAAACTAATAAGGAATGCTATGCCGAACCTTTTGAAATTTGGCATATCAAATTATTTTGCCCAAATTGGAATCCATAAAAAGTCCTTCTAACTAAAAAAAACACCAAAGTTATGGTATTTCTGAACATTTAATTCTGGCCGTTGGGACTTATATACTGCCTGCAAATAAAAGAAGGATGTGTTCAAAGCTTCAAGTCGATAGCTTTAAAACTGAGGGACTATTTTGCATAGGAAAAAACAGACAGGCGGATAGGCGGATAGGCGGACATGCTTGTATCGACTCAGAAGGTGATCCTGATCAAGAATATATACAATACAATAATAGAAACATAAGACCTCAATGGGCACTAACAAGAACGCCATCCGAAAAGCGAAATGCTTTTCATGGAGCACTTTCTGCTCAGACATAAAAACACAACCCAAGCTGTAAAGCTTAGGAAAATTCTAAATCAATCAGCCACGAAGAAAGAAGATGGTACTTGGATAAGTACAAGTACTGCTGGACACTCACTTTCCTGGATACACTCCAGATGCAAATTCCCGGCCTACTGCAAGAGTCCCTGTCACGAAATTCATACTAGATATTGACCAGAATATCCCGACTTGACTGAGCAATACACAGTTTCAAGCCCTACAATCAGCCGGCTTCTATCAAATAATACCCACAAAAAAACCAAAATTAAGGGGACATTGCCACAAACTGGCTGTCGAATATATTTAACTGATCTCTTACGCTAAGAAAACTTTTGCAGCGGAGGCTCAAATCACGGATTGTTTTCATACCTAAAATGGGCAAGCCATCGCACACGACCTCATAAGATTTCAGAATATTCAGTCTATCATCCTTCCTGCTGAAGACCATAGAAAGAGACCGAGACTAGCCCCAATGCGCTTATCTCTTAAATAGAAAGATTAGAAGATAAGCGATATTAGATAGAATAGAAATAGAAAGCCCCCTCTTTGAAGGCATATTCTTTCGTAGCCGTTTTAGACATTTAAGGGCTTTCAGTAACGTTCTCCTTAACACCATAACAAAGGCCCTGACGACTCTTGGGGTAGCTAACCACCAAGAGGGACTCATTGATCAACTGCTAACCTGCAAAACAGTGTTGGCAACTTTGTGTTGGTGTCGGAGCTGGGTGGTGTCGTGATTGCCCAATCACGGCGGATATATAAATTCGGTGGAACGACCCACAAACCCTGTGAGCTACCCGCAGAAATTTTTGCGAGCAAGACATAACAGAAACAGTTCGTTACACCAGCTGGTGCCCAGCGGGTTACACCTGGCGCCCAAACTATGTGATGCCATTCGAGTCTAAAAATAACGCAGCTCCATGAAGGGGACGAAAAATTGCATATACGCGCTGCGCAAGAGGAAGCTAAGTGTAGTATACAGAGAGCTGGGTTTCCCAGCAGAGGGAACAATGAAACTATGAGGGCACTAGTAGCAAAGTAAGTCGAGGCAAACGACGATGAGATGGTGGCGGTCACACGTGGCTTTAAAAAAAAAAATTCATACAGAGATCCACGGCAAAACAAAGAGTGGTGAGTGAGCTAGAAAAGTTCATTCAATGTCTGGCAGTACTGGAAATTAAAATGTATGAGAAGCATGGAGCCACAAGTCCGAAAGCCAGTCCGGTGCAGGTGGACTATGCACGAATAAAATTCGTGATTCGTGAGTTCTAAGAATACATGGTGGACCTTTAATCTCTAATGAAGCCATTAGGGAAGTCAACGAAAGAAGTCATAGAAAGGCTTGTTGAGAACTGCATGACGCGAATAGAAGATCTTATTCGCGACTTATTCTTATGCGAGTTATCCGTAGAAGAAGAGGCGTTATATAGGCAACCCTCCACAGAACCACGCTGATTCTGTCAAATCACATCAAATGATGCAGCAACAGCCGAATCAGCTATGGGCAGCAACACCTTAGGCAAGGACATGTAGACAACCCAGCGCAGGCATCCAACAGGTGCGGAGGCATGGGCTATTGGACGAGTGGGTGCAGGAACCCCAGAATATTATGTGGGAGTAAGGAGCACAAAGTGCTGCAACGAGGGGGAAACGCGCAGCAAACTCGGCCGTAAAGAGGAAGGCATAGATCATGAGGGGCTGCCTCTCAAAGTTTGGGGTTTATCAGGAGACGATCAGAAATCAAGGCTATGATAGACACAGATTGGGAGGGAGATTGATGAAATTGGCCAATGGGAGCCACACGGACTCGCAAACCACACTAGAAAGGTTGTTCAAAATAACGCAGCACAAGAATTCCATGAAAGACGACATCCCAATAAAACAGAGGTATTATCCGAAGAATCCCAAAATACAAGAGGAGATCAACGCAATGGTGGATGAGCTCCTGGAGAAGGGATGCATCGAGCCTTCAAATGGCGCGTAGAGCTCACCCATCGTTACGATAAAGAAAACACTGTAGAGGATCAATGGAGAATGTGCGTGGACATACGGCAAATAATCGCAAAATCAATGAGGGATGCGTACCCGATTCCACGAATTAATTTCATATTGGAGCAACTTAAGGAGGGACGATTCCCTTGCAGGATGCAAATCCCTTTAGAGGAGGGGAGCAGGAAGTACACGGCCTTTGGGAAATACCTATACCAGTCGAAAGTGATGCCGTTCAGTTCAACCTTCTCCATTCAACCTCGGCAAAGTTCCTAAGGCTCTTGGACCAAGTCATAGGCCCGGATATTGCTCCGCAAGCGTTTTCATACTAGGTTGTCATCATGGTGATCGGACGCACAAGGGATGAGCATATGGCGAACTTGAAGAAAGTATTCCGAATACTGAAGGTGGCGAATTGGAGGATAAACACGGTAGTAGCACGGTAGTATAAGTAGCTCGAAATCCAGATAAGGAGACAAGTTGGAAATCCTAAAAGACTGAGTTTACTTATAAGAAGGAAATGGTTAACAGAGTCAAATGCTTTACTGAAGTCAGAGTAAATGACGTCTGTCTGTATGCCATTCCGGAACCCATCCGTTACATAAGATGTAAGCTTCAAGAAGTTGGTAATGGTGGAGCGGCGCTTCATGATGCCATGCTGGCACGGATATATTGCTACTTAGGTGTAGCAAATGTGGGTTGATAAGATTTTCAAAAAGCTTTGAAATTGCTGACAATTTAGAAATGCCCTTTTAATTGTCAGCGTCAGATTTTTCCCTTTTTTATGCATAGGAATAATGTGAAATCTTACATCCACATAAGGGGACAGAGCGAAGTCTCCAGCGATAGATTAAAGAGTTTAAGGAGTGGTTTGCACACAGCCTCGGCGCTGTTCTTCAGAACACAGCGTACTCCATCGGGGCCTGGCGAATACACGGGCTTGGCCGATATCACACCACTTTAATCAAAAGATATAAGGAAAGAAAAAAATGTAAGGCTGAGCTGGACTGGTGGTAGGTGAATACATTGTTTGAAAAAACTGGGCAAAGAGATCGGCCATTGCCAGATCAGTGTTGGCATAAGAGTTCTCAAACTTAAGCAGAGGATGGAAAGATACATGTGTGCGCTTAGTGTTTACAAAGTTATAAAACTGTTTCGGATCCTGAATAAACTGATTCCGGCAGCGGCGAAAATAACTTTGATAACATTCGGTGTTATGCACGGTGAAATTAGACCGAGCTAGTAAGTATCTTGAATAAATAACTGTTCAGCCATATAGTTTATGTTAATTTAAAAGTCTATTCATGACGTTCTTTAAATTTAATAAGTACTTTGTATACCAGGGCGGATTAGAAGAAGCGGACGGATATTGCCACGGCACGACAGCGTCGAAAAATATAGAAGCACCTTTATTAAGGCATTGATTTCTGGAACCTTTTTGATATATTATCTCTAGCCGTTCAGATATTGAAGTTATGCACTCATAAATTATCTGCGGAACAAAGAAAAGTTCTGCAGAAGGTTCTACTACCTTCTTCCCGTTATTTGAAGTCTCGGGGTTAGGAAAAATAAGCATGTAAAATGGTGCCAATTGTCTCCCCAAAGCCGTTTTTGCATTTTGGACATTTGGCCGGACGCATTTTGGCAGATACCATTAGATCAAGCGTCGAGGGATAAGACAGTCTTCACAATCCCCTGGTCGCCCACTTTATCTGTTCAAGGCCGTTTGGACTCTGTAATGGAGGCCAATCCATTTCACGACTCATTGAAGATTAACCCAGCTTCCCTACGGAACGAGGACTTTATCCATCTAGATGATCTTCCGAAAAATTTTCGGATAGTTTCCGAAAATTTTGAAGCGCATATAGAAATACTCATAACAGTTGCAGATTGCATCCGCAAAAGCTGCAATATAAAGGTATCTACTACGGAAATCTCTTAAGAGTCTGAAAAGCTTTTTGGCTATGGCCGGTTGGTACAGTAAATTAATTGACAATTTTGCTGCAGTTCCCGCACCCTTGACCGATTGGCTTAAAACAAAGAGGAGGTTCAGCATGACGGATCAGGAAAGAATGGCGTTCGAGGAAATAAAGTCTATATTATGCTTAGCACCAATTCTTAGAAGTCCGGAATTTAGCAAAGCTTTTTATATCCACTGCGACGCGAGCAAAAGCGGAGTAACGCATGGCTCAAGTGGTTGATAAGTCAGTGCGAAATTCCCTGACTTAAAGGTTGTGGACGGCTTAATATATAGGCGCTCAGAACATGCAACAGAAGAGCCACTTCACGACGTATACATTTGGAAGGACTGTTGGGTGCCTTAGAGGTCTTACATGTGCGTTCTTCAAAACATCACCTACCAGCTGTACAGGTACCCAGTGATGTAAAGTACCCAGTGATGAGGTAAAACAGTAATGTTTTGATGAACGCGCATGATCATCCGCTTGCATCTCACGGCGGAGTTCACAAGACGCTTAAGCGAGTAAGACGCTATTATTATTGGCCCAACTTGGTGGGAGACGTTGAGGCGTATATTGGCGGGTTGGATCTTGTAAGACCTCTGAGGCACCCAACAGTCCTTTAAGACCTCCAATGGGTAAAGCGCCAGAGTCTGGAAGATTCTTTCAACGGGTTCGTATCGATTTCTAGGATCCGTATCCTCGTTCAAGGAGCGGGAATATAGCTATTTTTATAGTCTTAGACCACTTTTCTAAGTTCGTATGTGTCAAAGCCGTTAAGAAGCTGGAAGGAACAGTCGAAATTAAGTACCTAAAAGAGGAGTGTTTACACCTGTGCGGGGTTCCAGAAAATGTGTATCTGATAATGGTTCACAGTTCAGATCAGAGCCGTTTCAAAAGCTTCTAAGGGAACATAGGATTACCCACAGCTTACTGCTATCCATTCGCCACAAGCAAATGCGTCACAACGCTTTAACCGATCAATAATTACATCAATTCGATCTTATATACATGTCAGCCACAAAGACTGGGACACAAATTTAAGCAGCATTTTCTGTGCTTTAAGGTGTTTGGCATTATATGGTGTTTGGCCAACATATGGTAACATCAGGTGGTATATATGCCTTCTTAAGGTCGCTTGACTCATTTAGTAGTTACAGACTACTAAACTGTGTATCGAGCGCACTGAGTTGGTCATTGATTTTACAAAATCCGCTAATCAACTCTTCAAATCTACTTTTAGTCTGTCTCATGAACGATCTCATTTCATCCTGAACAGCACGACAACCATCAGAGCAAAAGTGGAGACCAGACCTACGTGAAATGGCATCCGAAACTGAGGCCGTGAACCCGGCACACTTAGAGAGTAAAACGTTTTCACAGAGCCAGCAGTAGATGGTAGGCTGAGATGGGGAGATTGTCCTTTTACAAGACTTTAACGCACAGACAAGTTTAAATTCCATGATTAATGATTAATTAATATAATAATCCAGTCCGGTCCAGGTGGACTATGCAAAGGTGCCCAAACAAGTACGGGATTGATCACGTCGGTCCGACGGAACGGGAGACCCCGTAGAATTCGTGAACCGAGCGGCATGGTCTGCTAAGACATACGAATTGGACATAAACACGATCCCGCGGGGGATTCCAGAATTACTTCAGGGCAGAGTGCATCACTACACTCAAAATCAATGATGAGGAGTGGCCAACATGGAATGAGCCCAGTTGGAGTTTTGAGTCCTTCTTCCTGCCGAAAGGATACTTTGAGAAGTTGGCGGACCTCGTTCAGCAGCGGAAGCAGCAACGAGGGGGAATTCTTCAAAGAATACATGGTGGACCTTCAATCTCTAATGAAGCCATTAGGGAAGTCCACGAAGGAAGTCATAGAAAGGCTTGTTGAGAACTGCATGACGCGAATGAGATGTTCATGCGAGTTAGCCGTAGAAGAAGAGGCGTTCTATAGGCAACCCTCCACAGAACCACGCTGATTCTGTCAAATCAAATGATGCAGCAACAGCCGAATCAGCTATGGGCAGCAACACCTTAGGCAAGGACATGTAGACAACCCAGCGCAGGCATGCAACAGGTGCGGAGGCATGGGCTATTGGACGAGTGGGTGCAGGAACCCCAGAATATTATGTGGGAGTAAGGAGCACAAAGTGCTGCAACGAGGGGGAAACGCGCAGCGAACTCGGCCGTAGAGAGGATGGCATAGATCATGAGGGGCTGCCTCTCAAAGTTGGGGGTTTATCAGGAGACGATCAGAAATCAAGGCTATGATAGACACAGGGGCAAAGAGAGTAGCAAAGAGTAACGAGGAGATTGATGAAATTGGCCAATGGGAGCCACTCGGACTCGCAAACCACACTACACTTTTGGCGTTCGCAAACCAGAAAGGTTGTTCAAAATAACGCATCACAAGATTACCATGAAAGACGACATCCCAATAAAACATAGGTATTATCCGATGAACCCCAAAATACAAGAGGAGATCAACGCAATGGTGGATGAGCTCCTGGAGAAGGGCGCGTATAGCTCACCCATCGTTACGATAAGGAAAACACTGGAGAGGATCAATGGAGAATGTGCGTGGACATACGGCAAATAATCGCAAAATCAATGAGGGATGCGTACCCGATTCCACGAATTAATTTCATATTGGAGCAACTTAAGGAGGGACGATTCCCTTGCAGGATGCAAATCCCTTTAGAGGAGGGGAGCAGGAAGTACACGGCCTTTGGGAAATACCTATACCAGTCGAAAGTGATGCCGTTCAGTTCAACCTTCTCCATTCAACCTCGGCAAAGTTCCTAAGGCTCTTGGACCAAGTCATAGGCCCGGATATTGCTCCGCAAGCGTTTTCATACTAGGTTGTCATCATGGTGATCGGCCGCACAAGGGATGAGCATATGGCGAACTTGAAGAAAGTATTCCGAATACTGAAGGTGGCGAATTGGAGGATAAACACGGTAGTAGCACGGTAGTATAAGTAGCTCGAAATCCAGATAAGGAGACAAGTTGGAAATCCTAAAAGACTGAGTTTACTTATAAGAAGGAAATGGTTAACAGAGTCAAATGCTTTACTGAAGTCAGAGTAAATGACGTCTGTCTGTATGCCATTCCGGAACCCATCCGTTACATAAGATGTAAGCTTCAAGAAGTTGGTAATGGTGGAGCGGCGCTTCATGATGCCATGCTGGCACGGATATATTGCTACTTAGGTGTAGCAAATGTGGGTTGATAAGATTTTCAAAAGCTTTGAAATTGCTGACAATTTAGAAATGCCCTTTTAATTGTCAGCGTCAGATTTTTCCCTTTTTTATGCATAGGAATAATGTGAAATCTTACATCCACATAAGGGGACAGAGCGAAGTCTCCAGCGATAGATTAAAGAGTTTAAGGAGTGGTTTGCACACAGCCTCGGCGCTGTTCTTCAGAACACAGCGTACTCCATCGGGGCCTGGCGAATACACGGGCTTGGCCGATATCACACCACTTTAATCAAAAGATATAAGGAAAGAAAAAAATGTAAGGCTGAGCTGGACTGGTGGTAGGTGAATACATTGTTTGAAAAAACTGGGCAAAGAGATCGGCCATTGCCAGATCAGTGTTGGCATAAGAGTTCTCAAACTTAAGCAGAGGATGGAAAGATACATGTATGCGCTTAGTGTTTACAAAGTTATAAAACTGTTTCGGATCCTGAATAAACTGATTCCGGCAGCGGCGAAAATAACTTCGATAACATTCGGCGTTATGCACGGTAAAATTAGACCGAGCTAGTAATTATCTTGAATAAATAACTGTACAGCCATATAGTTTATGTCTATTTAAAAATCTATTCATGACGTTCTTTAAATTTAATAAGTACTTTGTATACCAGGGCGGATTAGAAGAAGCGGACGGATATTGCCACGGCACGACAGCGTCGAAAAATATAGAAGCACCTTTATTAAGGTATTGATTTCTGGAACCTTTTTGATATATTATCTCTAGCCGTTCAGATATTGAAGTTATGCACTCATAAATTATCTGCGGAACAAAGAAAAGTTCTGCAGAAGGTTCTACTACCTTCTTCCCGTTATTTGAAGTCTTGGGGTTAGGAAAAATAAGCATGTAAAATGGTGCCAATTGTCTCCCCAAAGCCGTTTTTGCATTTTGGACATTTGGCCGGACGCATTTTGGCAGATACCATTAGATCAAGCGTCGAGGGATAAGACAGTCTTCACAATCCCCTGGTCGCCCACTTTATCTGTTCAAGGCCGTTTGGACTCTGTAATGGAGGCCAATCCATTTCACGACTCATTGATAAGATTAACCCAGCTTCCCTACGGAACGAGGACTTTATCCATCTAGATGATCTTCCGAAAAATTTTCGGATAGTTTCCGAAAATTTTGAAGCGCATATAGAAATACTCATAACAGTTGCAGATTGCATCCGCAAAAGCTGCAATATAAAGGTATCTACTACGGAAATCTCTTAAGAGTCTGAAAAGCTTTTTGGCTATGGCCGGTTGGTACAGTAAATTAATTGACAATTTTGCTGCAGTTCCCGCACCCTTGACCGATTGGCTTAAAACAAAGAGGAGGTTCAGCATGACGGATCAGGAAAGAATGGCGTTCGAGGAAATAAAGTCTATATTATGCTTAGCACCAATTCTTAGAAGTCCGGAATTTAGCAAAGCTTTTTATATCCACTGCGACGCGAGCAAAAGCGGAGTAACGCATGGCTCAAGTGGTTGATAAGTCAGTGCGAAATTCCCTGACTTAAAGGTTGTGGACGGCTTAATATATAGGCGCTCAGAACATGCAACAGAAGAGCCACTTCACGACGTATACATTTGGAAGGACTGTTGGGTGCCTTAGAGGTCTTACATGTGCGTTCTTCAAAACATCACCTACCAGCTGTACAGGTACCCAGTGATGTAAAGTACCCAGTGATGAGGTAAAACAGTAATGTTTTGATGAACGCGCATGATCATCCGCTTGCATCTCACGGCGGAGTTCACAAGACGCTTAAGCGAGTAAGACGCTATTATTATTGGCCCAACTTGGTGGGAGACGTTGAGGCGTATATTGGCGGGTTGGATCTTGTAAGACCTCTGAGGCACCCAACAGTCCTTTAAGACCTCCAATGGGTAAAGCGCCAGAGTCTGGAAGATTCTTTCAACGGGTTCGTATCGATTTCTAGGATCCGTATCCTCGTTCAAGGAGCGGGAATATAGCTATTTTTATAGTCTTAGACCACTTTTCTAAGTTCGTATGTGTCAAAGCCGTTAAGAAGCTGGAAGGAACAGTCGAAATTAAGTACCTAAAAGAGGAGTGTTTACACCTGTGCGGGGTTCCAGAAAATGTGTATCTGATAATGGTTCACAGTTCAGATCAGAGCCGTTTCAAAAGCTTCTAAGGGAACATAGGATTACCCACAGCTTACTGCTATCCATTCGCCACAAGCAAATGCGTCACAACGCTTTAACCGATCAATAATTACATCAATTCGATCTTATATACATGTCAGCCACAAAGACTGGGACACAAATTTAAGCAGCATTTTCTGTGCTTTAAGGTGTTTGGCATTATATGGTGTTTGGCCAACATATGGTAACATCAGGTGGTATATATGCCTTCTTAAGGTCGCTTGACTCATTTAGTAGTTACAGACTACTAAACTGTGTATCGAGCGCACTGAGTTGGTCATTGATTTTACAAAATCCGCTAATCAACTCTTCAAATCTACTTTTAGTCTGTCTCATGAACGATCTCATTTCATCCTGAACAGCACGACAACCATCAGAGCAAAAGTGGAGACCAGACCTACGTGAAATGGCATCCGAAACTGAGGCCGTGAACCCGGCACACTTAGAGAGTAAAACGTTTTCACAGAGCCAGCAGTAGATGGTAGGCTGAGATGGGGAGATTGTCCTTTTACAAGACTTTAACGCACAGACAAGTTTAAATTCCATGATTAATGATTAATTAATATAATAATCCAGTCCGGTCCAGGTGGACTATGCAAAGGTGCCCAAACAAGTACGGGATTGATCACGTCGGTCCGACGGAACGGGAGACCCTGTAGAATTCGTGAACCGAGCGGCATGGTCTGCTAAGACATACGAATTGGACATAAACACGATCCCGCGGGGTATTCCAGAATTACTTCAGGGCAGAGTGCATCACTACACTCAAAATCAATGATGAGGAGTGGCCAACATGGAATGAGCCCAGTTGGAGTTTTGAGTCCTTCTTCCTGCCGAAAGGATACTTTGAGAAGTTGGCGGACCTCGTTCAGCAGCGGAAGCAGCAACGAGGGGGAATTCTTCAAAGAATACATGGTGGACCTTCAATCTCTAATGAAGCCATTAGGGAAGTCCACGAAGGAAGTCATAGAAAGGCTTGTTGAGAACTGCATGACGCGAATGAGATGTTCATGCGAGTTAGCCGTAGAAGAAGAGGCGTTCTATAGGCAACCCTCCACAGAACCACGCTGATTCTGTCAAATCAAATGATGCAGCAACAGCCGAATCAGCTATGGGCAGCAACACCTTAGGTGCTGCAACGAGGGGGAAACGCGCAGCGAACTCGGCCGTAGAGAGGATGGCATAGATCATGAGGGGCTGCCTCTCAAAGTTGGGGGTTTATCAGGAGACGATCAGAAATCAAGGTTATGATAGACACAGGGGCAAAGAGAGTAGCAAAGAGTAACGAGGAGATTGATGAAATTGGCCAATGGGAGCCACTCGGACTCGCAAACCACACTACACTTTTGGCGTTCGCAAACCAGAAAGGTTGTTCAAAATAACACATCACAAGATTACCATGAAAGACGACATCCCAATAAAACATAGGTATTATCCGATGAACCCCAAAATACAAGAGGAGATCAACGCAATGGTGGATGAGCTCCTGGAGAAGGGCGCGTATAGCTCACCCATCGATACGATAAGGAAAACACTGGAGAGGATCAATGGAGAATGTGCGTGGACATACGGCAAATAATCGCAAAATCAATGAGGGATGCGTACCCGATTCCACGAATTAATTTCATATTGGAGCAACTTAAGGAGGGACGATTCCCTTGCAGGATGCAAATCCCTTTAGAGGAGGGGAGCAGGAAGTACACGGCCTTTGGGAAATACCTATACCAGTCGAAAGTGATGCCGTTCAGTTCAACCTTCTCCATTCAACCTCGGCAAAGTTCCTAAGGCTCTTGGACCAAGTCATAGGCCCGGATATTGCTCCGCAAGCGTTTTCATACTAGGTTGTCATCATGGTGATCGGACGCACAAGGGATGAGCATATGGCGAACTTGAAGAAAGTATTCCGAATACTGAAGGTGGCGAATTGGAGGATAAACACGGTAGTAGCACGGTAGTATAAGTAGCTCGAAATCCAGATAAGGAGACAAGTTGGAAATCCTAAAAGACTGAGTTTACTTATAAGAAGGAAATGGTTAACAGAGTCAAATGCTTTACTGAAGTCAGAGTAAATGACGTCTGTCTGTATGCCATTCCGGAACCCATCCGTTACATAAGATGTAAGCTTCAAGAAGTTGGTAATGGTGGAGCGGCGCTTCATGATGCCATGCTGGCACGGATATATTGCTACTTAGGTGTAGCAAATGTGGGTTGATAAGATTTTCAAAAAGCTTTGAAATTGCTGACAATTTAGAAATGCCCTTTTAATTGTCAGCGTCAGATTTTTCCCTTTTTTATGCATAGGAATAATGTGAAATCTTACATCCACATAAGGGGACAGAGCGAAGTCTCCAGCGATAGATTAAAGAGTTTAAGGAGTGGTTTGCACACATCCTCGGCGCTGTTCTTCAGAACACAGCGTACTCCATCGGGGCCTGGCGAATACACGGGCTTGGCCGATATCACACCACTTTAATCAAAAGATATAAGGAAAGAAAAAAATGTAAGGCTGAGCTGGACTGGTGGTAGGTGAATACATTGTTTGAAAAAACTGGGCAAATAGATCGGCCATTGCCAGATCAGTGTTGGCATAAGAGTTCTCAAACTTAAGCAGAGGATGGAAAGATACATGTGTGCGCTTAGTGTTTACAAAGTTATAAAACTGTTTCGGATCCTGAATAAACTGATTCCGGCAGCGGCGAAAATAACTTCGATAACATTCGGCGTTATGCACGGTAAAATTAGACCGAGCTAGTAATTATCTTGAATAAATAACTGTACAGCCATATAGTTTATGTCTATTTAAAAGTCTATTCATGACGTTCTTTAAATTTAATAAGTACTTTGTATACCAGGGCGGATTAGAAGAAGCGGACGGATATTGCCACGGCACGACAGCGTCGAAAAATATAGAAGCACCTTTATTAAGGTATTGATTTCTGGAACCTTTTTGATATATTATCTCTAGCCGTTCAGATATTGAAGTTATGCACTCATAAATTATCCGCGGAACAAAGAAAAGTTCTGCAGAAGGTTCTACTACCTTCTTCCCGTTATTTGAAGTCTCGGGGTTAGGAAAAATAAGCATGTAAAATGGTGCCAATTGTCTCCCCAAAGCCGTTTTTGCATTTTGGACATTTGGCCGGACGCATTTTGGCAGATACCATTAGATCAAGCGTCGAGGGATAAGACAGTCTTCACAATCCCCTGGTCGCCCACTTTATCTGTTCAAGGCCGTTTGGACTCTGTAATGGAGGCCAATCCATTTCACGACTCATTGATAAGATTAACCCAGCCTCCCTACGGAACGAGGACTTTATCCATCTAGATGATCTTCCGAAAAATTTTCGGATAGTTTCCGAAAATTTTGAAGCGCATATAGAAATACTCATAACAGTTGCAGATTGCATCCGCAAAAGCTGCAATATAAAGGTATCTACTACGGAAATCTCTTAAGAGTCTGAAAAGCTTTTTGGCTATGGCCGGTTGGTACAGTAAATTAATTGACAATTTTGCTGCAGTTCCCGCACCCTTGACCGATTGGCTTAAAACAAAGAGGAGGTTCAGCATGACGGATCAGGAAAGAATGGCGTTCGAGGAAATAAAGTCTATATTATGCTTAGCACCAATTCTTAGAAGTCCGGAATTTAGCAAAGCTTTTTATATCCACTGCGACGCGAGCAAAAGCGGAGTAACGCATGGCTCAAGTGGTTGATAAGTCAGTGCGAAATTCCCTGACTTAAAGGTTGTGGACGGCTTAATATATAGGCGCTCAGAACATGCATCAGAAGAGCCACTTCACGACGTATACATTTGGAAGGACTGTTGGGTGCCTTAGAGGTCTTACATGTGCGTTCTTCAAAACATCACCTACCAGCTGTACAGGTACCCAGTGATGTAAAGTACCCAGTGATGAGGTAAAACAGTAATGTTTTGATGAACGCGCATGATCATCCGCTTGCATCTCACGGCGGAGTTCACAAGACGCTTAAGCGAGTAAGACGCTATTATTATTGGCCCAACTTGGTGGGAGACGTTGAGGCGTATATTGGCGGATTGGATCTTGTAAGACCTCTGAGGCACCCAACAGTCCTTTAAGACCTCCAATGGGTAAAGCGCCAGAGTCTGGAAGATTCTTTCAACGGGTTCGTATCGATTTCTAGGATCCGTATCCTCGTTCAAGGAGCGGGAATATAGCTATTTTTATAGTCTTAGACCACTTTTCTAAGTTCGTATGTGTCAAAGCCGTTAAGAAGCTGGAAGGAACAGTCGAAATTAAGTACCTAAAAGAGGAGTGTTTACACCTGTGCGGGGTTCCAGAAAATGTGTATCTGATAATGGTTCACAGTTCAGATCAGAGCCGTTTCAAAAGCTTCTAAGGGAACATAGGATTACCCACAGCTTACTGCTATCCATTCGCCACAAGCAAATGCGTCACAACGCTTTAACCGATCAATAATTACATCAATTCGATCTTATATACATGTCAGCCACAAAGACTGGGACACAAATTTAAGCAGCATTTTCTGTGCTTTAAGGTGTTTGGCATTATATGGTGTTTGGCCAACATATGGTAACATCAGGTGGTATATATGCCTTCTTAAGGTCGCTTGACTCATTTAGTAGTTACAGACTACTAAACTGTGTATCGAGCGCACTGAGTTGGTCATTGATTTTACAAAATCCGCTAATCAACTCTTCAAATCTACTTTTAGTCTGTCTCATGAACGATCTCATTTCATCCTGAACAGCACGACAACCATCAGAGCAAAAGTGGAGACCAGACCTACGTGAAATGGCATCCGAAACTGAGGCCGTGAACCCGGCACACTTAGAGAGTAAAACGTTTTCACAGAGCCAGCAGTAGATGGTAGGCTGAGATGGGGAGATTGTCCTTTTACAAGACTTTAACGCACAGACAAGTTTAAATTCCATGATTAATGATTAATTAATATAATAATCCAGTCCGGTCCAGGTGGACTATGCAAAGGTGCCCAAACAAGTACGGGATTAATCACGTCGGTCCGACGGAACGGGAGACCCCGTAGAATTCGTGAACCGAGCGGCATGGTCTGCTAAGACATACGAATTGGACATAAACACGATCCCGCGGGGGATTCCAGAATTACTTCAGGGCAGAGTGCATCACTACACTCAAAATCAATGATGAGGAGTGGCCAACATGGAATGAGCCCAGTTGGAGTTTTGAGTCCTTCTTCCTGCCGAAAGGATACTTTGAGAAGTTGGCGGACCTCGTTCAGCAGCGGAAGCAGCAACGAGGGGGAATTCTTCAAAGAATACATGGTGGACCTTCAATCTCTAATGAAGCCATTAGGGAAGTCCACGAAGGAAGTCATAGAAAGGCTTGTTGAGAACTGCATGACGCGAATGAGATGTTCATGCGAGTTAGCCGTAGAAGAAGAGGCGTTCTATAGGCAACCCTCCACAGAACCACGCTGATTCTGTCAAATCAAATGATGCAGCAACAGCCGAATCAGCTATGGGCAGCAACACCTTAGGCAAGGACATGTAGACAACCCAGCGCAGGCATGCAACAGGTGCGGAGGCATGGGCTATTGGACGAGTGGGTGCAGGAACCCCAGAATATTATGTGGGAGTAAGGAGCACAAAGTGCTGCAACGAGGGGGAAACGCGCAGCGAACTCGGCCGTAGAGAGGATGGCATAGATCATGAGGGGCTGCCTCTCAAAGTTTGGGGTTTATCAGGAGACGATCAGAAATCAAGGCTATGATAGACACAGGGGCAAAGAGAGTAGCAAAGAGTAACGAGGAGATTGATGAAATTGGCCAATGGGAGCCACTCGGACTCGCAAACCACACTACACTTTTGGCGTTCGCAAACCAGAAAGGTTGTTCAAAATAACGCATGACAAGATTACCATGAAAGACGACATCCCAATAAAACATAGGTATTATCCGATGAACCCCAAAATACAAGAGGAGATCAACGCAATGGTGGATGAGCTCCTGGAGAAGGGCGCGTATAGCTCACCCATCGTTACGATAAGGAAAACACTGGAGAGGATCAATGGAGAATGTGCGTGGACATACGGCAAATAATCGCAAAATCAATGAGGGATGCGTACCCGATTCCACGAATTAATTTCATATTGGAGCAACTTAAGGAGGGACGATTCCCTTGCAGGATGCAAATCCCTTTAGAGGAGGGGAGCAGGAAGTACACGGCCTTTGGGAAATACCTATACCAGTCGAAAGTGATGCCGTTCAGTTCAACCTTCTCCATTCAACCTCGGCAAAGTTCCTAAGGCTCTTGGACCAAGTCATAGGCCCGGATATTGCTCCGCAAGCGTTTTCATACTAGGTTGTCATCATAGTGATCGGACGCACAAGGGATGAGCATATGGCGAACTTGAAGAAAGTATTCCGAATACTGAAGGTGGCGAATTGGAGGATAAACACGGTAGTAGCACGGTAGTATAAGTAGCTCGAAATCCAGATAAGGAGACAAGTTGGAAATCCTAAAAGACTGAGTTTACTTATAAGAAGGAAATGGTTAACAGAGTCAAATGCTTTACTGAAGTCAGAGTAAATGACGTCTGTCTGTATGCCATTCCGGAACCCATCCGTTACATAAGATGTAAGCTTCAAGAAGTTGGTAATGGTGGAGCGGCGCTTCATGATGCCATGCTGGCACGGATATATTGCTACTTAGGTGTAGCAAATGTGGGTTGATAAGATTTTCAAAAAGCTTTGAAATTGCTGACAATTTAGAAATGCCCTTTTAATTGTCAGCGTCAGATTTTTCCCTTTTTATGCATAGGAATAATGTGAAATCTTACATCCACATAAGGGGACAGAGCGAAGTCTCCAGCGATAGATTAAAGAGTTTAAGGAGTGGTTTGCACACAGCCTCGGCGCTGTTCTTCAGAACACAGCGTACTCCATCGGGGCCTGGCGAATACACGGGCTTGGCCGATATCACACCACTTTAATCAAAAGATATAAGGAAAGAAAAAAATGTAAGGCTGAGCTGGACTGGTGGTAGGTGAATACATTGTTTGAAAAAACTGGGCAAAGAGATCGGCCATTGCCAGATCAGTGTTGGCATAAGAGTTCTCAAACTTAAGCAGAGGATGGAAAGATACATGTGTGCGCTTAGTGTTTACAAAGTTATAAAACTGTTTCGGATCCTGAATAAACTGATTCCGGCAGCGGCGAAAATAACTTCGATAACATTCGGCGTTATGCACGGTAAAATTAGACCGAGCTAGTAATTATCTTGAATAAATAACTGTACAGCCATATAGTTTATGTCTATTTAAAAGTCTATTCATGACGTTCTTTAAATTTAATAAGTACTTTGTATACCAGGGCGGATTAGAAGAAGCGGACGGATATTGCCACGGCACGACAGCGTCGAAAAATATAGAAGCACCTTTATTAAGGTATTGATTTCTGGAACCTTTTTGATATATTATCTCTAGCCGTTCAGATATTGAAGTTATGCACTCATAAATTATCTGCGGAACAAAGAAAAGTTCTGCAGAAGGTTCTACTACCTTCTTCCCGTTATTTGAAGTCTCGGGGTTAGGAAAAATAAGCATGTAAAATGGTGCCAATTGTCTCCCCAAAGCCGTTTTTGCATTTTGGACATTTGGCCGGACGCATTTTGGCAGATACCATTAGATCAAGCGTCGAGGGATAAGACAGTCTTCACAATCCCCTGGTCGCCCACTTTATCTGTTCAAGGCCGTTTGGACTCTGTAATGGAGGCCAATCCATTTCACGACTCATTGATAAGATTAACCCAGCTTCCCTACGGAACGAGGACTTTATCCATCTAGATGATCTTCCGAAAAATTTTCGGATAGTTTCCGAAAATTTTGAAGCGCATATAGAAATACTCATAACAGTTGCAGATTGCATCCGCAAAAGCTGCAATATAAAGGTATCTACTACGGAAATCTCTTAAGAGTCTGAAAAGCTTTTTGGCTATGGCCGGTTGGTACAGTAAATTAATTGACAATTTTGCTGCAGTTCCCGCACCCTTGACCGATTGGCTTAAAACAAAGAGGAGGTTCAGCATGACGGATCAGGAAAGAATGGCGTTCGAGGAAATAAAGTCTATATTATGCTTAGCACCAATTCTTAGAAGTCCGGAATTTAGCAAAGCTTTTTATATCCACTGCGACGCGAGCAAAAGCGGAGTAACGCATGGCTCAAGTGGTTGATAAGTCAGTGCGAAATTCCCTGACTTAAAGGTTGTGGACGGCTTAATATATAGGCGCTCAGAACATGCATCAGAAGAGCCACTTCACGACGTATACATTTGGAAGGACTGTTGGGTGCCTTAGAGGTCTTACATGTGCGTTCTTCAAAACATCACCTACCAGCTGTACAGGTACCCAGTGATGTAAAGTACCCAGTGATGAGGTAAAACAGTAATGTTTTGATGAACGCGCATGATCATCCGCTTGCATCTCACGGCGGAGTTCACAAGACGCTTAAGCGAGTAAGACGCTATTATTATTGGCCCAACTTGGTGGGAGACGTTGAGGCGTATATTGGCGGGTTGGATCTTGTAAGACCTCTGAGGCACCCAACAGTCCTTTAAGACCTCCAATGGGTAAAGCGCCAGAGTCTGGAAGATTCTTTCAACGGGTTCGTATCGATTTCTAGGATCCGTATCCTCGTTCAAGGAGCGGGAATATAGCTATTTTTATAGTCTTAGACCACTTTTCTAAGTTCGTATGTGTCAAAGCCGTTAAGAAGCTGGAAGGAACAGTCGAAATTAAGTACCTAAAAGAAGAGTGTTTACACCTGTGCGGGGTTCTAGAAAAAGTTGAATCTGAAAATAGTTCACAGTTCAGATCAGAACCGTTTCAAAGCTTCTAAGGGAACATAGGATTACCGACAAGCTTACTGCTATCCATTCGCCACAAGCAAATGCGTCAGAACGCTTTACCCGATCAATAATTACAGCAATTTGATCTTATATACATGTCAGCCACAAAGACTGGGATAATAATTGAATTTTTATAATTTACTTATCTTGAAACATTAGTACCACTAGGCAGGACATTTAATATCCAATAGAAGATGCTGGTTAAAGCTGGAGTAGTGTACTAAAACCTTATATAAACCGAAACATGGATCTCAGTATTTAGCTTTTCCTTTATATTAAATGTATTTTCATGTATCTGAAAAATTTGTTAATGTTAATGTATCTGTAAAATACATTTATGTTACAAAATTTGTTTGAATTTGTTCGAAGTTTTTCCTTAAAAAATTTGAGTATTCCGATGTTAGCAAAACATTAATGTTAGAAAACATCGATGATAGAAAACATCGATGTTTGAAATCTTTGATGTATGGTGCCCAGCTCAAAAAAAAAGAATATCCGCAAGAATTTAGAAAACATTCAGCGAGCAGCAGCAGCTGATCCAAGACTAGTTGGAATAGAGCAGGCAAAGATGGCTGCCATCAGGCTGAAATAAAGCCATCAATGGAGCCCCTTTAACACGGGAGTAAGGAGCCAACGAGCGGAAAACGCACAGCGACCATAGGGACGAAAGAGATCGACAGATGCTGCCTTTCAAAGCCAGTTGGAGGTTTTTCAGGAGACAATCAGATGATCAATTGTCGGCGGTCGTTAAGGTCGGAGGAGCAGAATTTAAGATCATGATAAACACCGGGGCAACGGCTAGCTTTAATTTGGAAAAGTTAACAGGGACCCTGGGAATCGCCGGAAATAAAAATTCTGTGGAAGGTAGTAGAAAAGTTCCCGTCATTTGAAGTCTCGAAGTTAGCCGAAACAAGTCTGTTGTGACACCAAATTGATTTGTGAATTTTAGAGCTTTAATAAAGTAAGCTAGATAACCTTAGGCAGGTACTATTATGCGTAAGATGGGTCTTGATCACTCAGATATCGAGAAGGCTAGTGGTTCATTAGACTTCTATATTCTTTGTAGAACCCGAACTTTTTCGTTTAAAATCAAATGGGGACATAGTTTCCACAAAAGCTGCATAAAAACAAACTTCACAAAAGAGAAGAATTGCCCTATCTGCAAAACACCTTTCCAAGGGGTAGCAGTGAGAAGAACAGATAGTGTAGCATATCACACGAGGCAGAAACAAAGGTTCGCAATTTCAGGCTTTAACGCATCAGACACTTGCAAGTGCCCTTTTTGAAAGAAAAGCCAATGATTTCTTTTGGCTGTACCATAAATCTGTTCAGGTCGTAAGATTCGTATAAATAATTTATGTACTACACTACGCCGTCAGTTCAGAGAAACGAGAACTGACTTTGATACTCGACAAATGGAAACGACTCGTTTTACGATGCAGTTGTCCAATTGATAGTTTGGATAGTCAATTGGAAGAGAGGGAGGTAAAAGAAATTCTCCGGTGAAATTTAAGACCTTCGACAAATTCAAAATTTGTAGAAAGTGGGAGTGTTTCCTGGAAGACATTAATCGAGAGCAAGTATACAAAAAGGGACCTCCATTCAAGGGCCACGTTTTTGAGCCCCTTGAAAATTCGCGTGATGACGTCAAATGGGAGTTCTTTGATGAGTTGGATAGCGCTGTGTAAACCATATCGTTACCCTGGTGGAATTTCAGAAAAGCAGGACACAGATATCAAGACTGCACAGCGTCGCGAAAAGTGTTCTGGTATGGGTGCGGAGCTCGAAATGCATACAAGCCGTCTTATCAAAGGTGTTTAAAAAGTTCCAGCAGAACACCCAAGCCGTTCGGTCTCTGTTCTAAGTTCTAAACTGTTCTAAAGGCTATGGCTGGCTGGTACAGAAATTGTATTGCTTTGCTTAAAACAAAGAGGAAGTTCAGCTTGGCGGATCAGGAAAGAATGGCGTTCGAGGAAAGAATCGAGGAAGTCTATATTATGCTTAGCACCAATTCTTAGAAGGCGAGATGGGTCCCCAAGTTACAGGCGTTTAGGATCACGATTGAGCTGCGTAAAGGGTCGCTGAATGTCGTTTCTGATGCACTTTTGAGAGATAATGAGGACGAATAGGCAAGCATAGATTCCTCTCATGGGTTGTTAGTAGATACTGCCTCTGAACATTTTAGAAGTTCCAAGTATACGAGTCTGATAGAGAGTCTTAAAGCCAACAGTGCGAAATTCTCTAACTTAAAGGTTGTGGAAGGCTTAGTATATAGGCGCTCAGAACATGCAACAGGTGAGCCACTTTACGACGTAAACATTTTGAAGCACTGATGGGTGCCTTAGAGGTCTTACGAGATCCACACCCGCCAATATACGCCTCAATGTCTCCTACCAAGTCGGACCAGTAACAATAGCGTTTTAGTCGCTTAAGCGTCTTATCGATAGCATGTCTTATCCATAGCTGCGGCGCCTATATAACCGAAGCTCCTATATATATATATATAGGAAAACGGATATAACCTGTCGAGCATCCTTGATATCCCTCGTGGATTTCTTTTCGATCTGACTTTTTATACGAAAGGTACAGAAAGCTCATAAGTAAAAGATCGGTTTTTAAAAAATCTAAAATGCATGAAAAGGAGTAAAAGAGTAGAAATCCCTGGCAGCTATTAAACCACCTTTGGTTCATCTGGATGAGTGTTTGAAAAAGTGCACATCAGAAGTACTGACACAAAATTTCATGTTTAGGCGGCCTGCAAAAGGTTAGAAAGAAAACGTGGAAAAGGTGGATTAAGTAGTGTAAGTGCAGCTCATCAAGAGCCGTTAGTAGCATCATAAAAATGTAGATTAAATTAGAGTTTATAAAACAACAAAAGAAAAAACAAAATATAATTAATATGTAACAGTAAAATTTTAAAAGATTAAATAGTAACATATTGATAATTTTCTCATAGTGAACTGAGTGCCAAAATTATAACTAGTTTTTTATGCATGAAGGCAACAGAAATATTTAATAAAAAACCTATATAAATCAGACCGCCAAAAAATTCTCTTTAAGAAAAAAAGTATAAAAAAAAGTATACATGAAAATATGGTTAGAGTAACAATAAAAAATTAAATGAATTGAACTTGAATGCAAGAAATCAATCCCCAAAGTAATCAAAAATTACCAAAAATCCTTCCGTAAAATAATTCAATGAATCCGTTAGGTATTATGAAAAGATAAAAAACTTGCAAGGTCAAGTAAAGAAAAAATCTCTAAAGAAGAATAATAAGAAAATAAACAAGAAAGGAAAGCTAACTTCGGGCGGAGCCGAAGTTGATATACCCTTGCAGTTGAGTGGCAGTCCGCTAGGTGGCGGCACGCATCTTATATTATTAGATATATTTCGGATCGTATATAGTCCGACTTATATACTACCTGCAAAGCAAAGAAGGGTGTGTGCAAAGTTTGAAGACGATAGCTTTAAAACTGAGAGACTAGTTGGCATAGAAACAGACAGACAGATTTATCTTAAGCTAGTTTGTGATTTTATTTATTAATAAACCACATTTAATAATGTATGAATAATTAACCTTGTTCTCCATGCTGATCGAGTAGCCGCCATAGAAGCTTTAAAGAAAAAGGGGCCTAGCAAATGTGATAGACGGAAGTATAGGCCATGGTAGGGTAGGATAAAAATTTTGCTATGATGAGCTTATCTCTCTTTTTCCGTCCAGAATTGCAAATTTATTTCGCACACATATTTCGAATATTTCGAATATTTCGAATAACACCTCTACTCTTCCCGACAAAGCAGAGCCGGATTACAAATACGTGCAACGCTCAGTCGGGACTAGCAATCAAATACACACGCATTTGTAAGTATTACGTTACGTACTACGTAAGAATAGAACAATAGAATTTAATGTTGAATTTTTAGGCATTTACGTTATTGGCAGTCACAGCGTGTGCGTTAGGAATGCAAGTTTTTTTACTATGGTAAACATTATTAGGTGATGTAATTATTGGGGTTTTTTTACCCTTGCAGAGGGTATTATAATTATGGTCGAAAGTGTGCAAAAGCAGTGAAGGAGACATCTCCGACCCTATTAAGTATATATGTATATTCTTGATCAGGATTACCTCCTGAGTTGATATAAGCATGTCCGTCTGTTTCTACCCAAACTAGTCTCTCAGTTTTAAAACTATCGTCTTCACACTGCACACACAATATTTTTAGCTTTGCTGGCAGTATATAAGTCGGAACGGCCGGGATCGGCCGACTATATCCCATAGGTGCCATATAACTGATTGATCGGGAATGCCATAAATTTGTAGTTTTTTAATTTAGAAGGATGGGACTTTGTATGGATTCCACTTTGGGAAAACTTATCCGATCTGGTAAATTTCATAAGGATCGGCCGACTATATACGATACGATACATATCTAATAATATTTAATGCATGTCGCCACCTAGCGGACTGTCACTCAACTGCAAGGGTATATCAACCGCCCGAGGTTAGCTTTCCTTTTTTGTTTTCTGTATTCTCGTTTGTTATTCCTGTAGATAGGAATTTTGGCCAAGATTCGGATTTTGTGCCAAAAACGGTGGTCCGGAATACCAATGTTTGGAATCCTGTAGCTGAGATGGAGTGCAGCCTCTAGAAAGAATAACTGCGGGGCTATCCGTCGATGTAATCTGTCTCCATAGCTCCGAGGTTGTTGTTATCTGAATCTGGGAGACTCGATTCGCAACAACCATCTGGAACGACGATGTAGTGGTGTTGATCCATTTTAATACGATTTCTGAATCTGACCATAGATATATTACATCTAGTTTTATGTTGAGATAATCCTTAGCTCTTTTGGCACCTTCAGCTACTAACACCGCCGCGTAGAGTTTTAAGCACAGTAATGTTTGTTGGCGTTTATATGTTGCCATGAGGCGTGCTATACATGCTTTTGAATATAGTAACCGTTTAGAAATATTCCCAGTATCATTACATGCTCGAAAGTACGCCAAAGCTCCATATTCCGCCTCTGATGCATCCGCAAATAAATAAATATATATGTGGTCCGTAAATATAAAAAAATCCGTATTTGAATACCTCTGGATGTGTCTGAAGGAAGTACACACCTTGGGGTCAGGATCTGGATGTCGTGGCTGAATGCTTTCCATTGGTGGGTAAGTTCAGAGACTAGTGCCGTTTCCCTGTCTACCTTTCTGATTTTCTCTGCAGTCACACTGGACCAAACTATCCCAGTGGGGCAACGATTTTTGCAAGTTCCGAAGACACGAGCCTCTTGGTCATAATTCCTGTCGCAGCACGTCTTTGAAAACCGTCTCCATGTGGATCTCAAATAACTCCAAGTGTCTTAACGGTTTGCTGCATAAAATAACTGAAATTTCTTGTTTTTTTTCTTTGATGTTTGGTAACGCTGAGTGTTTGCGCACTATTTACTTATTAGGTGTGCAACTAAGTTCCCGCTGTTTGTCAATAGATGGCTCCGATAGATGGTGGTGATCAATATTGATATATCGAAAACGTGATAAACTTAACCTAGACATTTGAAAAAGAAACGGCGTTTTCATATTACTGACTTTGTTTATGTGTCATGTACTTTTGGTTGTGCGAATATGTCCGATTTTATGCCAAATAATCGTCATTTGCGGGAAGTATTGATTTTCTTCTTTTATTCAAAGAAATCGGCAGCTGAAGCACATCGAGAACTCCAAAAAGTTTACGGAGGTGTTGCCCCAAGTGAAACAACGTCCGTGATTGGTTCATCGCTTCAAAAATGGCGATTTTGATATTAACAACCGTCCGCGTGAAGGAAGGCCGAAAACCTTCGAAGACTGTGAATTGGAGACGTTCTTCGATAAGGATCCATGTCAATCGAAAGAAGACCGTGCTTCAGCATTGGGAGTCACCCGCCAAGCCATTTCAAAGCAACTACATGCTCTGGGAATAATTCAGAAACAAGGAACTTGGGTTCTTTATGATTTGAAACCAAGAAATGTTGAGAGTCGCCTTTTCACTTGTGAATAATTGCTCCAACGGCAAAAGAGAAAGGGTTTACTTCATCGAATCGTCACGGGTGATGAAAAATGGATTCATTACAGTAATCCAAAGAAAAGAAAGTCATGGGGGCTACCCGGTCATGTTTCAAAGTCGTCGCCTCGGCCGACTTAACGCTGCGAAAGGAAAGGTTGCTGTGTATTTTTTGGGACCAAGCCCGCGTTATTTATTATGAGCTGCTGAAGCCAAACGAAACTATCAATGAGGAACGGTATCGACTTCAAATAATGCGATTAAGCCGAGTACTGCGCGAAAAGCGGCATCAATACCAGGAGGGGAATGAAAAAGTGATTCTGCTGCATAACAACGCTCGGCCTCACGTTGCCAAACCCGTTAAAACCTACCTGGAAACTCTTAAATGGGAATCCCTACCCCACCCGCTATATTCCCCAGATATTGCACCGTCCGATTATCATTTGATCCGTTCGATGGCACATGGTCTGGCTTAGATGCAGTTTCACTCACAAGACGACATCGAAAAGTGGCTTGATTCTTGGATAGCATCAAAAGATGAACAGTTTTACCGTAATGGTATTCGAGCTTTGCCAGAAAGATGGGAAAATGATGTGACTAGTGATGGACTAGTGATTATACTTCGAATAATTCATTTGTAACCATTTCCTTATAATAAAATTGCAATTTATAAAAAAAAAAAACCGCGAGAACTTAGTTGCGCATGTTAACTAACTAAATAAACTAAGTAGTTGGCTCAGAACGAATTTAAAAAAAAAACATTTTTTCCGGCCTCCTAACTGTATATAATCCCTTAATGCTTCTTTTATGGTGTGTCCGCCGGTGAGGCAATAATTTACGTTGTACCCTGTTGAAGTGCGGCAGCGCCTTGGGCGAAATGCTCCGGTGCAGTATCCGCCAGATATCACAATCATCGGATGACCGGATATGGTGCTGTTGCTGTTCCATAGGTGTCAGTGTTTAGTTGATAATATTGATATATAAGGGTTCCGTAGGGTCTCCATAAGGTTCTAAAGCTCAAAATCTTTGAGGAGTCTCCTTTCCAGTAGGTGAAAACGCCGGTCTACCAACTCCGTGTTTCTAAGTACTTTTGGACACGTAATCTTTTATCTGCTCTTCTCTCAATGTTTTTCACGAAATGCTGCTCGCATAACTTCTCTTCGGTGGTGAGTGCCTATCCAGTGTTTCTAGCCCCAAAATTGCTCAAGCAACTTCTCTATCTTAGGTTCTTTCATCGTGTATGCGAGACTGCTCATGTCTAGCTTCGATGGTACAGTAGATCTAAATGTTGCAGGCACGATCGCTATAACTGTCCATGTCCTATGTTAACATGTTGTGGTTCCATTAGTTGTAGTTGATACTTTGGTTCCGAACCTTAACCTTTTGGTTCCGAATGGGGGATCCGCCAAACGAATATCTGATGGAAGGTCTTTTGGTAGCTGAATTGGTTGAGACGCTTGGTTTGTCATCACCGTCGATGTATAAATTCGACCACCTGTGTTTTAGGACCACCTGTGTTGCGACCACCTGTTTTTAGTTAATGATGAAAGTTTCAACACGGCTCAACAGTTCAATTCAACAGTTTCAATTTAGGATAATTTTAAAGTCGATGGTTGTAGCTGGTCGATGGGTGAAAGTCAGTAATAGTGGTTATCTTTTGTAGCGCATCTTGATAGTTGGCCTGTCCACCAATTGTTATTGAGATTAGGTTTTTGACTTCAGTTACTTGGTTCTCCAAACGACGAAATTTTACTGCATCGCTACAACTCTGTATGTACCAGTTCTGTTGTCTCCGTCAAATATTGGGATATCGACTGGTGGCATTACGAATGTAGATGTGACAGTTTGTCTTTGAGTCATTACCTAGCCAGCTCGTACGACCTCCTTCCATAACCCCTTCATATGTTGTCCGATGTGTCCAATCTGAGGGTCTTCAATAAATACTGATCCATTCTTGTTTGGGGACGCTGTGATGGGCCGGACCCTCATGGTACTCCATTCGAAAATATGTTTTCATATTTTTTTACAACTTCTGCGAGTGCTTTGGCTTTTAAAAAATATTCATTGTCTGGGCTTAGTGCTAGTTCGTGAAGCTTGGAATCTTTTTCTTGAAATTGGGTACTTGAGCTGTTTAAGTCGCTCGACGAAGTAGACTTCTTTGAATCGTCGCTCTGCTAAATCTTTTTTAAAGTTTCTGATTAGCATTTAAATGACCGTATTGCTTTTAATTTGTTCGTTAATGAACCACTGTACTACTGGCACTGCATCACATGGACCTGGTTACCCTGTTTGGAAGAGAAAATAATATTTTTTCCAGTAACAATTTTGAATCAACTTGACCAAGAATGATGCTATAAAGAAGCATGATCGCAGCGCAAGTAAAACGCACCTGCAATGCTGGTTGGACTAATAATTTAGCAGACAACGATGTAGTGGAAGGCGACCATCTGAGTCCCAGTTAAAATTTTTTTAAGTAAATAAAAGAAAAAAATGTTGCACAAATTCAATACTCATTTGATGAACCGTGTATTGCAGACTCGACAGCTTATATTCAAAAGGACTCCAAGATCGGTCATTAAGGAAACACGATCTAAAACGTTATTTCCAATTAAATACCTGATGACATGGGACACACTGCGATTAAACGATAGAATCTTAGACTTTAAGCAGTTGAGTGAAAGGAGGTTGTTAGAGTACCACACAAAAATTCATGAAAGTCCAATTGCAGACGTCTATAAAGGAAGTTGTCTGAGAAAGAAAAACTGAGCTTCACATCATCAGCATACATAAGTGTAGAAGCATGGGTTATGTCACTACGCTAATTGGGCTCGTTAAAAAAGTGGACATACAGAAGTAGTCCTACGTAACTGCCTTGCGGAACACCAGACGTAACGTTTATAACTTTTGATGTGAAGCACTTGAAAAAAACACGCTGCGTCAATTTGATAGATATGAAGTCATCCACTAAATATTTGGAGGAAAACCCATAAGACACAGTTTCCGAAGAAGAAGACAATGATTCACAATACAGAATCGTAAGCTTTGCTAAAATCAATGTAAATAACGTTGGTTTGCATGCGTTTCAGATAACCCCTGTGGACTATCGAAAAGAATTTTAGTAGATTTGGTTGTAGTAGAGTGATACTTGACAAAACAATACTGTGTGGTGCAAATTATGATTTTGCAATGATTTTAACAGTTTCTGCAGCAGCTTGATAATCACAGATAACCTAGCAATTCCGCGGTAGTTTTCGATAAGTATTTTGAAACCATTCTTATAAAGCGGAACAATAAATGATTCATTTCATCGCTTAGGAAGGCATGAAAGGTCCATGGATAAATTTAATAGGGTAGTAAAAGGATATCATAGGATATCGGAACAGTACCTAAGAATACAGCTAGGGACATTATCAGGACCAGCAGAAAAATATATATTCATAGTTGAGAGAGCATTATAAATATTGTTAATGTATGAATTTTATAAGGATTTATAGAATTGAGTTTATATAAATCGAACAAATAGGTTGATTAAAAAAATGAAGAAAAGATATTAGCAATACCTTGTTCAAAAGAACGGAAATATTTTTATAAGTTAGGGAAGGAGGAAAAAGACTGGATTTACGTTTCATATTCACAAATGAATAGAAGGAGATTCGATCATTTCGGATTTATACTTCTAAATTCGCGATATAACGTTTACAAAGTTGATTTTTTAGAGAGATAAATGATGCCACGAATACGAATATAAACAAAGTTTGTCTGATAAAACAAGGATCCTGACTTAAGAAACATTTGTTAAGCTATTGATTTCCTGTTAGTTAGACGAGAAAGGTGATAAGTGACTTCAGGAACAAATTTTTCCAACATGTTGTGAATTACATCATAAAAAGAATCCGTAGCAGGTTCGATAGAGTAAAAAATGAAAGATTTTTCCAATAAATTCTACCCAAATGAATGCGAAGAGCATTGTAATTCGTTTTTTTAAGCATTTGGTTCGAGGCTGAGTCTTATAGCACTAACCATACAGCATATAGACATCTCATTTCATACAACGAAAATGGACGCAAAAATACGGCAGGCCCCAGAAGGCCTCAGAGACAATCTTACTCTCATTCATACACAAAATTCTTACGCTCATAATTGCTCATACGTTAATGGCTCATGCTCATAGTTAAATTCATCTTTAGAAGTATGCATGCTAACAAATTCATATACCCGGTTAAAAAGTAAAGTGAAAGGTTACTGTACAACTGAGCCGTAATACGCTCACCTGAGATGTAGGAGTGAAGGCATCCTCGTGGCTCAACTTGGATGACAGGACAGACCCGGATTCCCTAATGGATGTCCTAGAGCCAGGGGGACGGGGTAAGCGCAGCTATTTCTTGGCGCCCTTTTTCTGTCGGTGGAAATGTTTTCCCGCGTTGCAAATTCGCCTAAATTAAATTGCGCTGGTCAGTGATGCTGGATCCTGGACCACACGATCGCAGCTGATCGGTAGTGTAGGCCAACCCTGATTAAAGTGGTACCGGTAGAGGGCGCTCACCAGAAAACACCGGGAGAGAGCGCCTCACGGGGCTCCGGTGACCGAGTAGGGGTGGTATATACCCCATCGTGGCATCGTTTCCTTCTTCTACCAGACCCCAAATCTACGTAGCGTCTGTCCCACATTGGGCGGCTAAGTGGTCTTCGTCTGAGCCATAGTTATAAAATGCAAACCTGGCGGTTGTATAAAAAGCAAAACTGGAAGGACGATGTGCACCAACGAAACTAACCCACGACCGAGTCACGGATTCCGGAGGCCCCTAAACACATCCCAAATTCAACTGACGAGGCGGTGGCTAGCTTGGCCGCCCCGGCAGATCCAGCGACAAGCCAAACAAATGCGGAGCAATCCTCAGCGTGCCTGAGCAGCTCGAAGATTCTCCAGAATCGTCTAAAGGCCAGGAGAACGCTGCAGGCACAAAGCACGGACACAAAGGAACTGTTACTGTACTGCAAAGGCGCTAAAAATTCAAGGCAGCGAGAAAAGCCCTAAAAAATGCCTGTGATCACCCATCCTGCAGGCGGCACCTCCGCGCGAGCGAGCCGAATACGGAGAAAGAAATCCCCAAGAGAGCGAGGGATCCCTGAAGCCCCTCGGAACCCCAGAGAGCAACCCCGTCGAAGAAGACTGAGCGTCAAGCGAGCTGCCCAGCGCTGGCATGCTGTCGGAGATGGAGGCGATTCTGGAGGACATCATCCTGCAAACCTACGAGAAGCAGGTGAGGAGCATAAACTTAAATGAAGGTGATGTTCTGCAGGATGAAGAAAATGCAGGAAGGACTCAGTGGGGCCCTCGCCAGCCCCATCGATGCAGGCCAACCGGTGCACTCGTAGCAGCCCTAGTCGAGGCTTGCAGGGTATGAAGCCGGGATCGGCCTTCGCTCGTCACCACAAACCGACTTCGTGGTGGAACAGTCAAATTTCGTCACTCCGTAAGGAGTGTCTAAAGGCCAGGAGAACGCTGCAGGAACAAAGCACGGACACAAAGGAACTGTTACTGTACTGCAAAGGCGCTTAAAATTCAAGGCAGCGAGAGCCCTAAAAAATGACATACTGGAGAGCAAAAGTAAGGTATTCCTGAAGCTGTGTGACGAGCAGAACACGACCCGTGGGGTCAGGCCTTCGGGATGGTCACCAAGAAGGTAAGGGCAGGCAACCAGGCCCCCTCTGACCCCAATGAAGGCTTTTAAGGTCAAAGTCGCGTTGAAGGTCATAATCGACGCTCTCCTTCCTAGCGAGCAAAATGAGGGATCGCGTCCGAATCGTCCGGCGCGCAATGGGGGTAGGACTAAGGAGTTGTGCGAAGTATTGCTTCACGGCCGTACCGCACAATATAGCATCAAGCTCTTTTAGCCCCAAAATGAACTAAATATTGTAAATAATGTATGTTCGTACGCAGTGCGTTATGCGGCCACAAACGTCGATATTGAACTCACGGGAGTAACGATAGTTGCCGGAGTCGTAGTCAAACCTATAGAACGTCTGACTAAAAACTACCTGGTTGATCCAGGCAGTGGTTGAAATGCGGAGATGGCCGTTCGTTGACGCACCTCAGCTGTGGTGGGGAAGGGAGCTTCCTCCGTTGATCCTTGGTCTGAGGTAACACACGGAGGTACAAGGGGGTTCCTGCCGACGGTCCGTTTCACGGGAGCGGTATTCGGAGGATTACGTATCAGCGGTTCTGCTGGCGGTCCGTTCCACGGGAGCAACACTTAGCGACGCGTACGTATGGAGCTTGCTGGCTGGCGGTCCGTTCCACGGGAGCAACACTCAGTGGAAAGTGACGTATCGAGGGTCCTACGATGGTCCGTTCATGGGAGCGCGCTCGAAGGCGATTACGTTTAAGTGCTATAGTTAACACTGAGTAACGAGACGATTGATTCTGTATTCGCAACTATCTTTATTTAGGGCATATCTGCTCTTATATATGATTCTCTATATATAAAATGTTATTATATTAGGTGTAAAGTTACTAGGTCAATGTCACCGACGTGCTTCCGTAATGGTTAACCCGGTTAACTGCTGACTCTGATTGCTGACTCCGACCATTTGGTCATGTGTTTCATATTTTATGACTCCGCTGGCAATGCTTGCTGGTGGCGCCGTCTGTACACAGTACTGGGTCAGTCGATCGCCGTCTGTACTTAGTACTGGGTCAGTCGATCGGCATCAAATTATTATTTGATTAGGTTAATTCATATTACTATTCATACTACTATATTGGCATTCGGTGCCATGATATTAGGTCTTGGCACTAGGTGCCAACAACGTACTTGTACTAGAAGATAAAATAAGAGCAAAATAAATAAAACCGATTACAAAAAAAAAACACGATTTTATGTGAGTACGTTCGGTTTGCAGACAACTAAAATTTTTGATTTTTGTAACTTTTCATTCTTGCTACCCTAGGAACATTGTGGTATGCATTATTGAGTTAATAATGATGAAAGGAAAAATATTTTACTTATTAAAATTTCAGAATAAATTTAATATTTGTTTTAGAGTATAATTAAGTGGTAGTATTAAAATATTTTATATATATATATATATGTTACTACTAATGAATAAAAATCTATATACTAAGTTAGAAACAGGGTATATTTCAGTCGGATGGAAGTCCTTCGTTCAATACCTTGTAAATGATATCTCAAAGACCTCTGTAAAATTTCACTAAGATCGGTTGAGTAGTTTGCAAGAAATCTTGACAACCGACTTTCAAAACATATTTTCGAGAAAACGCATTTGAAGTTTTAAGAGACAATAAGAGGTCAGGCGCTGAGCTATTAGTCGGATCAACTTCAAAATTTAGGACAATATTTTAGAGATGTTAGAAAGAGATTCGGAGAATTCAATAAGACAAAAAAAATTTTGATTTTTTAAAATCGCGAAATCCCTTAATTTCCATTTTTATTAAACTTGTTAAATTATGAAGTGCATTAACGAATCTCGTTTATTCAATTCGCAATACAATTTAAATGATTCGTATATTTAATATATTTTCTTTTATATTCTTAAGATTTAACTTAAGTTATTATTATTATTATTATTGGCCATCCCAACCCTATCGGGTCACAGCCTGTTGCACAGTCTGCCTCCACGCTTCCCTGTCCTGGGCACGCTCTCGCCAGTTGGTAACACCAGATGCAGACAGGGCTTCCATCACCTGGTCCTGCCAACGTATCCGGGGTCGTCCTCTCCTCCGTTTCCCGACGATTACCGCATCAAATACTTTACGAGCCGGAGCGTCTTCTTCCATACGGGCGATGTGACCCAGCCAGCGGAGTCTTTGAATTTTGACTCGGCTAACTATATCAACATCCCCGTACAGCTCATACAGCTCGTGGTTCCATCTGATGCGATAGGCATCGCCAACGCAGATTGGGCCAAAGATTTTGCGGAGAATTTTTCTCTCGAACACTCCAAGAGCAGCTGCATCGGATTGCACCACTGTCCAGCACTCCGCACCATATAAAAGTACCGCACCATATAAATTTAACTTAAGTAATAATTATAAAATTTTAGATTTTAGATTTCATTCATAATCTATTTTGCTTTTGGTTGACTTTAAATGTTTAAATCGTTTAAATAAAATATCCTTGTTAACTCCCGCCAACACAGATGCGACTCTTTTGGGAGCTTTACCTGGCCCGCCTTAGAGATTGACTTTCTTTGAAAGTTTCGTTCTCCACTTTTCGTTGTTAGTTTTATTGTTGGAAGTGTTCATATTTGAACCCACGAATAGGCGGCAAGAGGATCGCCGGCGTGAACTCAAGCCAATCAATTTTGTCGTTAACTCAGGCGTTAACCAGTGCTGGGGAACTTCCATTGACAGCGGTTCGACTTACCCCCAGCGGTTCGACTTGGTGGTAGCTCAGTCTAGCTACCACCAGATGCCGATAAAATAATAGTTCCCTCCAAATCACCCGCCGAAGCACACTCTAAAGGGCGGGGTGTGACTTTTTTCATTGCTCCCTTATGAGGGCGAACCCATCATATCCGTGGTGTAGGGCATTCCCTAAGGACGGTGCACAAGTCACGAACCGGACTAATTACTAACCTTTCCGCCGAGGTGAAGCACTAGAAAAAAAGGGGTCTCTGGTGGCTCAGTAAGGTACCTTCCATTACCCTCTCTTTTCCCGTCACCACAAACCTACGCAGCGTCATTCTATATTGGGCGACTGCGTGGTCTGCGCCTGTACCATAGTGGCCAGCAGTACACCACCCCTGAAAGAAAGTATAAAAAGTGAACCTGACAGAATGTATAAAATGCTGGTGGTTCAGGTGGTAGCCACTCACGTAAGAATCCAAGCGCGGCTAACACCGCAGACAGGGCACGGATTCTGGAGAACTTAATTAGAATTCCCACTTTTGATACGTCACTGGCGGCACACTTGACCAGCGAAATGGACAGGACTACAACTGGAAAAAAAGAGGAGCTCAAGAACTTAAGAATCTTCATCAAGTCAAGAAAAACTGGCTGTTTCCTTGAAATTTTTGATGCAGTGGATCTTTGGGCAAGCCCCTATGACTTAGCGTATAAACTGGTGGTCAAGAATCTAAGCTAGATCAAACCCATTGTAGCGGGCATAGCCGATAAAATTCAAAGTATATGTAACCACCTCTTCCCGATAATCATCGATATCCCCCAGTCAAGTGGTCGATCAAAAGTGACCAGAAAAAAAGATCTGCATTTTTTGCATATAGAGCATTAGCAGCAGGTACCTGATGACATGGTTTCCCGAGCTTCTAATGACCCAAATTTCATGAACCGAATCAAAACTGGCGATGAGACATAAGTCTATTAGATGACACGTTAACAGCTCAATAATCGACCGGTAGCCCCTACCAGACGAGCCGAATCAAAAAAAAACACGTCAAAGTCGATCGAAGATTAAAGTTTATCGCACCATTTTCTTTGATTATCATTTCAGAATTTCAGTGAATAATCTTTACTTGGGTTTTTTTTTGATTGAGGTAGAAATCTATCCTAGATACTATTGGCCACTACCAATAGAATGCACGATGCACCGGCATTTCTAGCCAGGGCATACATACTAAAGCCACCCCCGCACATACCACAAACCCCACGGAACCGTGGCACGGTATGGTATTGCATCGCGCGGAAGGGTTTCCTAATCTGTGCATTCTCTCTTAAGCGACGTTCATTTTCTATTTTCTTAAGTAACCCTGTGTATGAGCTATAACCTGGCTTACCCTGTTCTAATGCTTCTCTGAGCTGCACATGTAGTTTATGCACTGTTTCGGAGCCGGTAGATCTCTAGCACGATACCTACTTCAATTATAGAAGATGTGCTCTGGGTCCTCGTCTGACCGACGTGACGACACTGGCCAAAAGTCGTCTCCTGCCTTCTTTTGGGCCTCCAATATTTGGCAGTATCCGTGAGAGTGCTTCTGTATTCCAGCTGCTCTTTTGGTCACGTGAAGTCCTTATGACAGCCTGGTGTCCAGCATAATTCATAGGTACTTAATCGCGCACTTGGATTTTATTGAGCAGTTGCCCACTTTGATGGTAATATGCTCCACATTCCTCCTGCTCGTGAAGAGGACCGCCTCCTTTTTATCCTGCCCCCAAATCTAGTTCCAAGTTCGACATCCATGAATATATGCACCTCATCGACACATTTGCCTTGGTCTCCACGTCCTTGGTTTCCTTGGCCACCACTACCAGGGCAAGGTCGTGCGCGGACCTGATGAGCTTGAATCCCTCCGAAAGCTCGATCCTGACCACTATTTTAAGATTTTGAGGCTTCCATTTTTTTCGAAAAGTGCCTTGCTGAAGGCACTTGTTGAAGGTCTCCGCGAAGACCTCCGGTTTTTCCTCTATTCCCTGTTTTGGGACGACGTTTGGGACTCCGTCTGGTCCTACAGTCTTCGTTGTGGCAATCTTTTTCACGTTGCCCTTAAGTTCGTCTCCCGAAAATGGCGTGAAGGGAGTCGCCAGCTATTAGTACTTCACGCTTGGGTCTCTTGCCCTTTGTTACCGTCTCCTTGCGCGAAAGCATTGCAGTCCTTAATCGTTGGATGTCCTGATTCCACCAGTATACTGAAGCTCTTCTTCTGCACGGTGTTCTATTTGGCATGGCGCAGTCGCAGGTGGCTGCTATTGCTCTCGATAGGTCGTTCGCTGACCCCTCAGGGGAGGGTGATGGGGACTAGTTGAGCGTCTGGAGAGCACCCGAGAGTGCTTCTCGATTCAGGAAGTTGTCCTTCCTTTTCGGTCCTGTCACCTTGGGAACGCTTTTCCTTATTAGCGGAAAAGCGCACATTCTTATTAGTGGGCTTCTGACGAAGGTGATGTCGATATAGGTCACCTTTTGGCCTTGATTGGCCAGGACCACATCCAGGGTAACGATGTGCTCCAAGAGGATAGTGCCTCTTTCGTTGGATGCTCGGCTTCCCCAATCCGGGGACCATGCATTGAAGTCTCCTTTAATGACAACCGGCGACTCTGCCTCTAGCGTCTGAAACCAGGCTCCGCAGCATCCTTTGGAACCGCGTAATGTCCCATATCGTACAAGGTAAAACCCTCAATAATTGCTTGTACGAATCCTTCGCAGGATGTCCTTATGACCTGAGGGGCCTTCTCCGTCGACCATAGGGCCGCTCCATTTCAGATACTTGAAGGTCATCCGTTTCCCGGGATTCCAGCTACGTGTTCCGCGTCCTTCCCGGTGTTGCTGGAGAACACGCATTTGGGTCTCTCTTCAGCACATACGTGAGCGCATTTTTCATCATGTTCCCGAACTTCGGGCATCTGATACACTTTATGACTCGGATCCTTTCCAGCGCGGATCCTTTCCAGCGCGTGACTCGGATCCTTTCCATCCTGACCAGCGCGTCCGGCTTCGCCTTCTTCTTAGGCGCTGGGTTAAGCCTTTGCTGATTCTTCGCCCCCTTTTTGGGACCTTCTAGTTTTCACTCGATGGCATTTTTACTTCTCTGGGTTCCAGAGGCCAATTCCACGGCTTGCCCAGGATGCCTGGTTTCCGTCCTCGTTTGTGTAGCCGCCTGCGAAGACTCCCTCCTGATTGAAGTGTTCGGGGTATCTGGTCCTCCGGGTATCTGGTCCATCGGGGTAAAGGAGACGTCTGAGACGCCTGGTGAGTTTCTGCACTTCCTGTCATCTTCTTCATTTTTTTGGGTGGCCAGACGCTCGAAGAGAGTACGGATACTCTCAATTACGTCCTTCATTAGCTGGTGGATGAACCTCCATTTTCCATCCTCCAGCATCTCCACTAACTGCGCAATCTCCTCCCAGAGTATTACTCGGGTGTATTAAGGCGTTTGCGTGAAAAACAATTCGTGGATTATGCAGGATAATAACACGCCGTCTAAAGAACAACACCAAAAACTCAATAAATACCATCAAACAACCGCAGTATTCTCCTGACTTAGCTCCGAACATCTTTTTTTTTATTCCCAAAACTCAAAATGCCCCTAGATGCAACGCGTTTTAAGTCTATTGAAGCTATCAAAACATATTCGCAACTACAATTGAAGGACATTTGCACCATCTCGAGCGTCAGTATGAAAATATTGAATAACTTTCGAAAAAAAACAAAAGGTCGTGGAAATCCTTTACAATTCATTTCAGGTAGTTCTTTAACACAATACCGAGTAAGTGACTACCTTTGTTCTTGATGGAAAAAAGTGTATTTTTTCGACCATTTTCCATGACTTTCTCGAACATATCGGCCGATATATTGGCCATTTCGGTGCGAATACTCTCCTTGAACTCTGTGATGGTCTTGGGTTTGCTTATGTATACTTTGCTATTAGATAGCTCCACAAATAGAAAGCGGGGCAAATCCGGCGAACACAACGCGTCCAGGTATATTTCGCTGCAAAAATTGCAAGTTTCGTTTGCTGTATGACATGGGGCCACGTCCTGCTGAATCCAGAAGTTTTAGATCATTTATATTTATATTTATGTATTTTTTTTTTACTATTCCGGGTACTTTATATACAAAAGGTATATTGATAAAAATACATTCAAAACATTTGTAAGTTTTTAATTTGTAGGTCTCATTAAAATGTTCAAAAGTACGTAAACTGCAAAAAAAATCTTATCGTGATGTGCAATAAACATCATTTAGATTCAAAATTAGTAAAAAATTAAAAAACAATTATCAGAAACCAAATTTAAACATTTTAAAAAGAATAATAAATGAAATTAAATATACATAAATACTGTCGTAACTTTATAGAGGAAACCGGAAAGATTTTCATGTAGAAAATAGGGAAGAGTTTCATGGATGAAAGGAATTTCATGGAGGACACCGTGGTATTGGAACAAATTCCCATTTACGAATCCCATTTGAATTAATTTTCGAAATTATAAGGCAGCCAGAATTTGCGGTTGGATTTATCCTCGCTTTCAAAATTTTCGGACAAAGCTCACACGGCAAGTTAATTTATGCAGCATAGTGGCATAACATCGATAATTCCAATCAAATGTGCATCACTAAGTTAGTAGTTGCTAGTATTTTTCGTTACAACAGTATATTTTCAAGTACATTTAATATTATTTATCGGAAGTTTGTCGGAGCAGTCTCTGTACCGCAATACAATTTACAAGAATAATTATTTTTTATCCGGCGTTGAAAATTAAAATAGATTATATATATATATAAGGTCATATTTTGCCTATTTTACACAAGTATACATATATGTAACATCATAGGTGCCACTGTATGTGCAAATATATAATGGTTATTTTGTAACATTATATTTGTATATATTTAAAAAAAAAAATAGATATACATTTTGTTTCGAATTATTTAAGTCAGTTGGTACAATATACGTATATATGCTTGCGCATACATCAATGTCCATATGCGTATATTTGCATTAAAATATACATACATGCATATACATATTTATATGTACTTATGTATATATCAGTACCTAGCTGATAGATAAGATTAATAACATGCATACATATGTACATACATACGTAGGTCGAAGTGCCTATAACCTAAAAATTATAACAGAAATTTACGAAAAACATTTTTATTTATTAAAAGATGGATCCAAAAATAAGTGATGACTCTGTTTACAAGAACGGTGAAACTTCCATTATTTCAAATTTATTGAGTGAAATTTTATCCAGTCCCATGAATATAACTCTTCTAGCAATAATATGTTTTTTGGTATATAAAATTGTTCGCGATCGCACTGAAGTTCCAATCGCTATTTTACCAAAAACTAATGATCTGCAATTGCCCAAACTACGACGTGATTTTACTATAAAAGAGTTGCGCCACTTTGATGGAAATCAACCGGATGGCCGTGTACTGGTGGCGGTTAACGGCAATGTATATGACGTCAGTAAAGGAAAACGGTTTTATGGTCCAGGTAAATGGTTAATAAAAACATTGAATTACCAATCGGTTTTTACATTTGTCATTTAATTAAATTAATATCATTATATCGTGAAGCACGAACTTGTTTTCGGTTTTTTATACCCTTGCAGAAGGTATTATAACTGTGGTCAAAAGTTTGCAACGCATTGAAGGAAACATCTCCGACATACATATGTATCTGTTTCTACGCTAAGACGTCTCTTAGTGTTAAATCTATCGATTTGAAACTTTGTACACATACTTCTTTCTTTTTCAGGCAGAATATAAGTCGGAATCGACAATTCTATAGGTTCCATTTTAAGTTAGAAGCATGGGACCTTCTACGGATTTCACTTTGAGCAAAATAACAAAATCTACCAAATTTCATAAGGATCGGTAGACTATATCCTATAAATGTCATATAACTGATTTAGGAAATGCCGAAACTTCGGTGTTTTTTATGTTAGAGGAATGGGACTTTTTATGGATTTCCTTTTTTAGAAAATAAATCTGATCTACCAAATATAAAATTTGGCGACTATATCCTATAGCTGTCATAGCTAAACGATCGGAAATGACACATCCTTTGTATTTTTAAAGATGATAGGGGCTGTTTCCAACAAAGTTTATTAAAACAATTGATTTGATAGTGAAATTCTTATAAGGACCGGCCTAAGGGTAGTTTTTTTTAATAATTTTTTTTTTTTTTATTACTATAACTTTTTTTTTTCCTAATCAAATTATAATGATAATTTCTTGTTTGATTGATATTATTAATTAACCAGCTGAACCTGCAAGAGATTTGTTTTAAACATGAAAACAGCAACAAGCAAAGCGGCTAACTATTTTCTTGTAATGGTTAAATTCCATTTCCAAAATTCAAAAATCACCTATTTAATGGACGAAATTAATAATAAATTTAACAAAATTATTTCGAGGTTTTTGTTAAATCAAAAATTTAAACAGTGATTTCAATCAGAAAAAAAATTTTTTGGAGAAAACATTTCAAAAATCGTATGATCTGAAAACAATGATGGTCAACGTCCTTACCCAGACTACATAATTCAATATTAGTAAAATTTGATAAATTTGTAGGTGTATCGCGAAAACTGTGGGTGATGGAAGCAATGTTTGTTCTGGACATTGGTTCAGGGGAGTCTAAAGGCTATTTTTTCTTTCGGCCTGGATAATTTGTTGTCCAAAAAGTACATTCTTAAAAATGGTGTTATGTTTAAAATTTCCCTCATTCCCTGAATTATTTTTTTCATGTTTATTTTATTTCATTATTATTTCATGTTTAAGCTCTTAAATATACAAATTTATGGAATGGAAACCAACAGAACTGCGGAAAACTATCTATATATATATATATAATATATATTATATCTATGTAGACATCTGTTATATATAACAGCATCGACTACCAGTAAGACTCTTTTCGACACTGCAATACTAAAAAAAAAAAAATTAAAATAAAAATTATAATAAATTTCAAAAGCAATACACTTTGTTTTAAATTAAACCGAAATATGCTGAAGTGGTCTGAAAGTGGACTGAAAAGTTTATGATTGCTTTGTTCTATATTAGGATTATCTTGGAGTCGATATAAGTTTGAGGGTCTTTCCGTCTGTCTACTATCGACTCCAAACTTTTAGCCATCTATCCTTACTATGAACGAAATAATTAAGTCGGAGCGCCCGTATATCAGTAAGATTATAAGCAATGATTAGGAGACTAAAATACACAATCAACAAGTCTTTTAATTTCAAAATAAATAATATAAAATAATTGTATTATTATTATTATTTTTTTTTTGTAGGTGGGCCCTACGCCACATTTGCGGGAAGGGATGCTTCACGAAACTTAGCTACATTTAGTGTAGTTTCAAATGATAAAGATGACTATGACGATTTAAGCGATTTAAGTGCCGTGGAAATGGATTCTGTTCGGGAATGGGAAATGCAATTTAAAGGTGAAAAAATGTTATTATTATTGTTAAAACATGTAATTTAAAGCTATTTAACATATAGAAAAATACGAACTGGTTGGTAAATTGCTTCGTAAAGGCGAACACCCAACCATTTATGACGAAGATGACGACGATGAAAATATTAACAATGATGAAACTTCAGGCACACAAAATTGGATAAACGATGAAAATGACAAATTTAAATTAAAACAAAGCAAAGACAACAAAATTAAAAATTTTACTGGTGATATATCTATAAAAAGCACGCAGGATGAGAAAACCTGTACAAAATGTTAGCATTACTCAAAATTTTTTTAAATAATTCTACATGCTGTTTTCTTAAAATAAATGACATTCAGCATTTATGACTCTCAAAAACCTATTTGAGATATTACTTTATTTTATAAACTTACAGCTAGTTAAGCATAAATTTGAAAACTCTATCCAAAATGAAAATTTTGTATATCAATATTTAAACAGGTACACCAAAAATGAAGTTTTTTCAAAGATGATTAAAAAGTTAGATTTTAATATATTTCACGTTAAGTGATTGATTCTGTGTATAAACTATTAGAATATTTTGATACATATTTTTTATTTAAAAAATTAATGAAAAATCGACGTATAATGGTATGGGATATGTTCTTGTAAAATAAAGTTTATACTTTTAATAAAACGTATAAAATGATCTCTTTTAATATTATTATTCTTGGTACTTGAGAATACGAGGGTATAAGTTCAAATTACTGAAGGGTAACAAACTGTCTGTAGAAGTCATGTATGATTCTTGGAGCACCTTAGTGTTTCTAGATGCCGACTCAACATACCCGCCTTTGGGGGCCGTGCCTGGGTCCCATCGTTTCCCGGTTTTCATTTCAGCATTTTTCACTGTGACGCGGTCGGTCTTCCGAATAAGCTATCGTTCTTAGTCCCTCAGTTCTGTTTTACATTTATTTGAATAAAGAGCACTTGGCTCGTAAACATTACTCCGGTCATCGCTTATTTGCATTCGCCCACTGAGCTTAAGGCCGGTGGTATAGGGGGCCAGTCACCCTCTCATGCGGTTTCACATCATCGGTGGCCATCTTTTCAGCTTTGTTGCCCAGCCAATTCTCAACTAACCACATGGACAGCAGCCACCCAGTGGCTGCCACACCACCCAGCAAGCACCCTGGCGGTGTCACGTAGTCATCGGCCCAGGAGCAGCACCGCCGTTTCAGGAGCAACCAATATTTAATATAACTTAAACACCCTCCTTTGATAAAAATATGTTAAAACTTCTTCCATGCCGGGTGATTACTTAAAACAAAAAATAGGCTCCAGCTAAAAAGGCTTGTCGGAGAATTGAAGCCTTCTCCACGCAAGTTCTCATTAGTCACTTGATCGTTACCTTGTTGCACTTCTATATTAAGTCCTGGATGGTGCTGCGAGTCTTCGTTGCCTTTGTTGCTCATAATTATTACTCTTTTATCAGTCCTCAGCAAAACACTACGCTACGCACTAGAAAACGAGGCTCGAATCGCGGGGATAGATCCGAGAAAGTAAAAGAGAAGAATAAGAGTATGAAATCACGAAGAAGAGTGTTGCAGAGATAAGGCGTTTAGTATGAAGGATTTAAGATTGTTAGTAGGGCAAAGTGACAAGATGTAGTAGAGACCATTGTAGTCCGAACAAAATACCCTGAACGGATCGAGTTGGGCATATGTGGAACTACAATGGCTAAGGAGTAGAGGACGAAAGTTTCTGGTCCTTCTTTTAGGAACGTTAAAATTTAAGTGTTAGTAAATGCTGACTGTCTACATTACCATTAATAAGATTAAATAGAAACATGACACCCAGCATCGTTCTATGGTTTGTTAATAATGGTAAGTTGAATAATAAAAGTCTATCATGATAGGAGGGAAGGTCCCAATTAAGACCATAAATGCGAAAATAAGGAAGTTTTTTTGTACAGATTCTATGTGATCTCGGTGTACTCCGTATTGAGGACTGCATACACACGATCCATACTCAAGAATCTGACGGACCAATGATGTGAATAGAGTTTTAGTAATGTATGAGTCGTTGAATTCTTTTGACCATCTTTTAATAAAATCAAGCACACCCATAGCTTTATTAACCATTGTGGATATATGGTTGGTAAATTTAAGTTCCAAATCTAATGGTACACCCAGATCATTAACGTTAGTTAATCGTTCTAAGGCGTTCCCCTACAGATAAAATGACATGAGTTTACATTTCGTAGCTCGAAATCCAGATAAGGAGATCAGTTGGGAATCCCAACAGACTGAGTTTACTTATAAGAAGCGAATGGTTAACATAGTCAAATGCTTTACTGAAGTCAGTGTAAATGACGTCTGACTGTAAGCCATTCCGGAACCCTTCCGTGACAAAAAATGTTTGTTCCAATAAGTTGGTAGTAGTGGAGCAGCGCTTCATGAAGCCATGCTGGTACGGAGATATTATTGAACTACATAGGTGTTGCAAATGTGGAGTGATAAATTTTTCGAAAAGCTTTGGACTTTCTGACAATTTCGAGATGCCTTTATAATTTGCAGCATAGGATTTTTTCCCTTTTTTATGCAGAGGAGTTATGTAATTTTCCTTCCGCATAAGGGGAAAAGTCGAAGTTTCCAGCGATAGATTAAAAAGTTTAAGGAACGGTTTGCACAGTGCCTCGGCGCATATCTTCAAAACACAGCCTGGTACTCCATCGGGGCCTGGCGAACACACGGGCTTGACCTTGGGAAGATCCAATAACACACCACTTTGATCAAAAGGTTGGCTGACTGGCGGCGAAAATAACTCTGATAACATTCGGCGTTATGCACGGTGAAATTAGACCGAGCTACTAAGTATCTTCAATAACTGTATAGCCAGATAATTTATGTTTGTTTAAAATTCTATTCATTACGTTCTTTAAAATTAAAAGATGCCTTGTTTACCAAGGCCGATTATTTGAGACCGACGGATATTTCCATGGCACGCAAGCGTCGAAAAATAAAATTCAAAGTGTAATACAATTTGTTTAAGGCAATATTTATATCTTCACATGCCAGTAACTCGGATGCCAGTAACTCGGACCAATCAAATTCCAAAATTAACTTATTAAGTTTCGTAAAGTCAGCTTTACTTATTTAAGTTTATTTATTATTTAAGTTTAGACTTAAGGTCAATTAAGCTATTGTTTTCGATTAAAACTTCAAGAGTGGGATGGTACGGATCCTCAAGGTTAGAAAGGGGCAAAGTTCTGGAAAGAGTAATTCCATCAGGATGAGAAACGAAACTCAAGTCAAGAAGCCAACCAAAGGAACTTCTAACGTGGTTAATTTTCCCGAGTGACATGCGAGTCCTTACAGTATATTCGATTGATTCAGGGTGCATTGAAATCTGGTAATACCCGCTAGCCATGTCAAAAGAAAGTAAATATTTAGCTCCCCTAAGTCTAGCTATTTGATCTGATATTAACGGTAATGGAAACTTAACATGTTAACATGCGTTGTTCGTGTCATTCACTGCAAACGCCGGTCGAAATTAGCCATGTGCCCAAGAACAAGCGCGATGGAAATTTGTTCGGAATTCAAATTACGCAGTTTTGTGCGCAGTGACGTCACATTGCGACTTTCGAAAACAGGCAAGCAACAGAGAATGCTTGGACGGCTATTTGTTTCCAAGTTATTCCCGGGTAACATATTTGAGATAACCATTGCGCCGCTGTGCCCTCCAAAGCTTTACTTTTAGCTAATATAAGAGCGCTGTCACTTAATGGTTTTTCTCGTAAGATGATCTCGACCGTAGCGCACCACTGCGTGAAATCCACACCAGCAACGTCCGGATTAAATTTCGGCAGGCAAATCTCGCTAGTCTGTTGTAAATCACTCGCCGGCATCTGTAGCCTCTTAACCAGTTCCAGAAAGTTCCGGTTTTGTTATTCTAGCAGCGCGAATACGTCTCTTTGGATAGGGCCGTATCCCACTTCTGATGACGGAGAATTGAAGCCTTCTCCATGCAAGTTCTCATTATACTCTTGATCGGTACCTTGTTGCTCTTCCATATTGAGTCCAGTATGGTGCTGCGAGTCTTGTTTGCCTTTGTTACAAAACACGACGCTAAAGCTTGGGACGAATAGAAGTGACGAGAGAAAAAGAGACCAGATCCAGCAACACAACGAAGCCACACACGGGCTCAGTTCGCAAACTAAGTCCTCATCATACCAGAACTGCTATATCCTAGCACGACCTATGTTCACGCCTTAGGGTCTCATATCTAACGAGAGACTGAAGTGCCTTCTCTCCGACAGGCTTCTAGAAAATGAAAAAATTTGAGTTGAACGATTTGAACAATTTATGACATTTAACACGTGATACTTGTACTTCAAAAATATTGCAACCAAAGCTTCAGTGCTTTCAATTGCAACAGCTGACTTTATATTAGATCGGCTCATATGTCCCGGGACTGATATATAGGTGGCGATACTTTTATTATTATTATTTTTTTTTTATTTTCCTATTTGATACATTGAACGAAACATACACAAATTTTATTTGAATTCTTTTGAGTGATCGTATAGTGAAGTTGATTGTTTTTACTGAGACTCTGAAGATATCAAAGGAGCGTGTTTAGCAAATAATATACGGAGAATTCGACTCGCGCGAGCTCACAATCAACTAAAACAAAAAAGTGTTGATGAAACCAAGAGGTTTTTGGATCTGATCAAACCAAATAAAAACGAATTTTTGGGTCGGTATGTGACAATGGATGAAGTATGCCTCCATCACTGCACCCCAGAGACAAATCGGCGATCATCTGAGTGAACTGAGCGTGATCAACCGGCTCCAAAGCATTGAATAACGCAAGAGTCGGCTGGCAAGGTTATGGCTTTCGTATTTTGGGCTGAACGTGGGATAATTTTTATAAACTATCTTCAGAAGGGCACCCCATCAACAATGACTATTATATCGGGTTATTGAAGCGTTCGAAGAAAGAAATCGCGAAAAAACGGCCTCATTTAAAAAAAAAGTGTTTTCATCAAGACAATGTATAATCAGCGAAAACGATGACAAAGTTGTATGATCTGGGCATCAAATGGCTTTTTTACGCCCCAACTTCCACATATCTAGCCTCCAGAGACCGTTTCCGGTTCTTAAACCTTAAAAGAAAGCTAGCTGGCAAGTTCAGGACGCATGACGAAGTTATTGCCAAATCATTTTGAGGAGAAAGATATTTTTCAAAGCATATTTAAAAAATGGGATCGAAAAATTAAAAGATCGTTATGATCGGTGTATTGATCTCTAAGGAAACTACGCCAAATAAAATAAAAATAAAATGTGCAAATGTCCAAGTGGTCAAATACTCCATAGTGCGTAGTGGACAAGCTAGTTAGTCAGTTGCACCAATTGGCTAAGGACGAGGTCGATAATTTTCCACTGGAAGCCGAGATCTTCCGTAGATATTTTTACGACGCCGATATCATTTCGTGTCAGTTTTAAGGAGAAGATTATCAGCATTTTCAGGAAAATTTCAGCGATCCTGTCAGGAGATGAGTTACGAGGGTGGTAGTGTTATTCCAATATCTCTGGCGTATTGTCTGGTGTGCCTGAGGATGATGGGGAGATTTTTTTAAACTTTAATGATGTCGGCAACAACGAAAACTCTAGAATTGACTTTGACTCATTTTTCTACACTTTAATCCACTTCGTTTGTGAAAATGATGGCGAGGAAAATTAATGAGGTTTTCAGCAAAGAACGAAGAAGGATACAAAATATGTTTTTTGCAGTGACTTGAAGTGAATTATTGCGTAGAGTGGTGTAATGTGGCAATATCGCTGAATCCAATTGACATCTTCCTTCTTAGTTGGTCAGATCTGGTATAAGTGCCACGAGCTTACCTTCTGAAGACACAGGAGGACTGAAACATCCAGAACTGAAAGATTTTTAGAGAAAGTTGTTTTTTTTTTATTATGGAAAATACTTGCTTGTTAGGTGAAATGTTATGATTTTCTTTTATTTTTTTTATTTTATATATAGTCTGCTGACCCGGAGAAACTTTTTAAGATCAATAAACGTATACAATATATGTATCATTTAACATATGGGTAATTTTGCAAAAAAGTCAACCGAATGTTTTAACTTAATTTGACTAATTTAATAATATTTTACACATTTTTCCAAGTGCACCAAAAATGCATTTGCTCATACAAGGAAAGCTTTATACAGACGAAGAGGCCATTCAAAAGCCTTGTATCGGTATACTTGTAGCAATACCGGCTAACGAGCTAAAAGCATTGCGCATTTGGTATCCGTCTTGATCTTGTTGGCAAGTATAATGGGGTTCAAACAGGCATCTTAAAATTTTGACAATATGCGTGTTAGATATGAATGCCATAGATATGAATGAAGTTTGGTGGGGAAGAATCATCGTGTAACGTTGAGGTCCGAATCAAGGAGGATTAACGGGCGCCCCTGGCGCTATATAAGGAAGAGCATTGAAGCCACCCGGCTGTTTGGCAATCTGAAGGACCCCCTTGGGAAAGTCCGACAGCCTTAGGGTCGAGAATGAGGATAGAAGCAAGTGCAAAAGGATCCGTGATCTGTGGCGCAGTTGATGAGGGTAAGCGAGCCGGTTTGAGCCATTTGCCAAACACAGCAGGTAGCCTAGTCTCGAAGCGTATATACCGACCGATCTGGCTTTCGCCTTATCGCATCCTTACCACAATAAACAGGCGTGACCCTGCAATGCGAGTGGTAGTCATCTCGTGAACTCAAGCTTGACTAGAAAACTGATCGGGGACACGACGGTCCAGTCAGAAGACTTCTGATCCAGGCAAGCTAAGATGGGTGTTAAGATGAGATTTCTTCTGAGATTTCGGCACAATTCCAAGGAGAACAAGAAAGGAAAACTAACTTGATATACCCTTGCAGTTGAGTGGTAGTCCGCTAGGTGGCCACACGCATCTTATATTATATATATATATCTATGTATCGGGTCGTATATAGTCGGCCGATCCTTATGAAATTTGGCAGATTGGATTAGTTTGCCCAAAGTAGAATCCAATCCCATGCATCTAACTTCAGAAACAACGATGTTATGGCTTTAAAGTTTAAAGTTGTAGAAGACATAGAGAGTCCCATCTTTCTAGCTCAAAAAAACAACAAAGTTATGCCATTTCCGATCAATCAGTTATATGGCAGCTATAGGATATAGTCGACCGATCTCGGTCGTATCGACTTATATACTGCCTGCAAAGGAAAGAAGGGTGTGTGCAAAGCTTTAAGACGATTGTTTTAAAACTGAGAGACTAGTTTGCGTAGAAACTGACAGACGGACATGCTTATATCGACTCAGGAGGTGACCCAGAATATCAAGAATATCAAGATCAAGAATATATTTTCTTTATAGGGTCGGAAATGTCTCCTTCACTGCGTTGCACACTTTCGTGTGCAAATTTTAATACCCTCTGCAAGAATATATAAAGATAGAGTGGCTGCGTAGAGGATAGGCTGTCAATATCGGTGACAGGGTCCTTGGAAAATTGGGAAAAAAGCGCGAGAAGAGGTGTATAAAAAGGAAGTTAGAGGTGTTCGCAGGCCAAATAGGTTGCCATGAAACAGCTTCATTTTGGAGCAGCTAAGGGAGGCTAGGTCTTAAAACCTCAAACTATAGGACGGGCATAGGAAAATCCCCCTAGGGGAGGGAATACTTCATGCTTTCTTCCACCGCCATCCACAGGAGAGACAGACAGGACAGACAGGATAGGACAGACAGACAGGACAGACAGACAGACAGGACAGACAGACAGGAAAGACAGACAGGACAGACAGACAGGACAGACAGGACAGACAGACAGGACAGACAGACAGGACAGACAGACAGGACAGACAGACAGGACAGACAGACAGGACAGACAGACAGGACAGACAGACAGGACAGACAGGACAGACAGACAGGACAGACAGACAGGACAGACAGACAGGACAGACAGACAGGACAGACAGACAGGACAGACAGACAGGACAGACAGACAGGACAGACAGACAGGACAGACAGACAGGACAGACAGACAGGACAGACAGACAGGACAGACAGACAGGACAGACAGACAGGACAGACAGACAGACAGACAGACAGGACAGACAGACAGGACAGACAGACAGGACAGACAGACAGGACAGACAGACAGGACAGACAGGACAGACAGGACAGACAGGACAGACAGGACAGACAGGACAGACAGGACAGACAGACAGGACAGACAGACAGGACAGACAGACAGACAGGACAGACAGGACAGACAGACAGGACAGACAGGACAGACAGACAGGACAGACAGGACAGACAGGACAGGACAGACAGACAGGACAGACAGACAGGACAGACAGACAGGACAGACAGACAGGACAGACAGACAGGACAGACAGACAGACAGGACAGACAGACAGGACAGACAGACAGGACAGACAGACAGGACAGACAGACAGGACAGACAGGACAGACAGACAGGGCAGACAGACAGGACAGACAGACAGACAGGACAGACAGACAGACAGGACAGACAGACAGGAAAGACAGACAGGACAGACAGACAGGACAGACAGGACAGACAGAACAGGACAGACAGACAGGACAGACAGACAGGACAGACAGACAGGACAGACAGACAGGACAGACAGACAGGACAGACAGACAGGACAGACAGACAGGACAGACAGACAGGACAGACAGACAGGACAGACAGACAGGACAGACAGACAGGACAGACAGACAGGACAGACAGACAGGACAGACAGACAGGACAGTAAGGACAGACAGGACAGACAGGACAGACAGGACAGACAGGACAGACAGGACAGACAGGACAGACAGGACAGACAGGACAGACAGACAGGACAGACAGACAGGACAGACAGACAGGACAGACAGACAGGACAGACAGACAGGACAGACAGACAGGACAGACAGACAGGACAGACAGACAGACAGACAGGACAGACAGACAGACAGACAGACAGGACAGACAGACAGGACAGACAGACAGGACAGACAGGACAGACAGGACAGACAGGACAGACAGACAGACAGACAGACAGACAGACAGACAGACAGACAGACAGACAGGACAGACAGGACAGACAGACAGGACAGACAGACAGGACAGACAGACAGGACAGACAGACAGACAGAAAAGACAGACAGACAGGACAGACAGACAGACAGACAGACAGGACAGACAGGACAGACAGACAGGACAGACAGACAGACAGACAGACAGACAGACAGACAGGACAGACAGACAGACAGACAGACAGACAGAAGACAGACAGACAGACAGGACAGACAGACAGAAAGACAGACAGGACAGACAGACAGACAGACAGACAGACAGACAGACAGGACAGACAGACAGGACAGACAGACAGAACAGACAGGACAGACAGACAGACAGACAGACAGACAGACAGGACAGACAGGACAGACAGGACAGACAGGAAAGACAGACAGACAGGACAGACAGACAGGACAGACAGACAGGACAGACAGGACAGACA